>CM047749.1:50241078-50342461 GCA_026225825.1 Pistacia integerrima
AATAAATATGATAAGAGATAAAAAGAGGTGTGATCTAGGATAATAAGCTTGTTGATGTGTGATTTTAACACCAACTAATTGACACGTGCATAACGTTGATTGATCAAGGGACACACGTGATTATGGAGAGAATGTATAGTAAATGCAAAGAGAGATTTTTAAAGTGGTTCGGATGCTAAGGTAGCAAGTCCTACGTCCACTGATTTGTATTAGTATAGTGGGTTAGGTCACAACAGCGGACTGACTTACAAATGATTAAGAAAAGTCAATACAAAGTTTTTCAAGAGAGAGAGAGTTCAAGTGTAAAATGGCAGAATCCCCCTAATGAAGGGGTCTTCCTCTTTTTATAACGAGATGAATGCATGTAATCATCATTAAATCCATGGGTTGGTGTGAATGTCAGGACATAATCCAGCTTTACGTCACATTGCCCACATCCCAAGCTGATTTCACGCGATTTGGAGCAGGGAAATGGACACATGGGAGCTCCAGAGCGCTGGCAGGCCTGAAGTGCGCTTACCGTTCTGACGGGAGCAGGTCATACTTCATCACATGACTTCCCACGTCAGCCCTTGATTTCCTAGGCATAACAGAAGTCCCCTAATTTTTAAGGTTTGAGGATTGAACCTTGGAAACTAAGTCATGCCACAACTAGAGGTTCTGTTAATTTCGACCTAAATGGAAGAAGCTTGGGACAGGGCCTTTTGCGAACACGACCTCACACAATCTTTGCCCAAACGACCTGACAATCATCATCCTAGCGACCTGGATTCATTGGACGTTTCTTACCGTGCCTTAGGGTTGGAGATTCAATGAGCCTGTTTCCACGCTGTCAGGCGCTCTGTACGTGTTAAAGCATCTGGCACGCGCATTAAATGTGTTGCGTGCTGACCCGGCGTTGTTTTGACAACATTAATTGCACGACACATTCAAAACGACAACCTTTATCACAACATTAAATGCGACGTGGGGCGCATTTAATGCGGAGAGAGAGTGGCAGAAGGTTGTCGTTTCGATTCGAGGGGTGGTAACCGTCGGTTCACAGTCCATATAAAAGCCCAAATTTTTTAGATGATGCCACCAGAATCCCTTCTGCCTCGAGCAAAAAATCTTTGCAAACCGGAAGTTCTTCTTTTCCAATCGGCACTTCTCCTGGATTTGAGCTGTGGATGGCGGCTCGAGTTATTGTTAGGGTTTAAGGAATTTGTCCTATGCCGTCGGGCGGGACAACATGCGATGGCTAAAATGACCTGTCTGTCGGTGTTGCAGACTCTGGAATGGAACCGTTAACGTCTAGACCTGAGGAAGGAGCCAGTTCATCTTCGCAGGACGTTCCCGTGGACGTATCCCTTGATGTCTTCTCGGTTCTCACCCGAGAAGAGCTTGATAGGATAAAAAGATAATTCGACGTCTGTGCAGAGGTGTTCCTCGACAACACCAGGTCGTCGTGGCATCGTTCCGATGGCCTAGCTGCGATCTCTGAAGAGATCTTCAAGGGTGGAGGGATGATTCCTTTCCATCCTTTCATTAGGTCGGTCCTAGATCGCTTCGGGATCGCACCAATGCAGTTGATGCCAAACGCGTATGTCATCACCGTCGCAATATACATCGCGTGCTGCGAGAGTGGCTTGGGCGAGCTAACGACGGTGGAGCTCGGTGTCGCCGATTATCTTAAAAAGAGCAAGGACAAGGATTCCTATTACTTGTCCCGGTGACCTACCATTGCCGAAGGGATACATAGCTATCCCAACAACGCGGGGGCCTACGAGACAAAGTTCTTCTTCTTTTGCTATGACGGCTACTACCGCTTTCAGAAACCAAGTAGGTTCTTCTTCGCTAGGTTCACTGTCTGTTCACTTCCTTTGTTATAACGACCTGCCTTCTTTTGCAGTTAACAAGACGACCAGCCAAGACCTGCTCGCTAACCCGGATAGGCTCGTGTCTTTTGGAGTCCTTTCCGAGGAAAGTTGGGACGCGAGGAAGCTTGTGACGACCGCGAACTTGCAAAAGCACGGTTTCATTAGTAACAACGCGTCTTTAGAGCCCCTAAAAGGTAAGTTACATTGATTCCCTTATGGTCGTAGAATAACTTTAGTTACTAATGTACTTGCATGTAGCGACCATGCCTCCGAAAGAGTCCGAGCAGCCCCGGTGAGCACCGTTCATCTTCCCTCGATCGAGGAGAGAAAGGGCGACCGAAGCTGCTCACCCCACAATGGCACAACCGGTGCAAACATCTACGCCCTCCCAGTCCCGTCCTAAGCAAGAAACGACCAGGACAGAACAGGTCGCTCAGCCACCGCCTGCTCGCCTGAGATGGAAGGCTTCGGCCCAACGGTCAAAGAAGAGGAAGCAAATTTAGGCCGACGAGTCGGAGACTAAGTCTGAGGAAGAACCCTTAAGGTCGCGACAGGACTTAAGGAGAAGATCGGGCAAGGAACCCGCAGACAAGACGATTGCTGCCGACAAGGCGAAGGGCATACCTGTGCTGGACTCATTGGGGAGCCTGCCCGAATATTTGCAGCTGATAGTCTATTCTCTGCTTGAGTGTGGGCTATCGGAGTCATATGATGAGTTCGCTGATACGGGCGATGACCTGATGACCACGTCGTTCCAGCATCTAAGCAAGGTAAACGAATTGTCTTTAAAGCTTGTCCGCCATTTTCATTCTAATTCATTTCTTGCTTGTAGGCTTTACTTGCGATGAGGATGTCCATGGAGAAGACTCAGCTGGGGGCCGCGAAGGGGGCAAGTGATCTAAAGGAGGAGGTCACGAAGCTCAAACAGAGCTTGGAGACCGTCTAAGCAGAAAGAACGCAAGCATTCGAAGCGGTGAATAGGTACCTAAACCAAAAGGATGCCGCTTTGTGGATGGTGGACTTCCAAAAGGCGGAGCTTGAACGACGTGCGGAGGAAGTAAAGGAGCTTCAGAGGACAACCGCTAGGCTCTCTAAGGAGGTCGGAGAAAAGGACTAAGAGCTCCAGACGACCTCCATATGGGCTCGGCGTGCTGAACAAGAAAGGGAGGCCTCCGAAAAGGAAAGGCTAGCTCTCGAGGCCGAACTCCAGGAGAGTCAGGAAAAAATTGCTTCACTGACTGAAGAAATGCGGATCCAGTCAGATGAGATCGAGGATAAGGCCGCTGACTGGGCAATCGGGTCCATTTATACCCTGCGACCAAAGAACCCAGATCTGGATATTTTCGACCTCTCAGAGGGGTGGCAAGAGACCTTGCGGATCTTAGCGGAGGAAGATGATCAAGCAGCAGTGGCCACCCGAAGATCTGACCAGGCAGAGGGTTCGGGTCTTACTTCGAAGGATCCCCCCGACCAGCCATAGTGTAATGAGACTGACTCCATTGGAATAGGGTCTCAAACACTTTTTGTTGTAAATAAATGAAAATACATTTTGCTTTCAATTGCTGTTTGCTTTATCATACATAAGTGCAGTTTACAATTCAGTTTTACATAGGCAATATTACATACGAATTGTTACATGCGAACAGAACAAATGCGAACTATTTCAACGAACGGAATAATACTTTACAACAAAGAGGGAACTAACAAAATCAAAAACTAATTTATAATGAGCTGAGCTCGGGATTACTGATAGTATGGCCAGAGGTGCTCGGCAGTCCAAGCTCGGGGTACTTTGAAACCGTTCAACCTTTTGAGATGGTAAGCCCCTGGTCTGATCACCTTGTCAATCCAGTAAGGACCTTCCCAGTTAGGTCCTAGTACCCCCGCACTTGGCTCCGTGGTTCCAAGGAGAACTTCTTTTAGCACAAGGTCTTTGACCTGGAAGTCTCTTCGCTTGACCTTTGAATCAAAGAACCTTTTGGCACATTACTGGTAGGCTGCTATCCTTAGCGAAGCCTTACTGCGGTGCTCTTCAATAAGATATAGACTCGTCCTCATAAGTGCTTTGTTTTCAACCTCCTCGTACAAGTCTCTCCGAAGAGAACCGGTTCCTACCTCCACAGGAATCATTGTTTCGCAGCCATAGGCTAGCGAAAAAGGAGTTTCTGAGGTTGAGGTTCTCGGAGTTGTCCTGTATGCCCATAAGACTTCGGGGAGATCATCAGCCCAATTTCCTTTGGCTACCCCAAGCTTGGCCTTTAGAGTGTGCTTGATGGTCTTATTAACAGCTTCAACTTGGCCATTTGCTTGCGGTCTGGCGACTGAGGCAAATTTTTTATGGATGCCCAGCTCGTCGCAAAACTGCTTGAACTCCTCGTTATCGAATTGCTTTCCATTATCCGAAATGAGGATGTGAGGAATTCCGTAGCAGCACACTATGTTCTTGAAAACGAAGTCTTTTAGCTTTCTGGTTGTGATCGCGGCAAGCGTATCGGCTTCCACCCATTTCGTGAAATAATCTATCGCGACCACGATATACTTGACCCCTCCTTTTCTGACTGGCATGGGACCGATAAGGTCAATCCCCCACATGTAAAATGGCCAAGGGCTAGACATCATTATCAGCTCATGAGAGGGGGCTCGCGGAATGTTCTCGAACTGCTGGCACTTGTCACATTTCTTGACAAAATTATGCGTATCTTCTTGGATCCGGGGCCAATAATATCTTTGTCGAACAACCTTGTTCACAAGAGATCGAGCAGCTGTGTCATTGCCACAGATTCCTTCGTGAATTTCCCTCATGATGTAGTATGCTTCTTCACTAGTTACACATCGGAGGAGAGGGACACTGAATCCTCTCATGTACAGTTGGTCCCCGATGAGTGTGTAACAAGCAGATCTTGCTCGCAGGACTCTCGCCTTGACCTTGTCGCTTGGCAAGGTCCCATCCTTGAGGTACTAGAAAATGGGAGTCATCCAGGAATCCGGTCGAGTCACATTTAAGGCTTGTTCGGCTGAGCTGATAGTTAGAGCATCGACGAAACGAATAGGAATGTTATCTGGGGCCTCCGAATCCAACGACGAGGCTATCTTTGCTTGGACGTCTGCTATAGAATTGCTATCTCTGGGAATCTGAGTGATTTCAAAGTGTTTGAACGACCCAAGAGCGGTCTTAGCTTCTTTCAGGTAGTGGACCATGTTTTCTTCCTTTGCTTGATATTCCCCTAAAATTTGGTTGACGACCAGCATGGAATCGCTATAGACATTAATCGAGGTTGCGCCTATTTTTTTGGCAAGTTGTAACCCGGTAAGCAGGGCTTCATACTCAGCCTCATTGTTGGTCTCTTTAAACCCAAACCGGAGAATACCATGAGTTCGAGCCCCCTCGGGGCTTACAAGGAGAAAACCCACACCGGCTCTTTTTTTGTTTGATGACCCATCGACGTAGAGGTTCCACGTCGACAGGTCCTGAATACTTTCCTGGATAGCTTCGCTGGGCTATTGCTCGCTTGGAAGGTAGGAAAATTCTGAGATGAAGTCGGCAACAGGTTGCCCTTTGATGGTCGGCCTAGGCTTGTACTTCAGGTCGAATTGGCTTAATTCCATGGCCCATTTGAGCAGTTTACCCGAGGCTTCTGGTTTCTGGAGTACCTGCCTAAGGGGGTAATTAATCATTATATGGATCGTATGGGCGTGGAAGTAAGGTCGCAACTTTCTGGACGCGATCAACAGGGCATAAGCTAATCGTTCCATTTTCGGATACTGCATCTCGGCATCCGACAAGCACTTGCTCGCGTAGCACACTGGCCATTGTGCCTTTTCCTCTTCCCGTACTAGAGACATCTTGCCGCCGCCGAGAGACGGACAGATAGAGGAGCAGGATTTCTTGCAGAAGAGGCTTAGAGAGGAGAGGTGGCTTCCCGAGGTGTTCTTTTATACTCTGGAACACCTGTTCACACTCGGGAGTCCATTCGAATTTCTTATTGGCCTTTAGAATATTGAAAAATGACAAGCAGCGGTCTATTAGCCTCGATATGAAGCGACTAAGTGCCGCTATTCGCCCATTTAGACTCATGACCTGCTTCTCTATATCGAGCAGAGCTTGGATCTTCTCGGGGTTTATTTCTATCCCCCGCTGATTAACCATATACCCCAGGAACTTTCCTGACGATACCCTGAACGAACATTTGAGAGGGTTCAGCTTCATTCTGAACAGTCGGAGGATGTCAAACATCTCAGTGAGATGTGCAATGTGTTTTGAGGCAACCTGGGATTTGACCAGCATGTCATCCACATAGACCTCCATTGTCTTTCCGATCTGGTCGGAGAACATTTGGTTAACCAGCTGCTGGTAGGTTGCTCTGGCATTCTTGAGGCCGAAAGGCATAACTTTGTAGCAGTACAGCCCCCGGTCCGTAATGAAGGACGTATGCTCCTCGTCTGGCCCATATATCAAGATTTGATTGTATCCCGAGTATGCATCCATGAAGCTTAGCAGCTCATGCCCCGAGGTGGCATCAACGAGCTGGTCGATTCTCGGCAGAGGGAAGCTATCTTTTGGGCAAGCCTTGTTGAGGTCGTTGAAGTCAACGCAGGTCCGCCACTTGCCGTTTGGTTTTTTTACCAGGACCGGGTTGGCAACCCAGGTTGGGTAGAGTGGCTCACAGATGGACCCATTTTGGAGGAGATTTTCCACTTCTGATTTTAGTGTAGCGTACCACTCCGGATCCATTGCTCTCCTTTTCTGGCAAACCGGTTTGGCCTCACTGTTGACGTTTAATGCATGGCAAATAATGTCCGGGCTGATCCCGACCATGTTTGCATGCGACCAGGCAAACACGTCAATATTTCCCTTTAAAAAGCTTATCAGTTTAGAAGTGAGCTGAGGGTTGAGACAGCTTCCAATCCTTAACACTCGGCTCGGCTCGGCTCTTTTGGATCGATCGAAATCTCGGACAGATCTTCAACCGAGCCGCTGGAAGGGATTTCCTAGATTCGCGGGTCTATGTTATCCTCCGCTGGACCAGGCTATGGCTTGATCCGGCTGATCGCCATAGCCTGGCGAGGCACACATCGCGAAATGCCTTTGCCTGCCATCTGCACCGCTTTTACATAGCATTCGCGAGATGTGCTCTGCGATCCGCTCCTTCCCCTATCCCCGTTGGAGTGTGAAACTTCATCTTGAGGTGATATATGAAAGTGACTGCCTTGAAGCTTCTCAACAGAGGTCGCCCCAAGATTCCATTGAAGGCCGACGGGCAATCTACGACCAAAAATTCGGTAACCCTAGTCACCTCGTCGTAGTCGCCGAGCGATCGCATGCCGACGTTCCTTTCGGGGGATCAGGGTGGTCCCCTCGTGGGGAAACCGCAAGAGGTATCGAGGCGGGCTTCGTGGTCGGCCTCGCTCTAGGTTCATTCTTTCAAAAACGGTCTGATGTTCTGCAAGTGCCTCGTTGTCCACAAGCTTTCGGTCTGAGCAGGGATGTTCACAGTGCTTCCGTTGTCCACAAGCATTCTGCAGACATTATGGCACCCTATCAGGGGCGTGATCACCAGGGCATCCTCATGAGGATGGTGCAAGCGAGCTGCTTCCTTTTCGCAGAAGGTGATCGCTCCTCCTTTTGAGCCTTTTGCGGTCGCTGCGAAGCGTTCATTATCCTGATCGGGTCGTGATATGCTTCGCGAGCGTACCTTTCCTGCGCACCCTGCGTGTTTCCCGCGAGGTAGAGCCTCCGAAGATTATGTTAACACTGTTGTATTTGCTGCGATCACGACGTTTTTTCTTTTGCTCCCCTTGGTTCTCTTTCGGAGCAGAGTCATCAATATACTCCTTGAAGTGCCCTTTCTTGATAAGCTCTTCGATTGCTTGCTTTAGAGCTCGGCATTCATCAGTGTGATGCCCGTTATCCCGATGGAAATGGCAGTACTTTTTGCTGTTTCTGGCCGTAGCAGGGGTTTTCATGGGTTCCGGCTCACCGAGCAGGCTGGCCTCCTCGGATTGTCAAGGATTGTAGATATGGACACGTTCAGCGGAGTGTATTGAGCTCTGTCCCTGTCGTGACGAGGAACAGGGGCATATGACTTTTTGTGTTTATAACGGGGTTTCTTCCCTTTTCGCTGATCATCAATGTCTCCTTTGCGATCAGTTCTCCTATTTTCTCCCTAACCAGACATACTGCTTGAAGTGTCGTGATCGTGACGGCGGAGTGCGGCCAATGAATTCTCTATTCAGAAATATTTTTTTGCAAGATTGTAAAATCTGGTGAGGGAAACATCATCCTCAACCTGCAGTTCTTTCCATAGGTTGGTTTGCGGGCGAACTCTAGCTATTATAAGTGTTCGGATGGACTCTTCGGGGACATGAGCCACCTTGTTGAGTTCCCTGTGGAAACGGTCGATGTAAGATTGCAGGGATTCGTCTCTTTCTTGCCTTATATTGCTGAGGTAGCTCAATGGCATCGAAAACTTTGTAGGAACGTCGTGCTCATCTGAGGCCACGAACTGATCGATCCCGCTGGGAGCGACCTCAACCACCACTTGGCATGAGAAGTCAGCGTCACGGCCAAACAACAGCATTTTGCAAGATTTGATACCTCGTGGAGTTCCATCAGGTGGTTAAACTCGTACAAATGATCTTGCGGGTCATGATTCCTATCAAACGATCGCATGTCGGGCATTCTGAACCCTGGTGGGAGTGGAGCAGCTAGCACTTTGGGAGAGAAAGGGGATGCAGAGGCGACCTGGGCCTGCTCGTTTTGCTGCTCTCTCAGCCTATCCAGAGCTCGTTGTAGCTCCTCAATCTGCGGTAACGGAGCCAATTGGGGATTGCTTTCACCCATGCGAGTCCAGCCTTCGCGATTACAGTTCAGGAAAGTCCGAAGGTCAAACACCTCTTCTCCTCGGCCAGCATTTTCGGCCGCTCTCGGCACACGCTGACTAAAGGCGTGTGAAGGCGATAGATGGTGCGGGGTACTTTCACGACCCTCGCGATGGTATGAACCGCCCTGCGAGGTGTGGGGACCTCCCGCATGATAGCGATCAAGATCGCTCTGCTGGCGGTGATATGAATTGTCCCACTCGGCACTTTTGCTTGGGTTCATCTGCGACGTGGCGTGGGACAGCTCGGAATTCACTTTTTCGCCGAGTCTCAGCTTAGCTGGCACCCTACTTGGAGCATGGTTTGTGTTCGCTGACCCTTTGAAGCCCGTAGGCTTGCTTTTTGCCACTTGCTTACCTTTACGTCTACGCGCTGCAGTGCTCGCAGCACGGGCTATTTCCTTTTGCCGCGTTTTCACGCGACCTACAGGCATTTTTGGCAGTTGCACCGCCCCAACTGTTCTGGATGGCATGCCTTGGTCCAAACGGTCCAGCCTTTGGTTGACCGTTTGGAGGGTATTGTCGAACCTCTCCAGCTAGCTCCTGATGGTGGGGTCCAGCTGCGAAGCTGTTGGGATATCTATCGTCGCATTTTGCGGAACTGGAAGTATTCTGGAAGAGGTATCCCCTTGGGTCAAGGGGACTCCCTCAGCACGCTGGTTGGCTTGCTCAAGTTCAAATTGGCGGGCCATTTGCTGCTATAGGACCAGTAGGTTCGAGATTCTCCTGATGAAGGATGAACGCTAAATCGGGCCCTCCTTCTCGCACCAAACTGTTGATACATGATTTTAACACTAACTAATTGACACGTGCGTAACGTTGATTGATCAAGGGACACACGTGATTATGGAGAGAATGTATAGTAAATGCAAAAAGAGCTTTTTAAAATGATTCGGATGCTAAGGTAGCAAGTCCTACGTCCACTGATTTGTATTAGTATAGTGGGTTAGGTCGTAACAGTGGACTGACTTACAAATGATTAGGAAAAGTCAATACAAAGTTTTTCAAGAGAGAGAGAGAGTTCAAGTGTAAAATGGTCGAATCCCCCTAATGAAGGGGTCTTCCTCTTTTTATAACGAGATGAATGCAGGTAATCATCATTAAATCCATGGGTTGGTGTGAATGTCAGGATATAATCCGGCTTTACGTCACATTGCTCACATCCCAAGCTGATTTCACGCAATTTGAAGTAAGGAAATGGACACGTGAGAGCTCCAGAGCATCTGGCAGCCCTGACGTGCACTTACCATTTTGATGGGAGCAGGTCATACTTCATCACGTGACTTCCCACGTCAGCCCTTGATTTCCCAAGCATAACAAAGCTCATGGCTTTGGTCTTACTCTATTGTCGAGTATATACATACAATTATCATGAAAAAAAGAATTTTTTTTACACAATATTATAAAGTGACGATAAGGAAACTTATTTAAATTCATTATTTAGAGGGTTAGTGACATTTACAACTTCCCACTATCATATCCTTATAAAACTATGACAATGAAAGGTGAAGTATTTGTAATATAAAATGACCAAGTCTTAATCGAAAAAAGACTTACAGTTCATTAGCTAATGGCTAATAGGGTCGATAATTTACACCCCCAAATATAAAAAAATTATTTTTCTACCAATAACTTAAGAAACTAGCACATATCCTCCTCTTGTCAATTTTGACCATTAAATCTGTAAGTTGGTCGTCACTCTGTGTTGCAATAGAAATCTACCCATATGCACTCTTTGGGTTGATTTTTCACCCTTAAATTTCTTTGATTTCATAATTAAACAATATATTTATTGCAAATGGAAAGACCTTCAAATACTAAATGCAAACCCTAAATTCATAAGATATCAAATCCACTTGAATTTTTACGAGTTCTTACTGTTTTTAATAAGTCAATCCAGTAGCTCACTCCTACAATATTATAGAAAAGTAAGAGGTTATTATCAGCTTGGGACAATTTTTGCAAACTATTTAAAAAGCACTCAAGTTTGAAAAAAATTCAAAAAAAGCCCCAAAGAATTGTTAGTTACCAATAAATTTAATAGACAAATTAAATAAAAGCCATAGATGCCTCTTAAACCAATAATTTAAAAATAAATCACGAAAAAAAAACCCCAAGTTTTATAAAAATTTAAGTTTGACCAACACAAACTCTGAACACTTTAGACCTCTGTAACTATCGAAAATAACAGTTTTCGCCACAAACTCTCAAAAACTACAATTACGACCCTTGAAAAGGCAGCATCTGCATAGCAGTGTCATAAAGTTGGTGGAAATTTTGCATCAACAATGAAAAGATTTGCTTTGTGCGTGCGGGGACAGGGAAATGAGAATGAGCTTTTATATAGCTGCCGCTAGTAAAAATAAGTTGTGCTTACTTTTCTTCCAGTCCAAAACAAATCACCTGTTATCATCTCTAACCGAGGCCTGAACCTGTTTTCTACGAATATCATCTCATTCATCTTGTTTCTCAAAATAAACTCCCTTCTCTACTTGTTACTGTATTGAAGAACAAGACCAAGGTCTTTTAACACTTTAAACAGCACCACTGATGCGTCAAAAACATGGAATCGTGCATACTCAAATCCATGCAAATGGTTTGGGATTCATTGCAACTTAAATGGAGAATGGTGAATATAAGCCTGAAAGCAACAGATTGGAAGGTTCAATGCCTTCAAATTTTCTACCGCTCAAGTCATTGAAGAGTCTTACTATATCATCCTGTATTCTCACAGGCCAAATTCCAAAGGAAATTTCATTGATATCAATCACCGAATGTGGAGATCACCTCTAAGAAAGTTCGTGTTGAGATATAAACTTTGCAATATATTTACCCGACGTATTTCCTTTGGGATTTTAAGAGAACTGTTACTGAGATCAATGAAAGTGAGCTTGCGATATTCAGGCTTATTTTCACCACTTCTACATTTGAGTTGCAGTAGATCCCAAACCATTTGCATGGACTGGAGTCTGCAGGATTCCAAATTTACAATGCATTAGTGGGGCTGCTTAAACTGCTCTTCCACGTTAAAAGAGCTTGGCCTTGTTCATCAAGAGAATAACAAGTAGAGAAGAGAAGAGAATTTATTGACAGAACCAAGGTGATGAAGGGGAAGATATTTGGATAAAACAAGCGATTCATTACAGTTTTAGGCATTGCTTAGAGATGAGAAGAGGTGATTTATATTGGAATTGTGAAAGAAATCCAGGGGTAACTATTTAAAAGCTCATTCCATTTCCCCACAAAGGAAATGTTTTTAATTGTTAATTAATGCAATGTAACTGTAACGAACAATTCTTTGGGGATTTTTAACTATATTTTCAAATGTCACAATGGGGATGCATGTGCTAGTTTCTGAAGTCGGTGGTGGATAATAATTTTTTTCACCATTCCAATTGACGAAGGAAGACTTCTATAAATTTAAGGAGGTAATTCTACCATGAATAATTTTTATTTATACACTGGTTTCCCCAATAATGCATTTCTAAATCTACTTTAATAGCACAACATAACTCATTATCTATTCACTCGAAAATCTTAAAACAATATTTACACTAACAAAAAATCAACACAATAAAAAAATATAATCATTCAATGTCAAAATTATAAAATAAAATAAAAAAAAAGATAGATATCGCATATATTGATTTTCCTTACTTGATATCGTATTTTAGGTGTGAGATTTTGAAAATCAGACTTAGAAATTGATAATTAAGTGAGATTTTGAAAACTTCAATGTAGATTTTCATATAATTAAGTGATGATTTGCAATGTTTGGACGGAGAGAAAAAGAGAGAAAATTCTAAAAACACATCCTGAGAACTGTATTATGCCTTTTTTTGCGACTCAGCTTACACTCACCATGTCACTCTTCCTTCTAGATTTCTGTCTCTTCTTACACCAAGTGGGGTTGGGTTTGAATAGAGACTTCTTTTTTTACTCTGCCATGGCCAGGCCACTGCCATTCAATGCTACAAAACAAGCCAACAAACCCATTTTCTCCATTAAAAATACAGTATTGGTATGACTTTCTGCATTAGTGTCACCCGAAATCTGGAATTTTCTTCCCTTTTTTCTTTTAGTCTTAGCAGCCGAGAGAAACAAAGAGTATCCTAAGTCATTGACTTGGATCTTTTATTAAATTTTACATCAACAAATCCAATACGATTGGTTTAACAGGAGGCTGATCATCAAAACTTTTAAGTCAGTGGTCAAAGGGCAGAAGGAGCAAGTTGACTGGATGGACAAATATTTGAGAGCCAGCCTGTAGAGGTTCCATCTGGTGATAGAATGAAGGTGTTGAGATGCTTCTGGTGATGAAAATATATATTCACAAAATGCATGAACTAGTTACTGTTTAATCAATAAACATTCAGTATCAAACCCTTTTGTTAATAGAAATCCTATAGCATTTACATATGTTAAAAGAGTGGTTTAAATATAGTATTACAAAATCAAAATGGCTATCCAATACAAGTAACAAAGCAAGATTATTAAATAGGTGGATGTCACCTCCACCCACAATTGATCCGTTCATCTTTTTGATGACAAAGCAAGCATGAAGCACCATTATGTTTATGACATCAAAAGACTACAACTTATAAACTAACACCTACCTAACCTACTTCATTAAGATACAGCTTTTCTGTGAACGATGATAACTTACCATTCGTGCATATTAGTTAAAGAGGAAGTTTCCAAACCAGAGAACACGTGGCTGTCCATGTAGCCGCCAAAATCAACTGTCTTCTATGAATGACAGGCGTTCCACCTATGAACATAACATTTTACAAACAAGTTTACTTTATGGCAGAAAGTTAACCCATCTCATTTACAGTAAAAGGGATGTATGTGTGTTTGTCTAATCACAACGTGTCATCGTTGATTCATTTTTCAACTCTTCTTCAAACCTCTTTCTCCTTTTCATGTTTCTAAGAATCCTGAATTCAACATGCCTTCAACCATCAAAATCAAAGGAACAAGGCTTTAACAGGAAAGAACCTAGAATGTTCAAGCTAATGTATACATAAGGGTCATGCAATCCATGGACTTGAAACATAACCACATTATGTGTAATTTTCCTCCAATCACAAGTGTTGATATCACTAACCAAAGCACGAAGTATATCCTTGAGAGTTTTCGATAGGTACCTCTAAAACTCTTATAAAATCAAGTCCTATAAAGTTAGCACAATATATATATGTATAATAAATACTCAAGATCAATGATATCTGTGATTCATAGAACCAATATTCATCATGCCAACAAGATAACACAATAATAACAGCTACTCAGTTACGACCTGCACATGCTTGTATAACAATGAACCAATATACTCCCAAATGGGCGTTGGAGTTGCTACAACAATGAATTACTAATATCCATGAAATCACTTTTGCAAGTCTAAAGAGCATTCATTCATTGAACATGAGATGTTAAAAGAAAACAAAAAAAAAAAAAAAAAAAAAAAAGCATTTCTTGCTTCTACGTATAGACTTCAGGTTTTTTAATTTAACATAAGTACATCTCTACAATAAAAAATTATAAAGATCTACACGATCAAAAAACAAAAAGATTTTGCTTTGGGGCATGCTATTAAATTGCAACTACAGAGAAATGACGTAAAGGCATTATCTCATTCACTTGTATGAAAATTCAGGATGGTGTTGGCTAAACCTTCAACAATATGGTAGAAAAGAAGGAACCGAAGAACCTCTATTAGCTATGAACTGTAGCCACGCACCGCAGAGAAGCAAGCATCAACTAAAAATGCTGGAGAGAAACTAGAGTACAAACTCCGCAAGAAGAAAAAATCTGTGAGTTTGATGAAAGCTACTGCTTTGCCATAATGTTCTGAAGGGCTGATGCATTTTCAGTTGTTGCTGAATGGAGAAGCTGACCGCATTGAAATGTGGCTTTACACTCCTGTGCTTAAGCTGATAAATTAGTTTCCTCCAGACGTCTTTGAAGCCCTCCACTGGTAGGCCTTAGATAATATCAAGTATAATTTGTAGTCAGAATGAAGAAGGCATAATATAAATGCAAGTATATTGCTCAACTACATCCACAATCATTCAACTATATATACCAACAAATAGTACAATTAAAAATTCCTATACTAGTAATCCATCATGTTTTTACGAAGCATTTTGGCGTCATAAGTCTAAGTCCAGTATCCCATGAATAAAAAATTACTTATAGGAGTTATATTTAATACCAATTCACGTTTCATATTAGCGATATTTTCTATTAATTTAAGTAGTGCACTAATATTTATTTCGGGTCTCAGATGACTGCATTGGGAAACAAATGAATTGTGAAACACTGATTGACCCCTATCATTGCTACGACATGACCGTCACCCACATCTTTTCTGAAAAAAATAAAAGTGAGATATGGTGTGTACCAGTACCATAAAGAAGGCAATTCTCAATCTCAATCCACTGATAAGAAGTATTTTTTTTTTCTTTTGTGGGTTAAGTTGATAAGAAGTTTTAATGCAAGAGATACAAAGCAAACAATTATAAAGTTTAAAAACACATGGGTCCAGTGCCAGCTTTAATTGATGCCTTTTGCATTACTCTTTAAGTAACCAGAATTTTAAAACCAGAAAAGAAGTATTTTATATATGTTAATATATATTAGGTTGCTACGAAGGTCACTGTTGTCCAACCATGGTGCACATTTGTGAATGTGGCACAACAAAACAACCATCCATGATTAGGTTTTAAGCATTACATTGGTAGCAGGTGTCCTTTAGAGGTCATAAGAAAAGGAGTCTTTCTCTAGATATCCACAATATATATTTTGAGAAACAAGAAATGTGAACTTACAATCCAGTCAGAACTTTGATGGTATCATAAAACAACCACTGCATAGTGATGACAGGGCTAACAATCGTGATCCGAACTGGAAGACTTGTAGCAAAGAGATTAAAGAGTCCAATTTTCTTCACAGCCTGGAATCATTATACCAAAACTAATGCAACTGATCACTTTTACTTGATATACTTAACATAAAAAGGAAAAACAAAAGGTAATTAAAAGGAGCTACCTGTATCACATTTTCAGCCTTTTTATTGTAAAGAGAGGCAACAATGTTGTCAGCAGGGTTAGAAACTAAAGTACCAACAACTCCAGCTGCATAGGCTGCTAAACATGTTACTCCAAGTTGTTGAACTCTGGAGCAATCTTCCTTTTTCTTTTGAACAATTTTTTTATATATGAGATCCACCGAATGCTCAAACGATGAAAACATGATCATAGAGACTGCAAATAATGATTAGTCAAAACAATTAATAAAAGAGAAATAATGAAAAGGTTATCAAATTAAAGACTCACATTAATAACTCTAAGAAGGCAAGAATAAGCTAATAGCTAACTGTTACTCTGTTAGCCAGTGGCACTCAACTGATGGCAACTCTGATAATTAAGCACATATGTTCTGCATACCGCACTCATGGGCACTAAAGCACTAGTACAGTTTCTCATTCCCACAGATTAATTTCAGCAGAGGTTAAAATATGATACAGCAATGAAAGATAGAAATTTAACAAAGAATGGAAGCATAACTCAATTGAAGAAGACAGCCAATATAGTTATCCAAGGCCCTCAAAAGTACAGCAACTAACACTGATCACTAGCAACACGATGCATCAAGTCATGTCACAACATGCCATTAATCTCATTTTAACCAATTTGCTCAAACTCTTCTGGAAACACCACCCATTCCAAAAACTTAAAGTCTCTAGGAAAGATTCTGAAACCGTATTTAAGCTCTAGCACATACTATCACATGCAAGGCCAAATTTTGAATTGACAGACAAGTCAAATTGATCGAAAACACATACTAACACATAAGAATCCAAACAAGTATTCTAGGTCAATTATGTTTTTATAGTATGTCGAAAACAGCCAATCCCAAAGACATAAACTTAAAGAAATTGACCCAACCGTATTGTTAAACTCTTAACGGTTTTAAACTGATAATTGATGGAAATCATAAGCAGGAGTGCATAACTAGATAGGGACTGTTTTCAGGAATGCTAAAATGTAAGCTTGCCAGATATGCTAGACATGTTTGCAAATACAACAACTATTATCCTACCAAAAGATTGTTAAATTGATTAGCTAAGATATTAGCTAATACAACTTAACAAAAATTATTGAAAGCAGTGAATAGTAACATTACATGGAAGGTTCCGACCACAAAGTGGAAAAAGTCCCTTGTAGAAACTGCAATCAAATATGTTCCAAATTTAAGTAAACATCATGAAAGAAGGACAAAGTTGACATCAAGCTTTTGGGGACCATACCCAGCGAGTCCTTCAGTTGCATAAACTTTTGGAAATCCACCCTTTGCAAAATGAGGCTGAGTTTGAACACGAACTTTGACGGATTCAAAAGGGCAGAGTGCTACATCAGCAAAAATTTGAGCCGATGCACTGGAGAGAAAGAATGTGGAAGTCCTGTTATAATCTACCAAGACATCAGAGTAAAGCCTCTTAAAGTATTCGTAAAGTCCAAATTTGCAGCCGCCTTAAACACCATATCCACAAAACTTTCCTGACCAGCCTCTCCAAAGGGAAGAAGGGCCTTGTTCTCTCCATAGGGTAGAGAACCCTGAGGACATGCTCTTATACTTGATGGGATTTACCTAAATAAACAGAGTAACAATATGAGTGTTGTTAAAGAAACAGTACTAAGAACTAAGATGTGATTGAGGAAAAAGAAAGACTACATACCAAACACAGTAGAAGAGACTCATGATGAGAAAAACAGTTTAGAAAACTAAGCATCACATTAATATTTGTTTAATTTGTTAAGATCAATATGCAGGAAAGCCACATTTCCCAAACCAGAGAAAACATGGAGGTCCATGTAGCCACCAAAATCAACTGTGTCTTCTATATATATAAAATAAATAGACTCAAGATCAATGATATCTGTGATTCATAGAACCAATATTCATCATGCCAACAAGATAACACAATAATAACAACGACTCAGTTACGACCTGCACATGCTTGTATAAAAATGAACCAATATACTCCCAAAAGGGCGTTGGAGTTGCTACAATAATGAATTACTAATATCCATGAAATCACTTTTGCAAGTCTAAAGAGCATTCATTCATTGAACATGAGATGTTATAAGAAAAAAAAAAAAAAAGCATCTCTTCCTTCTATGTATAGACTTCAGGTTTTTTAATTTAACATAAGTACATCTCTACAATAAAAAATTATAAAGATCTACACGATCAAAAAACAAAAAGATTTTGCTTTGGGGCATGCTATTAAATTGCAACTACAGAGAAATGATGTAAAGGCATTATCTCATTCATTTGTATGAAAATTCAGGATGGTGTTGGCTAAACCTTCAACAATATGGTAGAAAAGAAGGAACCGAAGCACCTCTATTAGCTATGAACTGTAGCCACGCACCGCAGAGAAGCAAGCATCAACTAAAAATTCTGGAGAGAAACTAGAGTACAAACCATCCGCAAGAAGAAAAAATCTGAGTTTGATGAAAGCTACTGCTTTGCCATAAAGTTCTGAAGGGCTGATGCATTTTCAGCAGTTGCTGAATGGAGAAGCTGACCGCATTGAAATGTGGCTTTACACTCCTGTGCTTAAGCTGATAAATTAGTTTCCTCCAATAATAATATGACACCACTTACCATGAAGAATGGCATGAAGAGATCCTTTTGAAGTATGCTAATAGACAAGGACACTAGAGGGCCATCAATGCAATAACCAACAAGCTCAACAACATTTTCTTGTTTAAGTCTTGATACCATGGAAACCTGTAAAATCATGTGTGAACTATTAAATTCGACAAAATATTTATTGCAACACAATAGAAGAACTGAAGATAATGCATAATAATAAGCCAAACCTGTGCTAGAAATTCCAGGTCTGGTTGCTTACTGGAATCTAATTTCTTGATGGCTGCAGCTGCCCTCAGTGCATTTTATGCCTCCTTATCGTATAGACCTTACTAATGGCTGGTCTACTTGTAGCACAACGTTTTCTCTTCATACCTAACAACTCATCTGCCTTTTCTTGCTGTCCAGTTTCCTGAAGCCCCTTGATCAAGATGTTATATGTAAAATCGTTCGGCACTAGGTTTCCGTGAAGAGAAAATTTATTAAACAGCTCCAAAGCAGTTTCGAGGCTCCCTATTTTAGACAATTCATCAATGAGGGAATTCAAGCCTTCAATGCCAACTGCAAACTTATTATCCACTAAGGTATTAAACATTTTCACTGCTTCCAAAACACATCCATTCTTGCAAAGTCCATCAATGAAAATGTTATATGTCCAAGAATCAGCAAAAGCACCTCTAAGTTTTATCTCATCAACAAAATTCCGGGCACCTTTTACGTTACCTTTAAGAAAAAGGCCGGTTAACAAGCTGTTAAACGTAATCACATCAGGCCTAATTCCTTTAAGAATCATCTCTCGATAAAGATAAAAAGCTTTGTCGACTTCTTTATTTTTACAATACCCATTAATTAAAGTATTGTAGCAAACAACATTAAGTCTATACCCCCTTCCACTTACAAAATCAAAAACCTTCCTTGCATCATCAATTCTATTTTCTAAGCAATAACCGTTAATTAGAATGCTGCAAGTATAAGCGTCGGGATCCACACCTCTTTCAATCATTTCTTTGAAAAACCCCTTTGCATCCTGCAATTTCCCTTTCTTGCAATATTCATGTACGACCACAGTAAAAGTCACCACAGAAGGCCGCACACCTTGATCCACCATCCGGTCAAATAAACTTTTACCCTCTTCCCAATTACCCACAGAACACAAACCATGGATTAGAGTGGTATAAGTGAACGAATTAGGCCTACGACCAACAACAATCATTTTCTTAAACAACTCCCTTGACTCCACAATATTTTTCTCTACACACAGACCTTTGATTAAACAATTAAAAGTCACAGTATCAGGCCTGAAACCCTTCTTCAAAATCCCCCCAAAAAGGGCAAAACCATACAAAACCCTTTTGATTTTACACATGCAATTAATTAAAATGTTCAAACTCTTTAAATCTGGAGACAACCCAGTTGAATTCAACTTCTTATAACCCAAAATCACTTCAAAATAATGCTTCTTCTTTACAAGTGCACCAAACAGTTGGTTGAATGATGACATTGGAAAAATGGGTTGGGAATCAATCATGTAATCGAAAAAGTAAAGAGCTTCATTGACTGTGAAGTTACCTGATCGACATTTTCTTCAAGGAATTTAGCAAGTGAAAATTGTTGAGGGTTTTTTTTGAAAGAACATAAAAGTTCATTTTTGGAACTCGAAGTTGTGAGGTTCTGCAAGGGAGTTAATAAGTATGAAAAATTACCTTTCAGAGATGGGGTTTGACAGAATGAAGACGAACGAAATGGGGCTCTCAAAGCCATGAATTGAAGAGAGTTTTTTTGTGGGTTTTGGAGACAGAGAAGAGCTTTCAATGGATCAAACAATTGTTCGGTCGGCAATGGCTGACAAACAAAGCTTCAGGACAAGACAAGAAGTGGGCACCCGATAACATCAGCACTTGCTTTTTGCTGAATGCGGAGATCCCCATTTGTTAATGTCCAGCAAGTATATATTTATTTCAATGAAAGCTTCATGTTTGTGTTGGCCCAATTTCCATCTCGCTGAGATCAAGATGCCAATTTTAAATCTTTGTTCACCAAATCCATCAATAAGCACCTCTTGTTATTTATGTAATTTTTTTTCCTGTTATCTATATGTCTCAATAATTCATATAATTGATAGTTCATTAATATAGCTATTGTACATGTATATATGTATTGATTAATAGGATAGCTGATGTATAACACCCTCATATTTTGGGTGTTCAGGCTAACATATTGGGGAGGTTATTGTCAAACATTTTCTTAGAATTAGAAGTTGTCCATTCTGAAACCCATTAGAGAATGAGGCCCAATTATTTGATTTGGATAATTAAAATGGGCTAAATGAAATAAATACTGCTTATGGGTTTAATTGAATTCATGGGTTTGATGAGTTTAAATTGGTTAAATGGGTTGGCCGAGTATTACTTTAAGGCCTGGTTAATTTTTGGGCTATTTGGTTCATTTAATTGGTGAGTTTAATTGAATTAGAATGGGCTAGGTTATGCAGTTGGAGTTTTATGTGTGTTAGTGAGTTGACCTATTATTATTAATAAGGCCAAAAATTGTGTTGATTGGGTTTTTAGGTTTTGTAATTGGTGGAAGGATCTTCAGGTGGCAGTTTGTTAGTCTTGCAAATATTGAACCACAGGCAAAGGGATTAATATGTTGAATATTCGATGAATAGAGTATTCAGCTTTGAAGTTCTATTCGGTTTTAGTTAAGAGTTTGAGTAGAGGTGTATCATGTTGTGTAGGAATAGGTTTAAGGCCCATATGTAACTAGTGGAATTGGTATGATAAAATTGAAATATAGAAGGCCTTATAAAAAGAAATGGATTCAGCCCAAATGCAAGAAGTTGTGAGTAATGGTATTTTGGGTTGACTTTTACTTTGTGGAAAGATATATTAAATTGGGTTGGGTTTTATTTAGGAAGTTGATGGGCTAATTTAATTCGTTGGTTTAATTGTTTGAATGGGTTGGCCCATAGAGAATGAAGCTCAATTATTTGATTTGGGTAATTATGTTATTAAAGGAGTAATGGGCTAAATGGAATAAATTGTGCTAATGAGTTTAATTGAATTAACGGGCTTGATGGTGTTAATGAATTTAAATTGATTAAGTGGGCTGGCCTACTATTACTTTAAGGCCTAGTTAGTTTTTGAGATATTGGGTTTATTTAATTGGTGGCCTTGTATTACGGTAAGGTAGTAGTCTCTTTTTGCTCAAATCTAAAATTCAACTTCTCCTTCAAGGAATTCAAGATGAAATATGTCTAGAATGAATATTATGTCCTCGTGAAATCTTCACACTACACACCGTCAAGGAATGAGTCCATTTCAGTATCGTCACATTATAGGTTCAAATGCCATAGTACCAAGGGGAGAATTTAGGAATAACTCTTCGTTCATTATTAAATCCTTGCACTCGTTCTCCTTTTTCTTTTATTATTCTCTCTCTCTTTCTCTATATATATATACTATTCCTATTATATTTTATTCAAAAGAATTTAAAAAAAAAAAAAAGCCCACATTCATCCTTAACTTTTGGAATATGAAACAAGCTTCATGACTCATGAGGAATTGCGAAGAAGAGTGTGGAGAGATGTTCAAAGTACGCTATTAAAACTTTGAACAAGTTTGAAGCCATGACAAACCATTACTTAATTGACTTCATGTTGTGTTTGTGATCTCTTGCCAACGTTTGCGCTTCTAAATACAAGGCCCAAAAAATAAGTAGACACTTTTAGTTAGGTTTCCTATTAGCCGCTCTAATTAATGAGATTTTCGATTCGTTAATAGACTTTGACGTAAATTACCATATTCAACCTTGCATTAATCTCATTTTGGGAGACGTAGTTTGAGGGTATACATGTCAATAAGTTTATAAACCTACTTGGGTTGATCAAATGGACTTAGGGCAAGCAAGGCCCATTTTTAGCCCTATTGGGCCATACAAGAGGCCTGGTCCATCCAAAAGGCTTGCTTAAATTAGCCAAACTAATCGAAAAATTAACTAAATAGTGTTTATTTAAACCTTACTATATGTGTGATAGTTTAATCTTCAAAACTAGATTATCTAAGTGAAACCTATCGGTTTGGTTTAATTATGTGAGCACTCGCTAGTTTCATTATTATATAGGTAGCTCTCATTCTGTTAAGTTTTCGCGATACAGTTAACTGTTGGGTAGGTAAACTTGCTATTTTTACTTTATAGGAGGATAGTTTTGACATAGTTATGAGAAACCTTCAGGGTGTGTTTGGTTGGACGTAATGTTGGATTACTAAAGTAATGTCATCTTATATTACTTGATTACTACGTTTAGTTGTCAAGTAATATAAGATTCCGGTAATCTTCCAAAACCAATAATAGTTACTGTTGGTAATATAGAGGTAATTTTATTACCTCCATTTTCTTAGGTATTTTAAGATTACTTGGTAATCTTATTTTTGTTATAATTTTACCCCTTAGGGCCCATTTGGATCGGGTTGAAATTTTTTAACAAGGGTAATATTTGTTTAATTGAGCATATTACCGTGTTTGGCATTTTTGTACAAAAACATTATTGGAAAATAAGATACAAACAGTACCAAAAAAGGGGTAAATCACCGAGAATAATATTACATGGGGGGAGGGTGGTATTAAAATATTACTTCGGTAATCCAAATTTCTGTCCACTTTTGCCCCAAAACAGTGGACAATGTGGACAAAAATATCCTTGGCTTTGTTAATAATTACAAAACACCCAATTTGTAAAATGACAAAAACACCCCCACCACCACAGTGCCAGATTCCGGCCACCACTACCGGAATCTGGTCAGAATCTATCGCTATGACTCAAATTGGTCGAATCTAGCCGGTGAGGTGTCGATCTGGCCTTTTCCGATCAGATCCATGATGGATCTCCCAGATCTGGTAGTTGACGACCGCAAAAGGCCAGATCTCCGAAAAGGCTATATCGATGAATAAACGACCATTTTCAGTCATTTTTAGGCCGTTGTGAAGATTCCAGCCACCACTGACAGTGGTTGTCGGAATCTGGCAGCAACTATGGGTGAGTGAGTGGGGTTGTTTTTGTTAATTTTTAAACTTTTTTTTTCTAGGGGTGTTTAATTAAGTTAATAAACTTAAGGGGTCTAAAAGTAATTAAAAAACTAGAATAGTATTTCCCAAATAATTAAACAAACAAGTATTTTGGGAATAGGATAGAGAATAGGGTTTGAAATAATAAAACAAACAAGCCCTTAATTATTTATATCTAGTAATCATCTAAAGGGCATTCTAGTAAAAAGGTATTTCAGGACATTTGTTATTACTGTCAACCAAATACATTAATTATTAATACATCCCAATTGAACCAAGCACAATAATAATTTTAACCCTATAATCTACAATGTAATCTTTCTTTCCGGTAATCTTATTACTAAGATAAAAAAATATTATATGATCCAAACGCCCTTTTATTAATAAAATTTTTGGACAATATTGCCCTTGTTTTAAAAACAATTTACATTATCTGCCATTACAATTTTACCCCTATTTAATTAAGTTTTTGACAATAATGCCCTTATATTTAAAACAAATTGTAGACCATCACCGTCACCCAGCCACTATTGCCGCCAGTTGGCCAACCATCATCAGCTGGCACCGGAAGTCATCGGGATTCTCCGATATGGCTGTTCCGGCCATACTGATGGCCAAAATAGCCAGATGGCCGTAGATCTGGCCGTTAAAGGCCATCGATCCGATTGTCAATGGCCAGATCAACGGATCTGGCAGGAAACGACTAGATTAGATTTGGTCATTTTTCAGCCAGATCAGTCACGAGTTGGCCATTTTTTACCATAAATCTAGAAAATGGCCTGACGCATGCAGGCCATTTCCTCCGCCAAGGTGTAGTCGAGGGTTGTCGGTTTTTGGCTACGACAGGGTGGGAAGGTGGGGGTGCATTCGTTGATTTTTCAAACTTTTATTATGGTGTTGTTTTTGCTAAGTTTTTAAATGTAGGGGGTTATATAATAATCTAAATAATAATATTTAATAAGAGGGTAATTCAGTAATTTAAATAACATACCCACCAATCCATTCCTCATAACCAAACATATTAATATAAAATACCTACCAATTTATTCCAACCAACCAAACACATTTCCCTAAGCATTCCCAGTAATCTCCAAGGTAATCTATCTTTCCATTAATATAACATTCCCTGAACCAAATGCATCATGAAGATCTCTTCTCCTTTCCCCCCTATGTTTTTTTATTTCTTTTTTTCTCTTTTACCCCCTATTCTTCCTCCCTTCTCACCGTCAAGGCTTGTATCAATGCTGATTTGGCCTCTATCGGCATTGAGAGGTCTGATCTAGCCTCTATGGTGCCGATGAGGCTAGATCTTGCCTCTCGACATTGATTGAGGCCAAATCAACACCTTTTGCGACCATATCTTAGCGGTAGTGGGGGGTCTAGAAATTTATAGTAAGTTGACTAAAGACAAAAGGAACATTTTCCATTGTAACTAATTTTTATTAACAAAATTCGACAGAATCAGAATTACATATATAACAACGAAACTAGTGGATGCTCACAATGATTAAATCAAATTTACAGGACTCTCAAAATTAAGTGGAGGTACAGCTACACTTCTATTTTACCTTTCACCCTTTTGGTTAGTAAATTTTTTAGGGTTATCGCCTTTCAATTATGTTTAAAAGAACTAACTATGATGGAAGAGAATGATCATATGGCTACAAACCTTTTATTAACATTATTTGGGGCAAGGTAGTTGTCTCTTTTTGCTCAAATCTAAAATTCAAATTCTCTCGAAAAGGAATTTAATATAAAATATGCCTAGAATGAATATTATGTCCTCGTGGAATCTTCACCCTGCACCGTCAAGTAATGAGTCAATTTTGGCATCGTCACATTATAAATTCTATCAAGTAAATGTCATTCGCTTTAGCCCAAGCTTGCACGAATTTGTTTATGAGATTCATATAAGCATCTCTCATCGAGTTTACTTAATTATGAGAATCCAAACCTGATAAACATAATCACATACTTTTTCATTAGTGACGTGAAATATTGACATCATATGGTATGACTATTGTGAAATAATTTGGACATAAGACACTTTTTATTTTCTAATGGAGATTCTATGATGTTAGATTGAAGAAGATGGAGAATCATGTTGTTATGCTAAAATTTTCCATTTTGTTGCCTTGTTTCTTTCATTGACCGTGATCGACAGGGTGATTATGCCTCGGGGGATGACATGATCCCCCTTGAATTCGTATAATGGTGTGGCAGCTAACTTTAGATCTGCATCCTTGAACCCTATCTTCTCGAATGAAAATTGGTAGAGATTGTTGTGTGCTGCCGTTATCCACTAGCATCCTGTGGACCTCATTGTTATTCACCCAGGCGGTGATGATGAGCACATCGTTGTGAGGATGATGCACCCATCTCGCATCTTCCTTAGTGAAGCCTATTGCTTCAGCTTTTGCTTGAGGACATTTTGTTG
Source organism: Pistacia integerrima (assembly GCA_026225825.1). NCBI lineage: Eukaryota > Viridiplantae > Streptophyta > Magnoliopsida > Sapindales > Anacardiaceae > Pistacia > Pistacia integerrima. The sequence continues at coordinate 50,266,983 of CM047749.1, forward strand.
GTCGTAGCTCGAGGATAAGCTCGCTAACGAAAGGTTCGAACCTCTCTTCTCTTGTGTAGAGGTCTTAGGAACGTTTGCAGCTACTTCCAACATGCAGTCCACCAAAGATCATTCTAATAACATGGATCTCCCTTTGTGGACCCTACCACTACTCTTCGTCATCACCTGGCTCTTTGCGACTTTGCCGATCATTGACAAATTCTTTCAGATGACCCTTTAAAATGAGGTATTCAATCTCATCCTTGAGAGCGTGACATTCATTGTGTTATGTCTTATGTCTCGATGGTGGCAATACTTATGGGGATCATGCCTATTATGATTCCCCTTCATAGCTGCTGGTTTTGGGAGCAGTCTAACGTCCTTAGAAACTACAAAGACACATTTAGTAGAAGCGACTAAAGGAGTGTAGTTGCTGTAACAAGGAAGCAATGCGAGTGTCTTTCTAGGCTCCACTTGCTGCTTTTTGGACTTTTTTTTTTGTCCTCGTCGACCCTTCTATCCCGATCATCTCTTTTTGTCTCCCCCGACCTGTCCTCAAACCGAATAAGAGTACTAGTCGAGGCTTTAGAGTCGTTGTGCCTTAAAGTGGTCACGAAATTTTCAGTCTATAGCTATTTCTCGGCCATATTTTAGAACCAGGTAAGGAACACATGGTCCTCAATTAGAAGTTCTTTCCAGAGGTTAGTCTACGGGCGAACTTTGGGATGTGGAAGGTTCGCACACTTCATGCCTCAAAAACAACGTCTCATCTTCAATTGAACTATAGCAAAGTCTAATTACTTCTAATGAGATTGATGAACATTTGCATATTTCGAGTAACCCAAATGAGATCGGTGAACATTCAGATATTGCAAATACTTTTAATGATATGGATGACACCAAGATATTGCAAGCACTTCTAATGAGATTTATGAATATTGAAATATTGCAAGTAGTATTCCTACTGAGATTGATAAGCAGTGAGATACAACAAGCACTCGTTATGAGTTTGATAAACATTTGGATATTACAAGTGCTTGTAATGAGATTGATGAGCATCTTGACAAGCATTCCTAATTAGACTCATGAGTATTTGGATATTACATAATTTATCATTAAATCACAAAGTTTTAGTTACTCTTTATCTTCACTGTCACATCCCTCATCGAAAAGACCTTGAATTCAGTTTATGAGGTTTGAAATCTCTTAGCTAAGTAAAGCATTTTGGATGTGAAAGACGCGGATGTGAAACAACCAAAAGCATACCTTACCCAGGATATGAATTTCGATCTGCAAGTATTCTGAAAGGACTAAATAACACTTTGTTCTTGCAAGTATTATTAATGAGATTGATTACCATTTGCCTATTGCAGGTATTTCTAATGGAATTGATGACCACTTTGTTTTTGCAATTACTGTTAATGAGATTGATGTGCATTTGGATATTGCAAGTATTCCTAAAGGGATTGATGAACATTTTTGTTCTTGGGCATTTGCATATTGCAAGCACTCTTAATGAGATTGATGACCATTTTCATATCGCAAGTATTCCTATTGGGATTGATAAACATTTTTGTACTCCAAGTACTTTCTAACGAGATTGACGAACATTCATTTGCATATTGCAATAAGTACTTCTCATGAGATGGGTAAGCATTTGGGGATTGCAAGTAATCCTATTAAGACTCAACTAATGGCGGAGACCAACATAGTCAATGACTAGGGGAGCCTTCCTTTTCATACGACTCAAATTAACGGGCACAATCCTCATCAATTTATCCAGGTATGAATGTTGACATTTGTGTTTATGTAGTTCACTTATTGATGATTACAAGACTTGGGTGTTTCATCAGCTCTTTGTTTTCATAGTTTATCATTCTATTTGTTTTCAATCTAGAACTTGACTATTTCTTGAGAATCAGATAAGATATTCCTTCTTCTCTCATCACTTTCTCAAACAATCTTCATTATGCCATTGAATCCTTCACGTATTGTCATCATTCTCTCATTACCTTCTCACTATTTAGGTTTAATCTTTTATATATATGGGAATAGTTTAACTGGTTAAATCTCTTGTTGTGGAAATTAAAGATTCAAGATCCTTTCACCATTATGTGTAAAATGATCAAGTGAGAAGTAGTGTTGGTATAGAGGAAGTAAATTAAAATTAAATATGATAGATAAACTTATAGTAACACAGATACCACAGATCCTACCAATCATTATTTTTTTCTCAGAACCAACAACAAGACCTATACAATGACAAAAAAACATAGAGTTGCAGAGCAAACATGACAAAGGATTGAGTCCATGCATGACATAAACAGATACATGCACATACATGTGTATGTGTGAGTATGCCTAGAAGAGAAAAAAAAAAAAAAAAACCATAACAAGTCATGTTATGTATGCATGACTATACAAAAGGAGAAAAAATTTCAACTCATCAGACCTAGCCTGGTGAAGGCGACCAATGGGATCAAAGGTATGATGTGATGGCTAGGTTTCTAGACTACCTTAATAGTTTGATAAATGGTTTTGTTGCAGAAGTTAATAAGAAGACAAGAAATAGGTTTAGTAAAGAAAGGTCTTTGATCTGTATAGGGAAAAAGCAGTTAGGGAAAAGGTCTTTGGGAAAAATACTGCTTTGGGAAAAACGGTTGATCAGTTGTGGAGTGAGTACAAGGCCAGGTATGGAATGAAAACGCTTTCTTCTCCTCTTTATAACTACAGCCCTCCATTTTGAAATGAAAATGGGTCTTCTACGTGTTTGCTTCTCATTGCAAGCGTAGTCTGAAAAGTTGAAAAGTATGAAAATGAGTTGCGTGCTTGCTTCTCATTGCAAGTGTAGTATAAAAAACTGAAAAGTTCTCTGAAAATTTGAAAAGTACTTGGGCCTCTCTACGTGTTTGCTTCTTTTAGGAAGGTGTTTGAAAAACTGAAAACTACATAGTTGAAACGGGTTGAAATAAGTATTGGCTTAGTTACATCAACTCCATAGATCTAGACAAAATGGTAACAATCCATAATTATTTAATGTTAGACAGTTTGTAAACATACTCATGAATGCAAATATCTAATCCAAATATTAAACTATCTCATGAATGCAAATATCTAATCCAAATATTAAACTATCTTATGAATGCAAATATCTAATCCAAATATTAAACTATCTTTCTTTTATGCTTACTCAATTGTTTGTTTAGGTATGTGATAATTTCTTTCAAGGTGGGTCTCCTTCTTTCCTTTGAGTTCCAAATCTCGGCCATAGGAAATCTCCCGCTCGGATTGTACTCATTCACTTATCCTTAGCCTTTGCCCCCAAAGTAGATGTGGTACCCCAACCAAATGATGGTTCACTTGTCTTTTCTTGAGTAAATTTGTCATCCATAGCCTTTCTTTCCCAAGAAGTGGTGGTATCCACATTCTTCTTTCCCCGAGATGCAGACGCATCTTTCCAGTTGATGGACTTCCTAGAATCCTCCTGAACTTTTGCGAAGTGAACATCTTCTATACCCTAACTTCACCATGGTTTTGATGCAGAAGTCTCTACTCTTTCAACTTTATCTTTAGCTCTTTTATCCTCTAAATCCCATTGTACATACTTGAAGTAGGGCCATCTCTTCCTCTATCCTTATGCCAACTAGGCCAAGAATCTGATTTAGCTAATTTATCCTGGCTTTCATCTTTATTCCAACTAGACCAAGGATCTGATTTTGCTAATTTATCTTGGGTTTCATCATTGATCCAACCAGACCAAGGATCTGATTTTCTTGCACCACCAGACTTGTTATGTGAACATTTTTCCCAATTTAGTCCTTATCATTGTCCACAAAATTTTGGTATTCAGCACTGTCCTCAAAGACTGGCTTATCAAAAGTAGAATCCTTTTCTACGAATAGGTTCTAGTCCATTTCGTCATCTGTCTCAAGATCATCAACTTCCACACCTAGACAACCATTGTTTACTTCATCTATACCAACACTACTTGTCACTTGAGATCCACAAATAATGAACTTTGCAAGCATTTAAGATCCTTCATAAACACAAATTAAAATGGTGATCAATTTAATTTGTGTTTATGCATGAGGTTGGATGGAGCTTGTGGTAAGAGAAAAACACAAACAAAAGAGGTAGGGCTTAATTAACAAGGCTAGGTCCATTGTCAAAAATATTTTAACATTAATTACTTATCCATGATCATATCATGATTTTGCCTACTTAAGCTATGTCTCAAGAGAGTGGTTACCACTCCCTAAATATTTGTTTTTTTCTATATGCATAGGAAAATATTCACAAAGAGACTAAATAAAATAGATGTTGAACATCGATTATCAATATTAATCGGGCCGCTCACATTTTTCCCTTGTTTCAAAGATAACCATAAAGTCCAAGTACTAAAAATAGATGATGAGGAAGGGAATGCGTGGCCCTTTCAAATGATCATAAGCAAAGGAAGTTGTGGAAAGATTGTTATGTCAGGTGCATGGCTTCAATTTGTTAGAAGTAAGCAACTTCAAAGTGGTTTCAAAGTCCAATTGTTCATGGAAGAAGATGTAGTTACAAGAGATGTGAAGTACAAGGTTAAATTGAAGAAACCTCATACTATATTTTAATAGTGTTTATGGTTAAGTACCCTACACTCTTGGATAAAGGCAGTTTAATATGTTCTAGCTCTGTTTTAGGTTGAAGGGTTCTATTTTCTACACCTACCATATGATAATATAATAATGGGTAACTATAATAAAAAAAGTTGAATGAGGATTAGAAAGTATTAATGATAATCTATTCCTACTGAAAGCACCTACTGTTCTTTACTGGCAATAACGTTATTAATTGATTGAATCACATGGTTTTTTTTTGGTAACTGGTAATTTTATAAAGAAGAATTACATCTATCCGGGGAAGCCCTACAAGCGCCACAACCCTTGAAACAAAAACAAAGGACTAAACAGCTTAAAAGTTATAAAAGAAAACAAGGATATACAATCCTTTGCAAAACAACAGACACCAAGAACAACTGAAGACTACCTTGGATGCCAATACAAACGGCCCACAAAGGAGACAAAGAACAAAACACTGCCTAAACCCCAAGGGGTGCCTAAAAAGAACCAGAGGAGCTGCGCAAAAGAACCTGGAAGTACCAACATTTGAATCACATGTTACTGTCATTAGTATACAAATGCCTTAAACAAAGTATCCAAACAGTTGCATCAACGTACATGGGGTCTCCTCATATATTATTTTTTAAACTTGTACATCCATTGCCAACTGGTAATTTTTAGAAAGTTAAATTAGGAGTGAACTACACTAAGGGATCTGATTTGTATTTTCTTATAGTTTCAATCAGAATCATCTTCCACTTGCGTTGAAGATGAATGTGCAAGACAATTGGTGAATTTGAAACGGAGAGTTGCCGACATCTGGTTATTGGATAATCCTTGGCAAGCTTGACCAAATGTATATCCCAACACAATACCAACCGAGACTGCTACTGCATTCCCAACTTTTATGTACCTGAAAAATGAAAAATAACCTTAAATGTTCAGGACTAAAAACTAGACCCTTTATGTAATTCTAAGGCTGGGGAATTCTATAGGTTTTAAAATGTCCAATTAGGGAGACAAAGTCTTAAAATGACAACACCATACCATAGTATTCATACGCCCTCTAATAAAGTCTTGCAAAATATATATTTAAGTTAATGAAAGAGTTCAAAGTCAATTGCTCTCTTTGATAGACCCAAAAAGTCAATATCAGTCTAGGACTCCTTGTAATCTTGCATTTTCACAAATTGTGAGTACTCAATCTTGTAAAGGATAAAGTACACTTTGGAAAAAAATAATTATGAGGACATATATTGAAATTGGGTTATTTATGCATAGTAGAACATGATATCTTATACCTTTTTATCTGGACTAACCAAGACACCTAGTGGATCCCTGAAGTTTGCACCGTAAAAAAACAATAAGAGATAGAGTTGATCAACAATAAGAAGTATCAAAAAGAGGTGTAAAACCAATAAAATGGTGTAATTCCATTAGGTAAAGTAGTGAAACCTTATTTTTTGGAATACGGTAAACTTTTTCAAAATCATCTTCGTTCAATTTCAACAACTGATGATCATATAATAACCCACGATATGATGCATGTTGAGGAGTAGAAAAACTGACCACATCTACAAAGATGCAAATGTTGATCAACTTAATACCATTCACCAGTTGGCTATTTTATAAGATTTACATTTCCAAGAGCAACATGAATTCGATTAAGCTTACCGTTTTGCTTTAGTTTGATACATTTTTGAAACTTTGTGCGAGCTACTATCCCATACTTCCTCTCATCCTGACTCTCATCATCTGTAACTTAAGATGAGAATGAAATTTTCATAAATGACATCAAAACACCAAACTTTAAAGCTTTTTGAAAAATTTAGGCTTCGTTTGGTTGGATTTTGGGAATACTACTTTTAGTATTCCCAAAAAAGTTAAACAGTAAAATACCCAAAAACTCACAATATTATTCAACTTTATTCAACATTTTTTAAACCCCCTAAATTTGTTAATTCAATTAAATACCCCTAAATATTTTTAATGTTTTTGTTACGGCGACTCCGGCCACCCTCTGGCGGTGGTGGTGGTGTGTCCGTATTTGAGGGTGGATTGGGGGTGTTTTTGTTAACTTTTAATGTTTTATTATAAGGGGTGTTTTGTAAAAAAAAAAACATAGGGGGTATTTTACAATTTGTAAATCCTACATCGTAATACCCGCCCAATTCAACTTTTTTTTTTAACTTTTTTAAAAAAACTTTTCCCAAAAACACAAAATTGTGAACCAAACGGAGCCTTAATTTAAGGATATATTTTTGGGAGCAACACTTATGGTGGGAGATCTAATACATACGACATTTTCTAGCCGACGAGGTTGGTCATTGGCATATGCAATAGTGACTTCCTAGATGAATGATAATATTGGTAAAATTTTTGCCAACATTGATCACATATCAATTAAAAGACACATACCTCAAACTCAGTTGGAACCTCATGAGTTGCAATGGATATTGTGGTAGTTTATGATAAAAGAAGAAAAGTCGATAAGATCATATAGCTCATGGTGTCATGTTCAAATGAAATTAAAGAATAAACTTGCCTTAAACGAATGGGCACCCCACAAGAAAACCCACATCATAAATTGTGCTAAACCATAAGAACCTGCTGCCAACACCCCTAATCGAGTTTGATAATCCATGGAAACAAGACGTCTGATAGCATAACGAATAAAAAAATCCACAAGCAAACTTTAAAATATCTACAACATTCTCCATTAGAACATATCTTGGCTTTAGAAACTCAATAATGTCCATGAACACTAATAGCTGATGATTTTTTATGCCTTCCAAGGTAGCTTTTGAGTTTCTGAAATGATTGAAACCACTAACTCCTTGACATGGAGGCCTTCCACATATAAAATCAACATTGTCGTACATAGACATTCAACAAAATGAACATCATGAAAAAATTAATAATAATAATAGTAATAGCAGTAATAATAATAAAAGAGATTCACTAACAAGTAGACAACGTAACCATAAAAAAATATGTGATAAGGAACTCACAGGAAGTGACAATATCTATGACTTAAATGCTTTTGTAAAAAAATCTTTCAGTTTCTCCTTGCAGTTACAAATACAAATGTAAAGTCAGACAAATTTGTTGTATAGGAAACAAGAAAAAATGAAAGGAGAAAATGCAATGACAATTTCATAATGGAGTACTTTAAGCCTTCAATAGGCTTCCAAGTGTCCTCACTAGGATTGTATCCCTTCCAACGCACCTGAAATTCACATATAATAACTAAAAGATTGTTATTAAGTTTATCAAGATGACAAAATGCAGAATACCAAGATAAAAAGCAACCCTAGAGTTGGGAAAAAATATCGGTTCCTTATACATTTCTCAAAGCCATAAGTTCTCAACCAAACTATATTAATTTGCAGTTTAGGAAAAACAAGACAAGAATGTTATATCCATGTCAATATGTTTCCTTGTTCATTGTTTATTAGGAGCCATTGCCTAGTGATATAGTTAAAACTCTAGGCAGACAAATGGAAAATGCATTAAGGTAAGATTGAATCAAAATCAAACTCCCAAGACTAGCTTAGGTAGGAACACAAGGCAATGAATGAAGAAACAAGTGAGGAATGACTATTGGCAATCAATAGATGTCAAATTCCAGTTCTCTGCCTCCATTACATTTATACAAATTTTGATTAGACAAAATTACAATAAAGCAATGCCATAAATTTGCCAAACAATGGAACAAAACAATGAAGGAAACGCCATAACTATCCAAATTAGAAAACAAACATTTCAAAGGAAATATGAAGAAAAATTTGATTAGTGATGAAATATACCATATAAAGAGCTTAACAACAAAGACAATAAAACAACTATAACATGTGGCTCGTCTTTTCCAAATGAAGTGTAGAATACCTTAAAATAGACTCTAGGTTTCTTCACTTTGTTAGGATCACCATAGCAAATAGCTAATAACCTTTCCACTTCAAAATCCTCATTAGAAAGATTGGAGAGGTGTTATCGTTTTCTTCTTCTTCTTCCTCCTGTTCTTCGTGTTCTTCTTCTTTGCTAACTAAGTTCAAACTTTGCTTTAGCTATTTATCTGAACCAAAAAATGAGAATTGTTGACACAATTTTTCCCATTCCTTTAACAAAGACAAAAAAATCTTTCTCTGTTTCATTCCTCACATGCTTATCCAAAAAAAGATGAGATATCAAACTTAACGGAACAAATCTTCATCATATGAACAATTAAGAGTACTAATTTAAAATGACACTATATTCATGTCTTGGGATGATTGTATTTCAAACTTTTACATGCATTAGTATTTATGTCGACAACTCACCCCTACATTAAACACAATAAGGAATCAACATGCTTCCAATTAGTTAAAAAGTAATATCTTTGATATTGAAATAATGCAAATCCTTTCACTAAAAGCTAATGGAAATATCATTAGATTTCAATTATTTACTTACAGTTACTAGTTTTACTCCAGATAATGATGTACCAATGCACATGCTAATAGACATGGCACCACAACCAGCACACAAGTCTAGCAAACACATCTCAAAATTCCCAAGGGTTTTGTTTGAACCAATCTCACTTGAAATACTCGATGTATCACTATTTCTTTTATCAATTTCTGAGTTAATAAAACAATTAAAATCAATTAATTGAACAGAAAAATGAAAATTTCCATATTGTGGGAGCATTATAAATTACCTGTGATTATGTTTGTAAAAGTCAGGTATGGCAATGAATATTCCATGTCATAATACAAGTCACAAGGAGGAATATTTTCCTCCTTTGTCTTTAAGTTCATCTGCATTGTCAATTGAACTAGTCATGACCCTTTATGTTGATATGAATGCAACAATTGAATCATAAAATGAAGAGAATAATTAAAGGAAGCATAATGCAATCCTCTTACATTTAGGGCAACCTGAGCACTGTTTACTTTAGACACAATACAATTTAGTGGATTTTCATCTTTAATACATGAGAGAAACACTCTTCTTTTGTCAACAAGATTTGCATGGTCATTAATGGCCTAGAAATGACCAAAAATTGCAAGTTCAATACACCAAAACAGATCATAAAGATATGGGTGAAAAAATATGGAATAAGTAGAATAATCACCATCTCTTCAGCTCTATAAAACCATTGAACCTTAAAGTATGGCTATCCATTAGTGCCTTCAAACAACTCAATGTTTCTAGCAATGTCATCAAGGTTCCCATCTATAGCCTGAAAATTAAGTTATTACTAATACATGAACTGGGAAACACTTTCAATGAAAGGAAGATAAAGAATAAGAAGTTACCTTAACATAAGTATTATCACCAAGATTGTACACACACCCATTTATGAAAGCTTTAGTATAATGACACTTTGCTTGTAAAACTTCTTCATCTTCATCTAATCCAGTATACCCAGAACACAAAAATCAACACAACAATATTATCAATCAATTCACAAATAAAAATGTCTAGAAGCCCTATGGAAGTGCTTGAGTGGATCTCGAGCTACCTAGGAGTTTCTTGAATTCAAGCAAGTTGTAGCAGAACATCGGAGCAACCGGTGGAGTTAAAGTGTAGTGAAACAATGAGCATTTTACATTGGTTTACTTAATTTCAACTTTGTAATTGACTTGCAAATGTTTGATATAGTGGATTTGCTTTGTCTAGACATGGTCCATGGATGTAGGCTGTTTAGCCGAACTATGTAAAAATCCTTGCGTACTTCTTTTATGTCTTTTTTATTAGTATTGTGTTGATGATTGAATGGCCACTCCTACCAGCACTAATGACCTCAATCAACTTATTCTACAATAGTTTAATGAACTAGATTATTCATAAACTTTTATTTGGTATCAAAGCACATTGTGAAGAGTTATTTTAGTAGATCCATTCTTGTCTAATTGTGTTTCTGCCTTGTTTTTGCTTTTGTTTGCATCTGATTGCTTTTGCGCATTTTTCATCTGATTTGCTTGTTTTGTGTGTGTGTCCACATCTTTCTTATGTGTCAACATCTGTTTTGTGTTTTATCATGAACTTTTTTAGTGAAGGAGGGTCTACTAACAGACCACCCATGTTAGAAAGATCAAACTACCCTTAATGAAGTTGAAAATGCATGCTTTTCTAAAGTCTATTGATGAAAGGGTATGGATATTTTTTGTGAGTGGTTAGAAAGCACCCATAGTTGTTGAAGATGGGGTTACTAAACCGAAACCAATAGATGAGTGAACCGAAGCTGAATTAGATATTGCCAATTTTAACTCAAAAGCAATTCATGCTATATTTAATGTTGTAAATGTAAATCAAATGAAAATTATTGCCAATTGTGAGATCGCTAAAGATGCATGGGATAAGCTTTAAGTAAAAAATGAAGGATCTGACACTGTTAAGAAGACAAGGCTTAAGAAACTAGTCACTGATTTTGAAAATTTGACTATGCATGATGATGAAACTATTACTCATTTTCATGATAGAATTTGTTATGTTTCTAATGAGTGTTATGCCTTGGGAAAAGTTTATTCTAAAGTTGAACTTGTCAAGAAAGTTTTATGCTCACTGCCCAAGAGATTTATTTCAAAGGTGACTTCTATTAAAGAATGTCGAGATCTGGACGCCATGGAACTTGATGAGCTGATTGGATCACTTCAAACTTTTGAGCTCAATCTGAAAAGGTGGGACGTAAAGGTCTTGTTCTAAAGCAATTAACATTAAGGCAATACGTGTATTTGTCTATCTTCAGTTTTTATACAATTTTTATAGTGATGATGGGACTATACTATTAATCAATTGGGTGGGCACTCAAGTCCTGTTGACTTTTGACTTTTCTAATTTTACCAATTTTAAGCCCATCAAATCCACAGACTTGGTGTCCTTTTAGTGGAGCCTTACTTGGTCCCACAATGAAGGTCAGAGAGATTTGGGCTAGGCCCAAAAATTTTAGATGCCACTACTTAGCTGATCCAATGGCTGTGGATTTTTCTCATGTCAAGCTCAACTATGCTTATCAAGGGTTGCTTCACTTCACTATACTCTTTCAAATTAAAATCATAATCATATCTTCAATAAAATTATGAGCAAAATTGAAGAAGCCCCCATGTAACCCTATAATATATAGGGAAGTGGGAATTTTATTTTTGATAGTCCATAAATCTCCCAACTTCACTAGTTCAAAATTCAAGTTCTTGTCAAACCTTAAAATCTATAAGCAACGTGTAAATAGTTTTGTACGTATTTGTGAGAAAACTCAAACCCTAAAACTTGTAGAAAGAAACTATAATCTTAATCACACGGTTGACCCTAATGGGTTGCACAAACAGCTTATTAGAGATAAGTATGTTATATGCAAAAATTTAGCCACAATTCTCAACACTCCACACACATATATGCCACAGTATTGAATTGAAATGTTGATATTGTAATTAGGTGGCCTACATAAATAAGTAATGCTCATGAGAATCTATTAGTTTTTTTTATAATCAAGGGAGTCCAAACTAGCTTACGTGCATCTCAACTAATCCCCCAAGACCCAAGAACTATCGGCCGAGTAAGAGCTCTAATGGCCACCTGTGAGACCCTTAAAGATGCCAAGAGCATGGGTAGGCATGTGGCTTTTATCCTTGGCCACAGCCTTGCCAAGACAATACATAGGTGTATGCTAAACAAGGATGGGCAAGATCAGGCATGAGGTGCTTGAGCGTTGGGATGCCAAACACTCACCGATGAGATGGCTAGCGGGTCTGGCACTTGCAAGCTTGAACATGTACTTGCAGACATGTATCAACATGGGCATGGGGCACCCATGGGTAGGTCAAGCAGGCACACGAGCGAGGACATGTGCAAACAGGCAAGGTGAGCAGCAAGTGGCTGAGTACACACATAAGGCAGACATCAATGTGCATGTGGACATGCGCCAGATGATGGGATGCTCAAACAAGGCTACATGGTTGCTGGACAAAGGCTGTGGGGCGGTTTTGTTTGTCTAGATGGACTTTTATGTGAGCAAACTGCTTAGTAATTGCTAGATAGGGTTGTAACTATTGTTGTAACCACTATGTAACTGCTATGCCAACATTGTAACACCCCACTTGAGGTACGTAGTTAAGATTTGATGAATGACTTGAATGTTTGTTGATTTATCTTTATTTGAGTCTGTATGTTGCTAATATTGCTTGGTTTACCCTTTGTTGAAAGGGTGGCTTGGTTTGGTTGAGTGATTGCCCTGAAAATTGTAAGACTTGGCGAAATATTGAGGTTACAGTCTTCACCGCGGCGATGAGGTGCTACAACCCCGTGTAGTTGCTGTGAGCTTTCACCGGGGCGAAGAAAATAGCGTCGCCGCGGTGAAGACTCGAGGCTGAATGTTCCCCTTGAGTTTTTGAGAATTCTTCCTTTTGAGACTCAATGACCATTCTACCTCTTTTTAGCAAGAAAAGTGGGGAGTGAAATGTAAGGAAATTGCATGGAGAATAGTTTGAATGAGTTTGTGTTTGCAAAGAATGAAAGGTCTTAGATGAAATTTCAAAGAAAGAGCAAGGGTATTTTGGGAAAGAGTGGAGAAAATATGAGATATTAAGGGTTTAGCTTTAGAAACCCTTTCATTGATTCTTCTCCATCGCCTCCTTCATCCTTCACTTCTCTCAAATTTTTCATTCAAATTCCAAGGATCTTTGAAGAGCTTTTGACTAGAAATTTATACAAGTTGATCCTAAGCACTAAAAGGTGAGAATCCTTACTCTAGAGGTAATTTTTATTGTTGAAAGAGTAGGATCCTTATTGAGTTTTGTATTGAAGGTTTAAGAGAAAGTATCAAACCATCAAGAGTATAGAGATTAAGTGGATTCTACTTGTGTCTAAGGTAAGTAAATCCCCCTAAGTTGTGATTTGCTTGATTGAATGATGTGTAGAGACTTTTTAAATGATTAATGTTTGGATTTTTATGTTTGAAATGAGTTGATGAATGAATGAATGGCTTTAATGTTGATTTATGAAGAAATTTCCACCATGAGAAGGGTGGATTGTGTTGATAAATTTTGGTAGAAGTATGGATAGAATTAGAAGGACTTGAGAGGAATATTTGACGTGTGTTTTCTTTGCAGGATGTGTGATAATTTGAAGGAGTTAAACTCCAATTTTGGATGGTTAATAAAGAAGTATAATTAAAGTTAGAATAAAGTTTATGTATACACACACATTGTTTGATGAAATGCCTAAAAGAAGCATGAGTAGAAGTAGAGAACCTTACTTTATGCAACATAGCATATTTGCATGTCATGAATGCATATAAGAAAGATTTTAGGCATGAGTCATCCATATGCATATGTTTAATTGAGTAATCACATGAGAAAGAAATATGAGAAATGAGAAAGAAACACTCTATGAATAGAGATAAAGAAAAGAACCAATTCTCTTAGAATAAAGAGAAAGAAAGAACTAGCACTAGAGGATAAAGTGATTATTAAGTGCTACAGAAAAGAAAAGAAAATAGGTTGTGCGATGGGGAACTCGTGAGTGTAGAGTTACCCTCATGTAAACCGTTATGAGAAAGAGCGGTCTCCGCCATGAGAGAGCGGAATGCATGTAAATCGTTATGAGAAAGAGCGGTCTCTGCCATGAGAGAGCGGAATGCATGTAAACCGCTATGAGAGAGCGGTCTCTGCCATGAGAAAGCAGAATGAGAATGAGAAAAACAAAAGAATAGAAAGAAAAGAAAAGAAAAGAAAGAAAATGAGATTTTGAATTAGAAAAAAATGACAAGAGTACGAAAAGAATCGATGAGTAATGCACGAGGATTATAGAGTAGGAGATTTTACTTACTGGGCATCTTTGTGCTCACTCCGTTGTTTTCTTTGTTGTACAGGACATAGGTGAGGACCTGGTCGGATAGACGTCGGCAAGCGGGGAGACTTGGCTGCACTGTCCACTATTTTCATTTTTGAGAGTCTTTTGTAAAAATGATGTTGTACTTTGTAAAGAATGTAATTATTACGTAAAGAAAAATTTTTGGGCCCAACTGTTTTGATAAATATGCTGTCTTTTTTATTAATATATATTATGAATATGGTAGTAGAAAGAAGTTGTTACAAACATGTATATAAGGTAAGCAAGTTGTATAATGAGAGAGAGAGAGAGAGAGAGAGAGAGAGAGAGAGAGGCAAGGGATATGTGTCTGTATTCCTTTGTTGTAACTTGGGTGCTTAATCTGTGATTGTGATCAGATTGTAATAAGTGGGAAACACTGTGAGGGTGCTTAAGTTCCTTGTATTTGGAATCTATAATATAAGGTTGGGTTTTCTCGTGTATTTTGTGTATTACAATTTCATTAGCCTCTCTTGTGTGTTGTGTTTATAATCTATAACAGGGATACACACACTTGAGGAAGGCTGACAAGTGCTTGGCGTGCTTGTGCCGAATAACGCCTAGAAGGGAGTTTAGGCCTTGTGATAGTGGTATTAGAGCAAGGTTGGACCAAGTTTGTTCTTAAATTTTCCTTATTGTTGTTTCATGCCAAGAAGGGTTGAGATGGATGCCTTAAGGGAAATAGTGACTCGGTTAGAGGAGATGCTAGGTGAAATTCAAGATGGCGGGCTATGACCATCAATAAGAGACTTGATCAGACTGATCAGAGTTTCGAAATTCTCCATAAACAATTTATGGAAATGTTGGACATGACCAATAAGAGACTTGAGACCCTAGAGAATGACAATGTCTTGCTGAAGCATGCTTTTCCTCGTAGTCTTGATGGGGGAAGTACAACCAAGATTAGAGTACTTGAACCTAAGGCTTTTCAAGGTGCTAGAAATGCCAAGGAGTTGGAAAATTTCTTGTGGGATATGGAGTAGTATTTTGAGGCCGCAAAAGTCCCTAATATCGAGAAGGTCTCAATAATCAGTATGTATTTGGCTGGTGATGCTAAATTGTGGTGGCGCACAAGATTGGCAGATGATGTGAGTGCAGACTCAAGGTTGATATTTGGGACAAACTCAAGAAGGAATTGAAGGATCTATTCTTATAGGAAAATACATCATGGAATGCTAGGGACCGGATGAAAAAATTCCAACAAAAGGGTACTGTGAGGGAGTATGTAAAGGAGTTTAGTTCCTTGTTGTTAGACATTCAAAACATGTCCGAGAAGGACAAGTTGTTTAACTTTATGTCAGGCTTGCAAGGTTGGGCGCAAGTTGAATTGAGAAGGCAAAAAGAGCAAGATTTGCCTAGTGCTATTGCTATGGCGGATGGGTTGGTAGACTTCAAAAGTAATAAGGAAAGAGAGCTTATTGTTGCAGCAAAAGTAAAGAAGAAGGAACACCAGGAAATTAAAGGAAGCAAGAAGAAAAACTTCCAATTTTAGAAGAGAAATTAAAGGAATGTTATTTAAATTACTAAATTGTCCTCTAATTAAATAGCATTATTATACTATTATTTAGATTATTATATAACCCTCTCACATTTAAAAACTTAGCAAAAACAACCCCATAATGCACCCCTACAAACCCAGACACTGACGGTCGCTAGTAGCCAGTAACCTAACGGCTCACGGACGGCCGGAAATGGCCTCCGTGCGTCGATATGGCCATTTTTGACCAAAATGGAGAAAGATCTTGCCATTTTCTGAAGAGATCTATTACGATATGGCCATTTTTGACCAAAATGGCCATATCGTAATAGATCTCTTCAGAAAATGGCAAGATCTTTCTGGCCAGATCCACTGATCTGGCCATCGATATGATCTGGTCGAAAATGGCCAGATCGTGATAGATCTAGCTAGAAAACGACTAGTTCTAATGTGGTCACTTCCGGCCAGATCTGTCAATCTAGCTATCAACGGCCATATCGATGGCCAGATCAGTGGATCCGGCCAGAAAGATCTTGCCGTTTTCCGAACAGATCTATTATGATATGGTCGATAATGGTCATATCAACGCACGACGACCATCTTCGCCTTCTGTGGGTTGTTCCGGCGATGGGGCCGGCTGGTGGGTAGGGCGGTGGCTTGGGTGGGCTGCAATTTGTTTTGAATTCAAAGATAATTTTATCCAAAAAGTTAATTAATTGGGGTAAAATTGTAAAAGCCAGGTTCATGTCAATTGATTTTAAAATAAGGGCATTATTGTCCAAAAAAATTATTAATAAGAGATAAAACTGTAACAAAAATAAGATAACCAAGTAATCGTACAATACCTAAGACAATGGAGGTAATCAGATTACCTCCAATATTACCAACAGTAACTACTATTGGTATAGAAATATTACTGGAATTTTATATTATTTAACAACCAAACGTGATAATCAAATAATATAAGGTGACATAACCTCAGAAATCATATATAACCCTCAACCAAACACCCCTTAGGGTTATAGTCTTTGGATTATGGTTAAAGACCTTAAAGTAATAGTAGGCAGCCCACTTAACAAATTTAAACTCACCAACACCATCAAGCCCATTAATTAAATTAAACCCATTACAATCTGGCCAAAAATGGCCATATTGACGCACGATGGCCATTTCGGCTTTCCGTGAGTCGCTCTGATAGTGGGGCCCATAGGTGGGTTGGGGTGGTGGCTTGGATGGGTTGCAATTTGTGTTGAATTCAAATGTAATTTTATCCAAAAAGTTAATTAATTTGGGTAAAATTGTAAGAGCCAGATTTATGTCAATTTTTATTAATAAAGGATAAAACTGTAACAAAAATAAGATAAATAAGTAATCTTACAATACACAAGAAAATGTAAGTAATCAGATTATCTTCAATATTGCTAATAGTAACTACTATTGATATAAGAAGATTATTGGAATTTTATATTACTTGACAACCAAATGTGATAATCAAGTAATAGAAGATGACATAATCTCATAAATCTTATATAACCTGCAACCAAACGTCCCTTAGGATTATAGACTTTGGATTATGATTAAAGACCTTAAAGTAATAGTACGCCAGCCCACTTAACCAATTTAAACTCATTAACACCATCAAGCCCATTAATTCAATTAGACTCATTAACACAATTTATTCCGTTTACCCCATTACTCCTTTAAAAAATTAATTACCCAAACAAAATAATTGGGCTTCATTATTTATGGGCTAATCCACTCAAACAATTAAACCCACCAATTAAATTAGCCCATCAACATAATCAAAGCCATCAACTTCCTAAACAAAACCCAACCTAATTTAATATATCTTTCCACAAAGTAAAAGCCAATCCAAAATACATTACTCACAACTTGTTGTATTTGGGCCGAGTCCATTTCTTTTTATAATGGCTTCTATATTTCAATTTTATCATACCAACTCTATTAGTTACATATGGGTCTTAAACCTATACCCACACAACATACTATACCTCTACTCAAACTCTTAACTAAAACCCAGTAGAACTTCAAAGCTCAATACTATATTCATCAAATATTCAAGATATTAATCCCTTTGACTGTGGTTCAACATTTGCAAGACTAACAAACTGCCTCCTGAAGATCCTTCCACCAATTACAAACCAAATTCAAAACCTAAAAACCCAATCAACACAATTTTTGACCTTATTAATAATAATAGGTCAACTCACTAATACACATAAAACTCTAACTGCATGATCTAGCCCATTTTAATTCAACTAAATTCACCAATTAAATAAACCAAATAGCCCAAAGTAATAGTCGGCCAACCCACTTAACCAATTTAAACTCATCAAACCCATTAATTCAATTAAACCCATAAGCAGTATTTATTTCATTTAGCCCATTTTAATTATCCAAACCAAATAATTGGGCCTTATCTAATGGGTTTCAGAATGGACAACTTCTAATTCTAAAAAAATGTTTGACAATAACCTCACCAATATGTTAGCCTGAATACCCAAAATATGAGGGTGTTATACATCATATAATCACGAGTGTCTTTGTAATTATAGCTAATAACATTAGCTATCCTATTAATCAATACATATATACATATCAAATACCTATACCCTGTTAATAAACTATCAATTATATGAATTATTGAGACATATAGATAACAGGAAAAAAAATTACATAAATAACAAGATGTGCTTATTGATGGATTTGGTGAACAAAGATTTAAAATTGGCATCTTGATCTCAGCGAGATGGACATTGGGCCAACACAAACATGAAGCTTTCATTGAAATAAATATATATTTGCTGGACATTAATAAATGGGGATCTCCGCATTCAGCAAAAAGCTTTGTTTGTGAGCCATTGCCGACCGAACAATTGTTTGATCCATTGAAAGCTCTGGCAGGCCATGTTTTGATTCTCTGTCTCCATCAGATTGGGATTCCTGAAAAACCTGGGCTGGGTTGAGCATCTAAAAAACAACTCGGGCTAATTGGTATGTAGTGATAATAAAACAAACAGCATAAACTTACCATCTTCATGATTAAAAAACAAACAATAGAAAATAAAAGTATCAATATTTAAATGAGGATTCAAAAAGATAACAAAGAAAAATGGCATCTAGTGATAATAAAAGGTGAAGAATTCAAAGTATAAAATGACTGTGTCTCAATCAAAAGAGACTTCCAGTTCATTAGCTAATACAGTCAATGCAAACAATAGAAAATAAAGTATCAATAGTTAAATGATGATTCAAAAAGATAACAATGAAAAGTGGTATATAGTGATAATAAAAGGTGTAGAATTTATAATATAAAGGAAATATGCCAGCTAAATAGATTGCAAAGTTTATATCTCAACACGATCATTCTTAAAGGCGTATTTCCTTCTGGCATTGGAAACGTGTCAAGCCTTTCAATTATGGCATTGTATGATAATCAACTCAGTGGGAAAATTCCAAAAACTATTGAAGAATTGAGCAAGCTACAGATATTTCAAGCAGGCCTAAATTATCTAGAGGGTGAACTACCAATGGAGATAGGAAACTGCACCAACTTAGTAGTTTTAGGCTTCCATGAAACCAACATATCTGGAAGTATTCCTTCGCCAATTGGAATGCTCAAAAGAATTCAAGAGTTATGTTAAGATTTGTTGAGATTTGATTAATGTTAGTTTTGGATATAATCTCTACTGCACATATTTAGGAATTTGTAATCCCTTCTTTCAAGGGAATTAGTTGAGATTTTATTTTCTTTCCTTGATTATCAGATCATGATTTGATCTGTATATGTGTATATATTATAGCCTTTTGACAAAGAAAGGTAATATGAAAAAAATATAGCTTTCTCAATTCTCATTTTATCATGGTATCAGAGCAATGATCCTATTGCTTCTGTAAGTCTCCGCATACTCTGAATAAACATGTCTACACCTGCAATTGATCTATCAGATCCTTTGTTCCTTCACCCTTCTGATCACCCTGGCATGATCCTTGTTCCAAAAGTCTTAGATGGAACAAATTATGTCATGTGGAAAAGATCGATGCTGATCAGCCTTAGTGCAAAAAACAAATTGGGATTCATCAAAGGAACTGTTATCACTCCGGATGAAAAGGATCCCAAATACTCTTTATGGCAGCATTGCAATGCTATGGTGCTATCTTGGATATTCAATTCTCTAAGTCAAGACCTTATACACAGTGTTCTCTATGTTGAAACTCCTTCATAAATTTGGACAGATCTTCAAGAATGATTCTCTCAAGTAGAGATGGGCACAAAGCCCGCCCTCGCGAGGATCCGCCCCAACCCGTCCTGAACGGGGTGGATTTTCCCCAAAAATTTTGGGCTATGGGCCGGGATCGGGCCCAATATTGGCCCCCGAATTCGGGGACGGGCCGGGGCCGGGATTGGCTTTGCTCCGCCTCGTCCCCGGCCCGCATATATATATACATTATAAATATTTGAAAATCAATTATACATTATACAATAACAAATTATAATTGTGTAAATATTTTATGAAACTATATACAAATAGGTAATAAATAAAACTAGATTAAATATAATAAATCATTATAAATATTTGTAATATATATATATAATATGATAATACTATGAAACAAAAGTTATACATTTGACATTATATATGGTATACATTTAACATTATACATTATATATTTAATATGATCAATTTAGTATGATGGTTTTTATATTTAATATATACATTATAGATTTAATTTTTTTTTTTTTTTTATGATATATGGTCTTTATGTTTAATATGTATATTATATATTTAATTTCTTTTTTGGTTGGTATATATAATTGGGAGAAAAGAATAATAAAAGTATAAAATTAAGGATTTTATAAAAAAAAACCCAAACGGGGAATCCCCGAATTCCCCGTTTGGGGAACGGGCTTTTTTCGAGGATTCCTCGAATTCCCGTCAGGGGAACTGGGCTTTTTCGAGGACTCGGGACCCCGGGAGGGCCAGGTCGGGATCGGGAATCCTCGGGCTGGCGGGCCGGAGACGTGGGTCCCCTGGCCCCGCCCCGCCCCGGCCCGTGGCCACCCCTACTCTCAAGGTGATTTTTCTCATCATTATCAAACTCAACGATCCATTGTTGAATTGAAACAAAATCAAGAATCCATTTTTTCTTACCATACAAAGATGAAAATGTTGTGGGATGAGCTAACCACTTGCAGCCCCTCAATCACATGCACATGTGGAAGTAAAAAAGATCTAAAAGAAAAGGAAGAAAGAATTCGGCTTGGTTAATTTCTTATGGGACTCAATGAGACATACTCTGTTGTACGAGGATAGATTATGCTCATGCATCCTTTATCAACTGTCAAAAAGGCATATTCACTTTTATGTGAAGAAGAAAAGCAGCGAGGTCTCACTGAAACAAAGAGCAGTGATCTTATTCATGCCATGAGTATTCATACTTATGACAATTCCAAGGAGTCACAACCTGTGGCTTCAAGACAACAAAAACAGTGGTCATCCACTCATTCCAAGCCTCAAGGAAATCGAAAACCTCTTCATTGCTCTTATTGTGAAGGCACTACTCACACTGTGGATCGATGTTACTTCCTCAATGGGTTTCCTGTTGGACACAAACTACATGGCAAAGATGTTCAGCCACCCAATCGAAGCAGAAAAACCGTTGCTCACCAAGCCAGTGCAGAAGTCATTTCAGACTAACACAAGCCTCTCATTGATCCTACTCCTCAATTCACTTCCGAGGAACTTGCTCAAATCAAAGCATTTTTTAATGGTAAAAAATCTGCCCAAGCAAACTATACAGGTATTTCTACCCCTTTCAATTCTTCTTTTACTGCACAGAAGACAAACTTGATTCACTGGATCATTGACAGTGGCGCCACAAATCACATAGCCACATCTATTTCAATCTCCTCTCCTTTTTCTTCTCAAGTAACGTTGCCCAATGGTGCCTCCTTTGCCATAACTGGCATAGGTTCCACCTAACTTTCAGCCCACATGCATGTTAAAAACATATTTTGTGCTCCCTCTTTCCATGTCAATTTACTGTCAGTTAGTCAACTCACTGCTACCTTAATTTGTTCTATTCACTTTTTTCCTACTTTTTGTGTATTACAGGACCTAACTTCGAAGAAGATGATTGGTTTGGGGAAGCAACTTAATGGCTTGTACTACTTCGTGCCATCAATAAAGTATGCATCACCTACCACATCTATCACTTATCATGTGGATTCCACTCCAAGAATTCCGTGGCACCAGTGGTTAGGACATCCCTCCAAGGTACCTTCACAGTTCTTGCGCCATGTTATTCCTTCATTTGTATTTAATTCTCAAAATTTGTGTGAAACTTGCCATTTGGCTAAGCAAACACGACTACCTTTTTCTTCTAGTATGATTCAAACTTTACATTCTTTTGATCTTCTTCACTGTGATATTTGGGGACCTCTTCGTACTGCAACTCATACAATGGCACATTATTTTTTAACCACTGTTGATGACTATACCAAATTCACATGGATATTTCTCATGCAATTCAAATCCAAAACACAAGGGTTACTAAAAACCTCCATCTCTTTTGTTAATACTCAGTTCAATTGCCAAGTTAAATGTATTTGTAGTGATAATGGCTCAGAATTCATATCCATGAGGCAATATTTTTCCAATCTTGGCATATCATTTCAAAGCTCTTGTCCATCTACACCTCAACAAAACGGTGTAGTTGAACGAAAGCATCGACATCTCTTAAACGTTGGCAGGGCCTTAAGAATTGATGTTAATCTTCCATTACAATTTTGGGGAGAAAGTTTGCTTACTGCCACCTACCTTATCAATCGACTTCCTACCCCTGTGCTGCAACACAAATCTCCCTATGAAATGTTGTATAACAAGCCACCCATTTACTCTCACTTGAGAGTGTTTGGATGTCTTTGTTATGCAACAAATATGCACCCCACTCACAAATTTGACTCTTGCGCTAGAAAATGCATCTTTGTTGGCTATCCCATTGGACAAAAAGCTTACCGCTTATATGATTCTCAAGTCGAGATGTTATTTTTCATGAGGAAATTTTTCCTTTTCATACCACATCACCCTCATCTGCTACCACTATTTCTCAAACTGAAATAACCGAATATTCTACTGAGTCAACTCCTTTTACAAATCCTTCTCCAGCCTCAATACGTGAGACCACTTCCATAGAAAATTTCTCTTCTCTTATCTCATTCCCAGGCCCTCATCCTCCTCCCACTTCCTCATTACCCGCGACCACTTCCATAGAAAATTTTTCTTCTCCTATCTCATGCCCATACCCTCCTCCTTGTAGAAGTGAACGCATCAGAAAACCATCCATTCTTTTTCAAGATTTTCACTGTGGACAGGTGAGTACAATGCCATCAAATGCAACCTCCAACCAGAAATCTTCAATCAAGTCAGGTACTCGATACTCTTTAAGTAACTACATTTCATATGATTCCTTATCTTCTAATCATAAAAACTTTGTCAATGCCATTTCAAATGTTCTCAAACCAACCTCACATGCACAGGCTGTATTAGATTTGAAATGGCAAGAGGCCATGCAACGTGAACTTGATGCACTTACTACTCAAAATGCATGGTCTTTGGTTCCTTTGCCTACTGGTCATCGTCCCATTGGCAAAAATGGGTATATCATATAAAATACAATTCCAATGGCACGATTGAACGCTGCAAAGCACGGTTAGTTGCCAAAGGATTTTCTTAACAAGAAGGCTTGGATTACATTGAAACATTTGCACCTGTTGCCAAGTTAACAACTGTTCGATGTCTACTTGTTGTTGCTACCGCCAAACAATGGCCATTACACCAAATGGATGTGACCAATGCCTTCCTCCATGGTGATTTGGAGGAAGAGGTATATATGACTCCACCACCGGGTCTCAGTCGACAAGGGGAGAAGCTTGTATGTCGACTGCATAAATCCCTCTATGGACTTAAGCAAGCCCTTCGCAATTGGTTTGCAAAATTCTCTCATGCTATCAAAAAGGCTGGTTTTGTTCAATCACATTCATATTATTCTTTGTTTGTGAAAACTAAAGGTCCATCTACAACTATGGTGCTTATCTATGTAGATGACATAGTGATAACAGGCAATGATGCTACTACTATACAGAATCTGAAAGAATTTTTGCATCAACAATTTCACATCAAAGATCTCGATTCTTTAAAGATTTTTCTTGGCTTGGAAGTTGCGAGGTCCAAAGAAGGCATTGTAATCTCTCAACGAAAATATACCTTAGAGATTATAGATGATGTTGGTTACTTAGGTGCTCAACCTTCGAATTCCAATGGAAGTAAATCTAAAGCTCACAGATGATCAAGGTGATTTGCTACATGATCCAGAACGCTATAGGAGATTAGTTGGACAATTAATCTACCTCACAATCACAAGACCATACATCACATACTCAGTCAATATCCTAAGCCAATTTATGCACGCACCAAGAAAGCCTCATTAGGATGCTGCTCTTCGCATTATTAAGTACCTTAAAGGAAGTCTAGGTCTCGCCTTGTTGTTTTCATCAAGCAATTCTTTCAACTTGAAGGCTTATTGTGATGCAAATTGGACAAACTGTCCTATGACTCGAAGATCAACTACATCTACAAGTTATTGTGTGTACTTGGGAAATTCATTGATTTCATGGAAGGCCAAGAAGCAGAAAACAATCTCTAGATCATCCTCGGAAGCTGAGTACAGGTCCATGGCAGTAGCAACTTGTGAATTGTCTTGGCTCAAATTTTTGCTTAACGACATGCAGATTTCCAGAGGACCAGCAAAGTTACTATGTGATAATCAAGCTACACTTCACATAGCAGCAAATCCAGTATATCATGAGCACACCAAGCACATAGAACTCAATTCCCATGTTGTAAGAGAAAAGATACAAGAAGGTCAAATTGTTACAGAATTTGTTCCGTCTCATTTGCAGTTGGCAGATGTTTTTACAAAAGCTCTTGGAGGAAACGTGTTTAAGGACTTAAGAAGCAAGTTAAACATGCTGGGTATACATGCTCCAACTTGAAGGGGAGTGTTAAGATTTGTTGAGATTTGATTAACGTTAGTTTTGGAGATAATCTCTACTGCACATATTTAGGAATTTGTAATCTCTTCTTTCAAGGGAATTAGTTGAGATTTTATTTTCTTTCCTTGCTTATCAGATCATGATTTGATCTGTATATGTGTATATATTATAGCCTTTTGGCAAAGAAAGGTAATATAAAAAAAATACAGCTTTCTCAATTCTCATTTCAATAGTTAACCCTTTATAAAACATAACTGTTAGGTCATATAAACAAAATACAAAGGCTTTTATGGATAACTTCACCAACCTGGTTTGCTGAGATTTCATTTAGATTTATAGCAATATTACAACATGATTAGCAACCACCTGATTGTGGATAAGATAAAGGAGAAAGTGGACGCTGATTTAATGCTACAAAATAGGAACAACCGAAGACTACTTCCACTCCCACTTAGCAGTAACCCACGAACACACGTAGGCTTTGAAGATAAGTCTTGAACCTGTCAAAGGTTTATCCAACTATTTTAACTTGCCCTCTCAAACGAAAGGTTGACTCTACCACACCAAGTTTGTCACGCAAGAATTCAAAACGAGAATGTGACAGGGCCTTTGTAAGACAATCTGCAATCTGATCATGTGAGGGTACATATCGGATTTCTAGCCGTTTCTTTAAAACCATGTCTCTAACAAAGTGAACATCGATCTCAACATGTTTAGTTCGAGCATGAAACACGGGATTCGCTGCAAGCGCAACTGCACTTAAGTTGTCAACCCATACAATTGGTCTGGAAGAGAGAGGAAACGAGAACTCTTTCAACAAAGAAGTCAGCCAAGACAATTCTGCAACAAGATTAGCTAGTGATCGATACTCTGATTCTGTGCTTGATCTAGCTACTACATGTTGCTTTTTAGAAGACCAACAAACTAATGTGTCACCAAAATAGACATAATAACCTACTATTGAACGACGATCATGAGGACAACTAGCCCAGTCTGCATCAGAAAACCCACTTAAAAGAAGTCAGTCACTGTGCTTGATATGCAAACCAATAGAAATAATGTCGCTTAAATAACGAAGAACTCTTTTCACTGATTGCCAATAAACCATTGTGGGTTGTTGCTAAAATTGACTCAGTTTGTTCACAGTGAAAGCTATGTCTGGGCGAGTGTGTGTAAGATATTGGAGAGCCCCTATAATCTGTCTATAGGATTTAGGATTCTGCATGATTTCACCATCTTGTTTAGATAGAGTTTTACCTACTGCAAGTGGCGTTGGGCAGGCTTTGTCATGTCCCATTCCAGTTTTGGCAAGTAATTCTTGAATATATCTTGATTGTGTAAGATACATCCCAGTTTCATCCCTGCAAACTTCAATTCCGAGAAAATAATGTAGGGACCCCATGTCTTTGAGAGCAAAAACCTTATTTAACTTGTAAATGAAAGTTTGCACAAGTTTGTTGTCATTGCCTGTTATCAATATGTCATCAACATAGATGAGAATAAATAAGACTTTGGTTGTAGATTTGAAAAAGAATAGAGAGGTGTCACATTTGGAATTACAGAACCCCCAATCAATTAAAGTGTTCCTCATCATATCAAACCAAGCGCACAGAGCTTGTTTAAGCCCATAGATAGCCTTGTCAAGTTTACAAACAAAATCTGGTTTCTTAGGATCAACAAAACCCTCCGGTTGCACCATATAGACATCTTCAGCAAGTAAACCATTAAGAAATGCATTATTTATGTCTAGTTGTCTTACCTCCCATCCTTTGGAGACAGCTAGAGTGAGCACAATTCGGATTGTAGAAGGTTTAATGACAGGGCTAAATGTCTCAAAAAAGTCAATACCAGGGGTTTGATGGAATCCCTTAGCAACTAACCTCGCTTTGTAACGTTCTATAGTCCCATCAGGGTTGTATTTTAGCTTGAAAACCCATTTGCTGCCAACCAAGGATTGAGCTGTAGATGATGGAACTAGATGCCATGTCTGATTTTATATTAGAGCATTATATTCAGTTTGCATGGCCTTCTTCCAATTACTATTGTTGAGAGCTGCTGAGGCAGTCATAGGTTCCATAGAATTCAGACTTTCTCTGGTCTCGACAATACCTATGTAAAGGGATTTTCGCTTGAATATTCCACTCTTCCCTCGAGTCATCATAGAGTGGCTGTTCTGTTGAGTGTTGACACCTCTTTGCCTCTCATTTGTGGCACCGATTTCTATTTCAGGTTCAACTTGTGACTCATCTATTTCTGCTTGAGTTGAGAGTTGCACAGATTCTGCATTAAGGGAACTGTAGTGGCAAAATCTTG
The DNA here is from genome assembly GCA_026225825.1 of Pistacia integerrima. NCBI lineage: Eukaryota > Viridiplantae > Streptophyta > Magnoliopsida > Sapindales > Anacardiaceae > Pistacia > Pistacia integerrima. The sequence continues at coordinate 50,294,281 of CM047749.1, forward strand.
AGATAAATCTCTTGGTGAGATAGAAGTTGAGCCTCGGGAATTTGATGATGCTATTGAGGAAGTTTGATGTTGGCCTGTACGAGCAGAATCAGTTGTATGAATACAAGAACTTGATGGTGAGTGTCATGACAATGGTGAAGGAATAATGACAGGATTTATTGTTGTTTTGGTATTTAGGAACCCAAAATGGAAAGGAAAATCTTTTTCATTGAATACTACATGTCTAGAAAGATATATTTTCCCAGTGGAACTAAGACATCTATATCCCTTGAAGAATTCACTATAACCAAGAAACACACACTTTGTTGAATGAAATTGGAATTTATGAGTTTGATATGGTCTAAGACATGGGAAACAACTACAACCAAAAATCTTTAGAAAGGAATAATCTGGAACTTTGTTAAATAATTTTTGCATTGGTGAGATGTTTTGAAGAATGGGAGTCGGCAAGATAAAGCCTTCACAAGTTGTTTTGTGAAGGACAAGCTAACAGGACTAGTGATGCTACAAGGGAAACTTGAAGATGGTCTGTACAAGCTTGAAGTTGTTTCCACTTCAAATCAGTCCAACGTCACAAAATCAAAACCTTTACAATCAAAGCCTTCACGTTCCCAAGCCATTTCTCTTTCTGCTAATTTGTCAAGTCCACAATCATGTGTCAGTCCTTTTTATTTCTCAAAAGAGGATGAATGGCATAGGAAACTAGGCCATCCATCTAAAAGAGTGTTGTTTCAAGTTTTAAAACAAAGCAATGTCAATTTCAAATCAAATGAAATAAATTTTTGTGATGCTTGTCAATTTGGAAAATCACATGCTTTTCCCTTTAACAATTCTGATTCACATGCAAAATCCGTATTGGAATTAATTCACACTGATCTTTGGGGACCTGCACCATTACTTTCATCCTCTGGATATCGTTTTTATATATATTTCATTGATGATTTTAGTCATTTCACTTGGATTTATCCTCTCAAACTCAAAAGTGATGCTGTTCAGGCTTTTAGTCATTTCAAAAATCTTGTTGAAAATCAATTTGGAACTAAAATAAAACAACTTTACTCTGATTGTGGAACCGAGTATCTACCCTTTTCTCAAATAGTTCAACAGTTAGGAATCATTTTCAAACACACTTGTCCATATACCTCAGTTCAAAATGGTAGAGCAGAAAGGAAACACAGGCATACTGTTGAAATGGGGTTAACTCTCTTAGCACAGGCTAAAATGCCACTAAAATTCTGGTGGGAAACTTTTGAGAGTGCTGTTTTGATTTTGTGACGTTGGACTGATTTGAAGTGGAAACAATTTCAAGCTTGTACAGACCATCTTCAAGTTTCCCTTGTAGCATCACTAGTCCTGTTAGCTTGTCCTTCACAAAACAACCAAAAGAATTAAACTCAACATTTACCTTATTATCAGCTACCAACTGTGATTTACTCAACAAATTCTTTGTGATATTAGGCCCACATAACACATTATTAAGTAATAAATCTTTCTGCTGAGTGGGTAATTGTAAGTTACCGATGTGACTAATATCAAGCTTGCTTCCATTGCCTACTACAAGAAAATTCTTACCACTATAATCTTGTTTCTGATGCAGATTTCCCAAATCATTGGTGACATGATGACTCGCTCCAGTATCTGCATACCATGAGGGATCTTCAAGTGTTTCAGGTGAGGCAATAAAAGCATTTGCTGATTGGTTTTTGTGCTGGTCAAACTGAGTTGATGTGTTGCCCATGAAATTCTGATCAAATCGATTCCAAAAAATTGAGGCTGTGTGCCCTATTTTGTTGCAAATTTGACATGTTGGTTTACTTCCATTACTTATTCCTCCTCTTCCATGAAATCTGCCTCTGGAGCCTTTACTATTGTTGTTGTTTGGTGGTCGACTCTGCCCTCTCCCATAACTGAAGTTGGACGACTTGTTTTCAGGTCTATTTATTGCAATATGGGCTGTAGCTTGGCTCAAATTGATGTCACCACTTTGATAGGTATTGAGTTGTTCTAACCTGCTTTCAAAGGTTAGTAAAGTAGTCTGCAACTCAATCCAGGATAGTGACTCTTTGTCACTGAGTTGAACCACTATCAGGGTGTATTCTGCATCAAGACCACTCAAAATTTGGGTGATTAAATCAGACAAGGATATTGGGCTACCTGCTAAGGTAAGGTTGTCTGAAAAAGCTTTCATGGTGGTCAAATATTCCTCCATCTTCATTCCCCCTTTCCTGGTTTATGGCAATTCACCTTTATAGTAAATGACTCTTGACTTGGTGTGTGCACCTGAGAGCTTCTTCGTGGCATCCCATAGCTCCTTAGAAGTCGATTTCTGCATTAGTTGAGAAGTTATGTCTGGATTCATGGTGCTATACAACCATCCTAAGAGCAACTGATCATTTGAAATCCAGTCTTCATAATCTGGATTGGGTATTTTCACTGTACTGCCTAGTGTGGTTCTTGGCAGATATTCAGGAGGGCAAGGCCTTATGCCAAAGATATAGCCAGCTGATTTGTGGCCTCTAATAACAGGTAGGACTAGTGTTTCCCATAGGAGATAGTTGGTGCGGTCAAGTTTGACGGAACTGTAGGGAGTAAGTGTGATTTTGTTTGAAAGTTGCAAATCGGATAAGGAAGATGGTTCAGGCACACGTGATCTACACTGGAGGTGTTTGGGGGAGTAGCCATGAGGGTGATGGGTCAGCGTTTGGTTTTGTTATTGTTGATGGCATTGGCCAAGATATGCTCTGATACCAAAACAAAATACAAAGGCTTTTATGGATAACTTCACCAACCTGGTTTGCTGAGATTTCATTCAGATTTATAGCAATATTACAACATGATTAGCAACCACCTGATCGTGGATAAGACAAAGGAGAAAGTGGACGTTGATTTAATGCTACAAAATAGGAACAACCGAAGACTACTTCCACTCCCACTCAGCAGTAACCCATGAACACACTTAGGCTTTGAAGATAAGTCTTGAACCTGTCCAAGGTTTATCCAATTGTTTTAACTCATATCCCAGAAGAGATTGGAAACTGCAGCGAGTTGCAGATCTTGTACTTGTATAGGACTTTATCTCTGACCCATCCCAAGTCGAATTGGAAGCTACAAAGAGCTAATAGATACTAATGTCTCAATGAATCTTCTAACTGGTAGCATACTGAGAAGCTTTGGAAAACTTATAAAGCTTCAACATGTAAGATTATGGGGTAACGACTTTGAGGGTGCAATTCTAGAGGATTTTGGAAAGCACAGAGCTGACAAGCTTTGATGTCTCGAAAAATTTTCTGACTGGCAGCATACCGAGAAGTTTTGGGAAACTTGTGAAGCTTCAAACCCTTGAGTGTCAATAGGTTGTCAGGTATAATACTTGTTGAAATAGTAAACTATACAGAGTTGACTCATCTAACATTAAAGGACAATAAATTTTCGAGTGAGATTCCTACTGGTCCATTCGCAATCTAAAAAGCTTGATCGTGTAATTATTGCCGAGAGCAATAAACTATTAGGCAATATTCAGATTCTTTCATCAGTCTTAGCAACTTCTTATTCCAAAAGCTGTTTGACAATAGTTAATCTCGACCTTTAGCCCAGTGTGTTACATTAAGTACCCAAAATATATGGATTTTATGTGTCCTATTTAAGATTTATAAAACTTTATGTCTTTGTAAGTTTCGTGCATGTAATCAATAAATATTTACATGTAAGATAAATATACTCGATTAAAAAACTATCTATTATACGCATTATTAAGTCATACGATATATATATATATATATATATATATATATATATAATTAATTTGACGAGTTAGTCTAAAACAGCATATTCCATTTCTTTAATAAAATTCTTTCAAATTTATGTAAATTTAATTGAAACCACTAAAAAATTTAGAATACAAATTCGTATTTGCTCCAAATGAGTTTCAGATTAATCTAAGTCAGCTTTAATCCCTTCTCTACAAACAAAGATATGACCTATAACAAAATAGATTGAAGAAATTGCGAGTTTCAAAACTTATGAAACGTAGTATTGTTCATTACAAAAAGTATTTGTATTAAAGTACTTGTTAACAAAAAACAAGGAACTAAGGTGTGCTATTTTTGAAATAGCATCACAAAAATCCTTGATTTATTGAAGTTAGAAATAATTAAAAGAAAAAGTTGCGAATAAAAAAGAAAAGAAGATTAATACATAAAAATAAATATGATAAGAGATAAAAAGAGGTGTGATCTAGGATAATAAGCTCATGGCTTTGGTCTTACTCTATTGTCGAGTATATACGTACAAGTATGATGAAAAAAAGAATTTTTTTTACACAATATTATAAAATGACGACAAGGAAACTTATTTAAATTCATTATTTAGAGGGTTAACGACATTTACAACTTCCCACTATCATATCCTTATAAAACTATGACAATGAAAGGTGAAGTATTTATAATATAAAATGACTACGTCTCAATCGAAAAAAGACTTACACAGTTCATTAGCTAATGGCTAATAGGGTCGATAATTTACACCCCCAACTATAAGAAAATTATTTTTCTACCACTAACTCAAGAAACTAGCACATACCCTCCTCTTCTCAATTTTGACCATTAAATCTGTACATTGGCCGTCACTCTCTGTTGCAATAGAAATCTACCCATATGCACTCTTTGGATTGATTTTCTTAAGTTTCTTTGATTTCATAATTAAACAATATATTTATTCAAAATGGAAAGACCTTCTGTTATGTCTTAAAAAATAGGACTGATGCAGAGTCTTGTCAGCATAGGATGGTCAGAACTTAAGAATGTTCCACGACTGCTCAGATGCCGCCACGTCGCGTGATGACGTGAGTGGCATGCTCCTGCCAATGCAGTGGGTGAACGCCAGGTTGGCGAATGGCTAGAAACCGTCCACGTGTCTAATCCCTGCACAAGTCGAGGAAATCACTCGAGCAGGTGAGTAATGGGACGCAGGGAAGGATTTGCACAATACCCACCCCACTTGCAGATTTAGTAATCATTATCTTGATCAATCCCACTATAAATAAAGGCATTCTCTCTCATTTGCGGTATTGACTAATTTCACTATGGAATAGCATACTCTCTCTCTCTCTCTCTCTCTCTCTCTCTCTCTCTCTCTCTCTCTCTTTATCTCTCTCTCTTTTGTATTCTCTAAGTTGAAACTCAGCTCACTGAACGCGATGTGACCTTACTCTCATTAATACAATATCAGTGGACGTAGGATTCGCTTGTGAACATCCGAATCACTTTAAACATTGTTCTTCACCCTTTATTAAACTAAATACTTCTATAATCACATGTGACTTCTAAGCCCGCTTAGCATTTCTCACGTACGAGTAGTTGGTGTCAAAATCAAGCATCAACACCTTCAAAATACCAAATGCAAACCCTAAATTCATAAGATATGAAATCTTCTCGAAATCCCTTTGAATTTTTACGAGTTCTTACTATTTTTAGTAAGTCAATCCAGTAGCTCACTTCTACAATATTATAGAAAAGTAAGAGGTTATTATCAGTTTCGGACAATTTTTGCAAAATATTTAAAAAGCACTCAAGTTTGAAAAAAATTCAAAAAAGCCCCAAAGAATTGTTAGTTACTAATAAATTTAATAGAAAAAATAAATAAAAGCCATAGATGCCTCTTAAACCAATAATTTAAAAATAAATCACGAAAAAAAAAAAACCCAAGTTTTATAAAAATTTAAGTTTTACCAACAAAAACTCTGAAAACACTTTATACCCCTGCAACTATCGAAAATCAATGTTCTTGCCACAAACTCTCAAAAACTACAATTACGCCCCTTGAAAAGGCATCGTGTGTCGGATTCACCCTTGACTAGTAGACCTGGCAAAACGGGTCCAGACCCGCGGGTCGGCAAGTACCTGGGTAAAAAATATAGGGTACGTGTCTAATATCAAACCCATTTTTTTTAGACTCGTACCCGGTCAAATAACTCACGGGTTAGATGGGTGAACCCGCGGGCACCCGTATTTGCAAATCTGAAAACTGAAATAAATCCCCAAAACGTAAAACCCCTAATTTTATCACGCCTCTCATCTCATCTCTCACTCTCACTCTCTCAGTAACTCTATTGCGGCCGCATCTCATCTCTCAGACTCGCAGTAACTCAAATCTCTCTTGCTTCTCAACCTCTCATCACTCATCGTCTTTGCCATATTCTTCATACCTCAATTTCAACTCCTTGTCGCTGTCTCCCTCTTCGATTAATTATCAGTTCGTCACTCATCACTCATCCAGTTGGATCTATGGTTCTATTACAGAGGATATATTGACTGGTTTTAAAATGCACTGGCATGGATGGCGATCCATATCTTGTATTCTGCCCGGCTTTGTATTCAAGGGATGCACCAATCAATCTTTCGGTCGTTTGCACGAGTCCTCCGAGTAGGGCCCTCGGATCGAGTTGAAATATTTTTGAGTAGGCATTGTCCTCTTTGGTATGGGTATATAGGGGGTTTGAAGTGGTTAGAGCGTTTTTCTTACATCAATGCTACTGTATATCCATTGACTTCAATTCCTTTGCTAGCCTATTGTTTTGCTTGCTGAGAGGAAAATTTATCACTCCTAAGGTGAGAAATTTATAACCTTAAAATTGATGATACAGAGAATGGCTTGGCTCTCTATTACGTTGCTTAAATTTTCCTAAATCATGTGTTTGATTTTATTTCTTTAAAATTACTGTTCATATTACAGCTTAGCAATTTGCTAGCTTGTGGTTTTTGTCGCTTTTCATCTGTATTTTTGCAACAAGTATACTAGAAATGAGATGGAGTGGGGTTGGTATTGATGAGTGGTGGAGAAATGAGCAATTTTGGGTAATTGGGGCGGTTTCAGCGCACTATTTGTTGTGTTCCAGGGGCTCTTAAAGGTTCTTGCTGGTGTGGATACAAACTTCAAGTGACATCAAAAGCTGGGGATGATAAAGAGTTCTCAGAGCTCTATGCATTTAAATGGACCAGATTGCTCATCCCACCAACAACACTCCTTATAATAAACTTGATAGGAGTGGTTGCTGGAATCTCCAATGCCATAAATAATGGGTAGGAGTCATGGGGGCCTCTCTTTGGCAAGCTCTTCTTTGCTTTCTGGGTAATCGTTCACCTGTATCCTTTCCTAAAGGGTCTACTGGGTAGACAGAACAGGACTCCCACAATCATTATTGTCTGGTCTATTTTGCTGGCTTCCATCTTCTCCCCGTTGTGGGTTAGAATCTGGAACTAAATCTGGAGAGAGAAAAAATGGGTTCACCCGTACCCGTATAGGGTAGGGCACTTATCCATTATTTTGACCCGTATAAAGACTCGTACCCGTTTAACCCATACATGTTTAACCCGGTCCATACCCGACCCACCCACCCGTTTTGCCAAGTCTATCGATTGGGCATCTGTATAGCAGTGTCATAAAGTTGGTGGAAATTTTGCATCAACAATGAAAATATTTGCTTTGTGCGCGCGGGGACAGGGAAATGAGAATGAGCTTTTATATAGCTGTCGCTAGTAAAAATAAGTAGTGCTTACTTTTCTTCTAGTCCAAAACAAATCACCTGTTATCATCTCTAACCGAAGGCCGAAGCTGTAATGAATCGCCTGTTTTCTACGAATATCATCTCATTCATCTTGTTTCTCAAAATAAACTCTTCTTCTTCTCTACTTGTTATTGTATTGAAGAACAAGGCCAAGGTCTTTTAACATGGAAAACACTTTAAACAGCCCCACTGATGCATCAAAAACATGGAATCGTGCATACTCAAATCCATGCAAATGGTTTGGGATTCATTGCAACTTAAATGGAGAATGGTGAATATAAGCCTGAAAGCAACGTATTGGAAGGTTCAGTGCCTTCAAATTTTCTACCGCACAAGTCCTTGAAGAATCTTACTATATCATCCTGTATTCTCACAGGCCAAATTCCAAAGGAAATTTCATTGATCTCAATCACTGAATGTGGAGATCGCCTCTAAGAAAGTTCGTGTTAAGATATAAACTTTGCAATATATTTACCCGACATATTTCCTTTGGGATTTTAAGAGAATTGTTATTGAGATCAATGAAAGTGAGCTTGCGATATTCAAGCTTATTTTCACCACTTCTCCATTTGAGTTGCAGTAGATCCCAAACCATTTGCATGGACTAGAGTCTGCAAGATTCCAAATTTACAATGCATTAGTGGGGCTGCTTAAACTACTATTCCATGTTAAAAGAGCTTGGCCTTGTTCATCAAGAGAATAACAAGTAGAGAAGAGAAGAGAATTTATTGACAGAATCAAGGTGATGAAGGAGAAGATATTTGGATAAAACAAGCGATTCATTACAGTTTTAGGCATTGCTTAGAGATGAGAAGAGGTGATTTATTGGATTTATGAAAGAAATCCAGGGGTAACTATTTAAAAGCTCATTCCATTTCCCTGTTCCCACACGCACAAAGGAAATGTTTTTCATTTTTAATTAATGCAATGTAACTGTATCGAACAATTCTTTGGAGATTTTTAACTATATTTTCAAATTTCACAAGGGGGATGCATGTGCTAGTTTCTGAAGTCGGTGGTGGACAATAATTTTTTTCACCATTCCAATTGACGAAGGAAGACTTCTATAAATTTATCCACAACCCTCTGGTGGTAATTCTACCATAAATAATTTTTCTTTATATACTGGTTTCCCTAATAATGCATTTCTAAATCTACTTTAATAGCACAACATAACTCATTAACTATTCACTCGTAAATCTTACAATAGTATTTACACTAACAAAAAATCAACACAATAACAAAACATAATCATTGAACGTCAAAATTATAAAAAAAATGATAGATCTAAGAATTTAAAGTTAAGATCGATCTTGATATCTGCATATATTGATTTTCCTTGCTTGATATGTATTTTAGGCATGAGATTTTGAAAATCGGACTTAGAAATTGATAGGGTTAGGGATAAAGTGTTGTGAGGTTAGGAATGAGGGTAAAATTGTATTAAACTAAGTTGGTTTTACACCATATTTTGGTTAATTACTAAATGCCCCCAAAATATGGTTATTTTTTTAAAAACCCTAAAAGCAAATTGTCGTGCTACATACATAAATAACAAGAGTTGTTTACAAATGGAAAGATTTAGAATTGAGTTATGTAAGGTCTTTTGGTTTTAGAATTTTTAATATCACTTGAAGTTTAGCTAATTTTTATGCGATCTTGTAAATATGACAAAACTAGAATGTACAATCAACAATAGAATGAGAAAGGGGTTATTATAGTGGACCTTGTGAGATTATTTAATTTTATTAACACTGATTATGGTTATTACTTCCCATGAAGGTTTCGACAAAACTTCAATATAGATTTTCATATAATTAAGTGATGATCTGCGATGTTTGGATGGAGAGAAAAAGAGGAAAAATAAGAGAAAATTCCGAAAACACATCATGAGAACTGCATTATGCCTTTTTTTCTAGCTCAGCTTACACTTACCATATCACTCTCTTCCTTCTAGATTTATGTCTCTTCTTCTCTCTTTCTTTGTAAATTCCTTCTTTACACTTGTTCCTCCTATAAGTTCTGGTCATAGATATGCAATATACAAACTCAAATAGGGTTCTTACGTCACCAAACCGTATTAATTAATACATTATCACTTTATCACATTAATTTTAAATATTATAACACCTCATTTAGATGTGAAATCAAAATATCATTTAACACATATGTCATTATCGAAGAAAGAAGTGAATGTAAAGGACTTGGTGGTGATTGTGGCATTGTGCCACACGATTGGCTTTTTCACACCATTATTTATGGTGAAATTTACACTCTCCACTACCAGAAACTTATCATCTTCATCATTAAAAAACAAACAATAGAAAATAAAAAATCAATACTTAAATGAAGATTCAAATAGACAATAATGAAAATGGGTATATAATGGTAATAAAAGATTAAAAGGTGAAGAGTTTATAATATAAAATGACTATGTCTCAATCCAAAGAGACTTTCAGTCCAGTTCATTAGCTAATAGAGTAAAAAATTTACACCACCGACTCCAGCAACTAACACATACATTTCTCTTGTCAAATTTGAAAATATACTTAAAAATGTTTGAATTGTTCATTTTTTAGCCAAATGGTGTTAATGGGTTTAATTGAATTAATGGGCTAGATGGTGTTGATCACTACCAACACGGTGCATCAAGTCTTGTCACAACATGCCATTAATCTCATTTTAACCAATTTGCGAAACACCACCCATTCCAAAAACTTAAGTCTATAGGAAAGATTCTGAAACTGTATTTAAGCTCTAGCACATACTATCACATGCAAGGCCAAATTTTGAAATTGACAGACAACTCAAATTGATCAAAAACACATACTAACACATAAGACTCCAAACAAGTATCCTAGGTCAATTATGTTTTTATAGTACGTCGAAAACAGCCAATCCCAAAGACATAAACTTACAGAAATTGACCCAACCGTATTGTTAAACTCTTAACAGTTTTAAACTGATAATTGATGGAAATCATAAACAGGAGTGCATAACTAGATAGGGACTGTTTTCAGGAATGCTAAAATGTAAGCTAGCCAAATATGCTAGACATGTTTGCAAATACAATAACTATTATTCTACCAAAAGATTGTTAAATTGATTAGCTAATAAAACTTAACAAAAATTGTTGAAAGCAGTGAATAGTAACATTACATGGAAGATTCCGATCCCAAAGTGGAAAAAGTCCCCCGTAGAAACTGCAATCAAATATGTTCCAAATTTAAGCAAACATCATGAAAGAAAGAAAAAGTTGACATCAAACTTTTGGGGACCATACCCAGCGAGTCCTTCAGTTGTATAAACTTTTGGAAATCCATCACTCAAACCCTTTGCAAAATGAGGCTGAGTTTGAACACGAACTTTGACGGATTCAAAAGGGCAGAGTGCTACATCAGCAAAAATTTGAGCCGATGCACGGGAGAGAAAGAATATGGAAGTCCTGTTGTAATCTACCAAGACATCAGAGTAAAGCCTCTTAAAGTATCCGTAAAGTCCAAATTTGCAGCCGCCTTGAACACCATATCCACAAAACTTTCCTGACCAACCTCTCCAGAGGGAAGAAGGGCCTTGTTCTCTCCAAAGGGTAGAGAACCCTGAGGACATGCTATTATACTTGATGGGATTTACCTAAATAAACAGAGTAACATTAATATTTGTTTGATTTGTTAGGATCAATATGCAGGAAAGCCTCCCTTTCCCTTTCCTTCAATTGGAAAACAAATCACCCATTCAACTAGCATAAATCAATTTCTTCTTTCGAGGGTGGCAATACAACCTATTTCATAGAAAGAATTTGGGAGACAACTTGCCTTTTGATGAAACACTATCCTCTACTAGATTTCAGAATTGAGTTCTTATCAAAACTAGCAAAATAAATTTACCAATCATCTCTGCTGAGGCATTGGCAGATAAGTATTCTAATTAACTCATGTACAATAATAGAACATAATAACCAGAAAATAAAAACTAAAAAGCATAAGCATATGATAATAAGTAAATGAAAACTACTCCGAAACTTCCTTAAGAATTGGTGAAAAAACTTCTCTCAAAGTTTCTAATTCTAGTGCACAAGATTAAGGCATACTAAGCAATTATCAAACTCCACTTCCAAGAAGAAGAGCTCATTGATGTAATGTCAACAGAAGCCTCTCATCATAACATTCAAATACTTTAGCTTCCATACCTTAAACGAAATCTCATTCCAATTAACATCAGCAAACCCAGGAAAGGAAAAAGACCAAAAACAGGCTAATAATGACGCAACAGACTGTATAATAATAAAACAAACTGACCTGCATATTCACTTTCAAAACATCTAAAGGCGTGCTCACGAGATGAGTAGTGCCAGCACTGAACATTCCGCCAAGGGTGCAAACACCATAGTACCAAGGAGAGAACTCAGGAACTCTTCCTTCATTATTAAACCCTGTAAACCCTGGCATTCGGTCTCCTCTTTCTTTTATTATTCTCTCTATATATATACTATTCTATTATATTTTATTCATACTAATTTAAAAAAAGAAAAAGAAAAAGCCTACATTCCTCCTTAACCTTTGGAATATGAAACAAGCTTGCGAAAAAGAATGTGGAGAGACGTTCAAAGTACGCTATTAAAACTTCGAACAAGTTCGATGCCATGACAGACCATTACTTTAACTGACCTCGTGTTGTGTTTGTGATCTCTTGCCCGTTATATGTCCACGTTCGCGCTTCTAAATGTTTAAGATTTTCATAATATTTTGTATATATTTTGTAATCAAGTTAATATTATGTAATCTTTTAGTTATGTCAGGTATACGATCTCAGAATATTCTAAAGATTATGTAATCTCCTAATTATGTCAGACAAAATATTGTGTAATCCACAATTGACATAATTAGGAGATTTAGGAGATCGTATACTCCCTATATAAAGGGTGTAACTCCTTAGTGATAAATTAATGAATTGAAAACCCAATTCTTTCAAACAAACATGGTATTAGAGCCACTCTCTGATCTCTTAAAAAAAATTCTCATTGTAGAGCAGTCATCAAATCCAGCCGCAAAACAACACCAAAACTTCTTGCCATATTCAACCTCCAGACTTCCTGCCATATCAACCTCCTGCCATATCAACCCCCTGCCATATTCAACCTCCTGCCATATCAACCCCCTGCCATATTCAACCTCCAGACTATCCAAATCATCTTCAACAAATCTGCCATATTCAACACCAAAATACCCAGAAAAAAAAAAAAAATTCCAAAACCAACCATCTTCAACAAATCTGCCGCAAATTCACATCATCACTCAAACAACTTCACTCACCAAGAAACAACACCACGCTGACGTCAAACCCGATCTGCTTTCCGCGACTAATCTGCATTCTTGTCGTGCCACCGTGACTTGCTTGTTGTGCTTGTTGAGAGTTTGTTTTTTAAACTTTGTTTTATTTTTTCCTTTTTTTATTTATTTATTTATTTTTTTTTTTTTAATTCTTAAGTAATATTTAAAAAAAAAAAGGGAAAGTGAAGTCAAAAGTCAAAAGTCAAAAGTCAAAAGTCAAAAGTAAAAAAAAAAAAAAAAAGGTCTACAATGTCTGAATCATCAGGATCAAAACCCATTATTATTCAACCCGATGGAGCTTTCAATGCAGGAATCACTCTTACTGAATCGAACTATGATATATGGTCTCAGCTTATGGAAATGCATATTGCGAAGAGAGAAAAACTTTCCTATATTTGTGGAAAGAAACCAACACCAAAGGAATCTGATGAGGGGTATGAAAAATGGTATGCTGAAAACCAGAAAGTCAAACGATGGTTGTTGATGTCCATGTCTCCTGAAATTATGAAGCGTTATCTCCGCTTATTCACTGCTCGCGAAATCTGGAGTGCTCTATCCAAAGCTTTTTATGATGGAAGCAATGAGTTACTTGTCTTCTCCTTGCACTAGAAAGCCTTTACTGCTAAACAAAATGGAAGGTCACTCTCTGTCTATTATGGAGAATTGACAGAAATATTTCAGGTATTAAACCACCGAAATACAGTGGTTATGAAGGATCCCGATGACATAATAGCATATCAGAAATCTGTCGAGCAATTGCGAGTTCACATTTTTCTTGCAAGTTTGGATGGAGAGTTCGAACAAATTCGTGGAGAAATTCTACGAAAAAATCCGGTTCCAAATCTAGAAGAGAGTTACTCAAAAGTTCGACGAGAGGCAGTCCATCAAACTACCTTGAAGGGAGAATCAGGAAATATTGAGACTTCAGCAATGGTGGCCCAAAATAGAAGTCAGCATGTAAAATCCAGCAAATCATACAACACAGACAAGAAATGCACCCACTGCAACAAATTTGGTCATACCAAGAACCAATGTTTTGAATTGGTTGGATATCCTGACTGGTGGGATCACAATCGTGATCAAAGGAAGAAGAATTCCAAGAAAAACTCTATTGCTGCTATTGTGGAAAAGAAAGAAGATGTTGATCAGTGTTCATCATTTGTAGCAACTACTAGAAACGATGGTTAGTCTTTACATATGTGTACATCTGTTTCTAATAGTGCATGGATAATTGATTCTGGTGCTACCGATCACATGACATTTGATTCTATGCATATTTCACACTTAAAACCATCCTCACATAAATTTGTGTCTACTGCCAATGGTGAGTCCACTCAAGTCATTGGAGAAGGATCAGTAACCTTTCAAAATACTTTAAACTTAGATTCAGTTCTAGTTGTTCCTTCCCTAAATTACAACTTGTTGTCAATCTCACAAATAACCAAAACCTTATCTTGTGTGGTGATTTTTTGGCCTGATTTTTATGTGTTTATGAGCATTCAGAAAAAACAAACGATTGGTTGTGGTATTAGACGAGGGCAGCTGTATTACTTGGATTTAGAGAAAAAAAATTCTGCCATAGTACAACAAGCTTTTACTGTCAATGGCTCAGAAGAAGACAGCCAGAAATCCTCCATCTGCTTATGGCATCGGCGTCTTGGACATGCTTCATTTGGTTACTTGAAGAAATTATTTCCAAGTTTGTTTAAGCAAAGTGATGTTAGTTGTTTCCGCTGTGATGTTTGTGAACTTTCAAAGAGTCATCGAGTTTCTTATCCAATAAAATTGAATAAAAGTTCAAATCCCTTTATGCTTATTCACTCTGATGTCGGGGGCCCTCTCAAGTTAATACTTTAAGAGGATCACGACGGTTTGTTACTTTCATTGATGACTATACAAGGATGACTTGGGTTTGTTTGATGAAATCTAAAAGGGAGGTCAATGTGGTATTTCAAAGATTTTACCAAATGTTTCGTACACAATATAATGCTCAAGTTCAGGTTCTACGAAGTGACAATGGAGGAGAATATCAAAGTACAGACCTTCAGCAGTACTTGACAGCACATGGTGTTATTCATCAAACTACTTGCCCCAACACACCCCAACAAAATGGTGTTGCTGAGCGAAAAAATCGGCATTTATTGGAGGTTGTTCGTGCTTCCTTAATAGAAGCTCGCATGCCATTGACTTTTTGGGGAGAAGCACTCACTTATGCTGCCTACATAATTAGTCGAATACCTTCTAGCTCAATTGAGTTCCAAACTCCATTTCAAGCTCTTGGTAAAACAGTGAATGCTCCAACGTTGCAAACTTACCACCTCATGTTTTTGGTTGTGTTGCTTTTGTACACCTCCATAAACATCAACGCAACAAGTTGTCTCCTCGAGCATTGAAATGTGTTTTCGTTGGGTACGGGGTTCATCAAAAGGGTTATCGATGTTACCATCCTCCAACCCAACAACTATTTTTAACCATGGATGTTGTGTTCCATGAAGAGTTGATGTATTTTTCTTCTAAGTCTGAACTTTAGGGGGAGTATTGTCCGAAAGAAATTCAGACTCTTGACTATGCCGTTCAAGATGTGGGAGACTATGAGTCAGAAACTAGACTTGTTGATCAACAAGAAGATGAAGTGGATGAAAATGTCAAGGTGGTATCTCCGTCTGAAGAAACTTCATCTCAGTCTGAATCTCTCATTTTATGTCACAACCACCATTCACGATAAATGTTCCTGATTTAGAGTCTGAACTAATAGAGTCTGAACCAATTAGGAAGCAGTTACCACCAAGAAGTACTAGAGGGATTCCTAAACCAAGATACGAACCTGAGCCATCTAGTAAGGTCAAATATCCCATGAGTCATTATATGTCTAATCATCGTCTGTCAGAATCAAATTTGTCATTTGTGAATCAATTATCTACTGTATCTATTCCTAACAATGTGCAGGAAGCCTTATCTGATCCAAAATGGAAAACTGCTATGAATGAAGAGATGAAATCATTACAGAAGAATGAGACTTGGGAACTTGTTGATTGTCCACCAGGAAAGAAGACTGTTGGATGTCGATGGGTTTACACTGTGAAGTATAAAGCTGATGGTATGATTGATCGATTTAAAGCAAGACTAGTAGCAAAAGGGTACACTCAAACTCATGGGATAGACTATACAGAGACATTTGCACCCGTAGCCAAAATCAACACAATACGTGTCTTGTTATCTTTGGCTGCAAACCTGGATTGGCCATTACAGCAGTTCGATGTGAAGAATGCTTTCCTACATGGAGAATTGTCTGAAGAAATTTATATGGATCCTCCACCAGGGTGTATTTTACCAGGGAAACGTAGCAAACAGGTATGTAAGTTAAAGAAGTCACTGTATGGATTAAAACAATCACCGAGGGCATGGTTTGGGAGGTTCACCAAAGCTATGAAGTTTTTTGGCTACCATCAGAGCAATTCAGATCACACACTATTCCTTAAAAAACAGCAAGGAAAGATCACTGCACTTATTGTATATGTGGATGATATGGTGGTTACAGGAAATGATCCAGAAGAAAGGAAGGCTCTGCAAAAGTACTTATCAGAAGAATTCAAGATGAAGGACCTAGGTTCTTTGAAATATTTTCTCGGAATTGAAGTGTCTCGATCTAACAGAGGTATCTTTCTATCACAAAGAAAGTATGCATTGGATGTGTTGGAGGAAGCGGTATGTCAAAGATGTCAACCAGGTGATACACCAATCGAAGAAGGCTTGAAATTAGGAGTTGAGGCGATCAAGTACCAGGTTGACAAAGGGAGATACCAGAGACTTGTGGGAAGATTGATGTACTTGTCTCACACTAGGCCAGATCTTGCTTATGCATTGAGTATAGTCAGTGAGTTCATGCATAATCCTGGGGAGCAGCATATGAATGCAGTTATGTGTAACACCTACTGAAAACTAGTACAATGCATGCAATTAACAATGGAAAATTGGGCCCAAAAAAGTTTCTTTTCATTACAATTCACATGTCTTTTATACACAAAAGTTACTGTTTACAAAAGTGCATTTCAAAAGACAAAATAGGGGAACAAAGTGTAAGCTATTGCTCCTCGCGCGCCGACGCCCCTCCAACCACATCAACACCTAGAACCTGCATCCACAAAGGAAAATAACGGGGTGAGCACAAATAATGCTCAGTAAGTAAAACTCTCTAACTGTCTGTCCCCGTGTGTGACTCTTAATTCTTTCCTTTTCTAATTCTGTTTCTATAACATCATGACCTCATCTTACCGGAGGTACGGCCGAATGGCGTTCACACAGCACCATTTCACTCTCTATGGCTATCGGGTGGAATTCACACAGTACCAACCCTATCTTAGTGACTACCGAGTGAGGATCACAAAGCACCAACTCGGTTCCTCCTAACTATCGGGTGGAGATCACCTAGCACCTACCCGTTTCTCATGAATTTTGGGTAATGATCACCAAGCATTTACCCATCTCTAGTCACTATCGGGTGATGATCACAAAGCATCACCCCGCTTCTACTAGCCATTGGATGATGATCACAAAGCATCAACCTACATATCTCTTAACTAATCGGGTAGTGGTCACAAAACATCTACCCATTTCTATTACTCATTAGGTGACGATCACTAAGCATCGACCCATCTCTCTAAGGCTATTCGGATGATGATCACAAAGCATCAATCCGATTCCCATAACGGTCGGGTGATGATCACAAAGCATCATCCCAACTATACTACTCTTCTAACTCATTCTATTGTAGCATTTTTCAATGCTCTCTACCCTTAGAGTAATTTTACCCACTAAGCTCTCTACTCATAGGGTATTTCTAAACACAAAGTTTCCTACTCTTTCTTAGGTCACTTGTCAATGCATATAACAATGCACATGGATGATTCATCTCTACTAATGCACTTGTGAAATGCCAACATGCAATGTTGCAAGAATTAAGGCTCATTACTCACACTCAAACCTCTATTAGGCATTTCATCAAACAACTCATGTGCACTATAAAACTCTATCATAGCCATGAATCTAAAACTTTTCCTAACCATCCAAAATGGGGAAAAACCCCTTCACAAAGTCATAATAACTTGTCAAATAAAACACTTCCAAAAAGGGTTCCATAACACCCCTTAAATTCCATCTCAACTACCTTGCCAAACCAACACCCATTTCTCAAATTTGCAAGGTAAGAACATTCACAAAGCATAGAAGTTTCCATTTAATACTCCATACATGGCATATTACATGCACATCACATACATACACCATTTCTATCAAAACCCTAATCAAGAAATTTCATGAATCTCAACTTGGGTTGGGTTTTACTTACTTGCTATGGAGAGACTTCACCAATCTTCTTCCTTTCACTTGTTTAGCTTGATAACTCCTCAAATCTTAACCAAAAGAATGAAAACCCTCAAACTCAAATATGGGTTAAAACTCCCAAATCACACAACTTAAGAAGAAATCCTTACCTTAGGAAGCCTTAGGTTGCTTTTCTACCCCAAAATCACTTCAAAAACCCTTGAAAATCCTTGATCAAAAGAAAAGAGAAATTGAGAGGAGAAGAATGAGAAGTTGCGTTGGAGAAGAAGAGAAATGAAGGGTTTCTTTGATTCTAATTCCTTTTAATGAAATAAAAACACAATCATTCCCATTTTGCCCTTACTCTTCTTTGGAAATTCCATCCATATCCTTTGATTCATTACAAACTCACCCCCATCTCAACATACTCTCCATGAAAAATCCTTACAATTCACTCCCCACTTTTCCTACTAATTAGGGGTAGAAAGGTCAAATTGCCCTTGGGGAAGAAAATATCTAAAACTCAACCAACATAAAAATCGGCCCGTCGCCGCGGCGAAGAAACCTTTGTCGCCGCGGCGGCTCTCCAGAGTTTCGCCCTTGGTCTCAACACATCTTCGCCGCGGCGAAGACTCTTCTTCGCCCCGGCGAAGCTTGGTTCACTAAGATTCTTCTATTTTCAACCAACTTCAGGGCAACATTCAACATAACGCTCAAACAAACAAATATAACAAAAACCAACTTGATTAAGGGCGAAAGAGGAAACAATAACAACGTACCTCAAGTGGGGCGTTACATTATGCGTATCTTGAGATATTTAAAACATGCTTCTGGAAAGGGAATCTTATTTTCTAAAAATAAGGACTACCAAAATGTGCATGCATATACGATGCTGATTGGGCTGGAGCAGTGGATGACAGACGATCTATTTCTGGTTCTTTTACTTTTGTAGGAGGTAATCTCGTCACCTGGAGAAGCAAGAAACAGAATGTTGTGGCACGCTCAAGCGCTGAAGCAGAATTTAGGGGAATGGCACTTGGGATTTGTGAAGCTTTGTGGCTAAGATTTCTACTACAAGATTTGGGTTATCAACCTAATCAACCAATCCAGTTATATTGTGACAATAAAGCAGCATGTGACATTGCTCACAATCCAGTTTAACATGATCATACGAAGCACGTTGAAGTAGATAGATTTTTCATCAAAGAAAAACTGGATGAAAAGATTATTGAACTGCCCAAGATTCGATCAGAGGATCAATTGGCTGATATTCTTACCAAGGCTGTCTCCAAACGTATTTTCTCACAAGTGTTAGACAAGTTGGGCATGTGTGACATCTACGCACCAACTTGAGGGGAAGTATTAAGATTTTCATAATATTTTGTATATATTTTGTAATCAAGTGAATATTATGTAATCTTTTAGTTATGTCAGGTATACGATCTCAGAATATTCTAGAGATTATGTAATCTCCTAATTATGTCAGACAAAATATTGTGTAATCCACAATTGACATAATTAGGAGATTTAGGAGATCGTATACTCCCTATATAAAGGGTGTAACTCCTTAGTGATAAATCAATGAATTGAAAACCCAATTCTTTCAAACAAACACTAAATACAAGGCCTAAAAAATAAGTAGACACTCTTAGTTTTCCATGAGCCACTCTAATTAATGATCTTTCGATTCGTTAAAAGACTTTGATGTGAATTACCGTATTCAACCTTGCTTTAATCTCTGTTTGGCCATGCAGTTTGAGGCTATATACGTCAATAAGCTTATAAACCTAAGTTGATCAAATGGACTTAGGGCACGCAATGCCCATTTTCAGCCCTATTAGGCCGTATAAGAGGTCTAGTCCATCCAAAAGGCCCGCTTAAAATTAGCCTAACTAACCGGATAATTAACTGAATAGTGTTATTTAAACCTTACTTATATGTGTGATAGTTTAATCTTCAAATTTGGAATTATCTAAGTAAACCCTATAGATTTGGTTTTTATTTATGTGAGCACTCGCTAGTTTCGTTATCATATAGGTAGCTCTCATTTCATTAAGTTTTTGCAATAAAGTTAACTGTTGGGTAGGTAAATTTGATATTTTCACTTTATAGGGAGGTTAGTTTTTAACATTTAATAGTGTGCAATGACATCAATCCTTAATCGGCTGCCCCAAGGTCGGTTTAGGCCTCTAATTGTGCTGATTTGGCCTCTATCGACATCGAGAGGTCAAATCTAGCCTCAAGTGGCTGCCTCGAGGCCTCCAACAACGCTGAAATGTGTTAGACATTGTCGACGCCAACAGCTTTGGGATTTTGAGATGGTGGGGGTTTTCTGACATTTGGCGACTATGGGAGATATGGAATTTATAGTAAGTTGACTGAGGATAGGAGGAAATTTTCCATTGTAACTGATTTTTATTAACAAAATTCAAAGTAATTGGAATTAAATATGTAATAACTAAACTTCTGGACGCTCACAACGATTAAATCAAACTTATAGGTGTTTACTTAGATAACTCTCAAAATTAAGTGGAGGTACTACTACACAACTATTTTACCTTTCACTCTTTTGGTTAGCAATATCTTTAGGGTACGTTTGATTCAGAGAATGTTGTATTACTAAAAATGTTATATTAATGGAAAAAAATATTACCTTGAAGATTATTGAGAACATTTAGGGAAATATGTTTGGTTGGTTGAAATAAATTGGTAGATCTGTTATATTAATATATTTGGTTGAGAATAATAGATTGATGGGAATGTTATTTAAATTACTGAATTGTCCTCTAATTAAATAATAATATTATATTATTATTTAATATAATTATTTAGACTCTTGTATAACCCCTCACATTTAAAAAACTTAGCAAAAACAACCCCATAATACACCCCCACCAACCCAGCCACTATCGGTTGCTGGTAGTTGGCAACCTAATCGGCAGACGACGACACCGAAAATGGCCTCTCTGAGGCCGATATGGCCATTTTCACCCTGTGATCTATGGTCGAAAATTGTCGATCCGTGATAGATCTAGCCGGAAGCGGCTAGTTCTAATGTGGTCATTTTCTTGCCTTAGATCCGCTAACTGGCTATCAACAGCCATATCGATGGCTAGATCGGCAGATCTGGTCGTTTTTCGACCAGATCAGTTATGATATGGCCGAAAATGGCCATATCAAACCAAGAGGGCCATCTTCGGCCTTCCGTCTGTCGTTTCGATGGTGGGGCCGGCTGGTGGGTAGGGTGGTGGCTTGAGTGGGCTGCAATATGTTTTGAATTCAAAGGTAATTTTGTCCAAAAAGTTAATTAATTGGGGTAAAATTGTAAAAGCCAAATTCATGTCAATTGATTTTAAAACAAGGGCATTATTGTCCAAAAATTTTAATAATAATGGATAAAATTGTAACAAAATAAGATAATCAAGTAATCGTACAATACCTAAGAAAATTTATGTAAACAGATTACCTTCAATATTACCAACAGTAACTACTATTGGTATAGAAAGATTACTAGAATTTTATATTATTTGACAACCAAACATGGCAATCAAATAATATAAGATGACATAACCTTAGAAATCATATATAGAGGTGGAACAAATGGGCCAGGTTAGATCGGTCAACCCTAACCCGACCCGCATGAAAGAGGGTAGGCGGGCCGGGTTGAACCCGACCCGTATGCAACCCTCGGGCGGGCCAGGTTGATATATGGCAACCCGGCGACCCGATGAGTTATTGTTTTTTTTTTTTTTTTAAAGAACCCGCCAACCCGCTGGGTTGGTTGAAAAAAAAAAAACAAAATTAATTTTTTTTTTTCAAATACCCTTTTTACCTTTGAAATATAGTCGTTTTATAACAGTTGGAGTGGTTTTTTTCGTCATTTTCTTTTCCCATTTTTTTTTTATAAATTGGCCTTAAACTCTTATATTTTCTCACATCCCAAATTCTCTCATTTTCTCTAATCTCTATTGAAATCTCTCAATTATTCTCTTTGTTGTCAATTTGCTCTCATTTTAATTTTTATTAGTTTTTGCAATTTTCAATTCATATTTTCATATTCCAATTCTCCTTCTTTAATTTTTTATTTCTTCTATATCAATTTTTTTTTTTAACTACAATGGATAGATATTTCTCTCCCATCAATTTCGATAATGAAGGAAACTACTATCCTAGTCCCGCTGAATTTACTAACATAAAGGCAGCATATTCAAATAGTTTCGTTTTCCCAGTCCAGAATCCGATACACCTCAAAATATGCCCTTGATTCCTCCCCATGCTGCTACAGCTCCCAGGTGGTTCTAGAAGTCATCCTCGTAATCGTCGTCCTCGTCCAACTTCATCTCAAGCAGAAGCGGGTTCATCAATTGCTGTCGAAACCGACGACAGACACACATCAAACATTTGGGTGCATTTCGATAAGTTTTACGAGACAGAAAATGGAGTTCAAGTGAAGAAAACAAGATGCAAGTATTGTGGAAATATTTATAAAGCTGATTCAGGTAATGGTACTAGTACTTTAAAATGGCATGCTAATAAACATATTGCTCAACATGGAAATAGAGAAACCAATCAAACTCAAATAACTAATATAGGTACTACTTGGCGTTATAATTCTGACGTATATAGGGAACAATTAGCTTTATATATTGCTACAACTGATCAACCTATTAATATGGCTGAAGATAAATATTGTGAAAGATTTATTAAAAAATTATTTTTTCCAGGATTTAAAAGTTATTCTAAAACTGCAACTATAAATGATTTAATAAAATCGTTTAGGAAAATGAAATTAGAATTAAAAAATAAAATACATAGTTGTCATGTTAATGTGGCTCTAACTATCGATATTTGGAGTGGTAGAGCTAAACAAAATTATATTTGTGTGACTAGTCATTATTTTGATAACGAATGTAAATTAAATAAATCTGTATTATGATTTAGATTAATGGATGTGGATCATAGTGGTCAACAAATTTATAATAAAATTGTTGAAGTTTTAGAAGATTATGATGTTATTAATAAAGTGATAAGTTTAACTTTAGATAATGCAAGTACTAATAGTACAGTTATAGATTTTTTTAAAATTAATTATCTTTTATATAACAATTTGAAGTTTTTTCACCAACGTTGTACATGTCACATTATTAATTTAATTGTGACAAGTGGTATGAAAACAATTAGAGATAATATTGATAGAATTAGAGATTCTTTAGCTTGGATTATCAATAGTAATAAAAGAAATATTGAATTTCAAGATGCTTGTATAAAATCAAATATGTCTCCTAGAACTTTTGCATTAGACATGTATGTTAGATGGAATATTATTTATTTAATGCTTAATTCATGTTTACCTTATGCAAATTTAATTAGTTATTTTGTAGCAAATAATAGAGGTCCTCATTATTTGATAGAAAATGATTGGCATATAGCTAAAATATTTCATTATTTTCTTAAAATTTTTTACCAATCCACTTTATAACTTTTTGATATGTATTATCCTACTAGTTAATTGGTAATACATACAATTATAAAAATTTCAGAGTTGTTTAGAAAAAAACGAAAACAATGAAATTTTAAGGGAACCAATAAAGGCAATGGAATTTTTTTTTTTTTAAATATTGGAAACCCATTCATTTTCTTTATTGTTTAGGTGCTATATTTGATCCTATAATTAAAGTAGCAGGTTTAGAAAATGGTTTAGGCACATTAACTGAAAATTTACAAAACGAAACATATGTCAATCAACTAGGAGAGGTAAGAGATTGTCTTGTAGGGGTATATTTTCAATATGAAAACAGGTATGGAAACCCGCAAAGATGCGAAATACCCAGGGAAGTTGCATTAGAAGAAACAAATGAAGACTTTTACTCCTGGAGTGCATTTAATAGGCCGAAGAGGACCCAAACCTGAAGCACAATCTCCTCTTCAAAAGCACCAACAACGAATATACTATCCTTCATGCAGTCACAGAGTAATGAGCTTCAACAATATTTGGGAACCCTTGAAATGTTACCAGCAGATCCACAACAAAAAGCCAACTTTGATGTCTTGAAATATTGGAAAACCAGAAAATGTATTTTTCTAGTATTATCAAGACTTGCCTTGGATGTTTTCGCTGTTCCTGTCTCAACCGTCTCATCCGAACAAACATTTAGTGCAAGTAGAAGAATTTTAAATGAAAGGAGGACTAAACTTTCACAAAAAATGATTGAAGTCCTCACATGTCTTCGAGATTGGGAACGGTCACACCATCAAAATCAATACGAAGTTTTCGATGATACTTTAATAGAATCATTTTAATTTTATAATATAGATGATACGGATGAGGGAGGTCCTAGTCAACCCCTAAATTAGTTATTTTGTAAATTGTAACTTGTAAATTAATTGTCAATTATTGCACTCTTTTTTCTTTACTAAGTTTTTGTCCTATTGGGTTTTTCTTGGTGAGGTTTTTAATGAGGTAATAATTGTTATAATTTCTTATTTTATTTTTTGATAAGTGAATAAATCTAATTTTTTCTTATATTACAATTTTATTGTATTAAAATTGAATTAATATTTGAAATGTTAACAAAAAAAATTAATTAATTTAATTGAATTATTGATATTTGAAAAGTTAACTAAAAATAATTACACAAAACAAAACAAAAAAAAAAAAAAAAAAAAAGGGAAGGGTGGGCCAATGGGGGCGCTAACCCGACCCGGCCCGTAGCATAACCCGTCGGGTTAGGATTGGTGGGCCGGGCTAGGCCAGCCAACCCTAACAAGTGGCGGGCCTATTGTTGGCGGGCCGAGTTAGGCCCGATGCCAAAAACACTAACCCGCCGTGGGTTAGGCCGGACGGGTTACTTTTCCAACATTAATCATATATAAGTCCCAACCAAACGCTCCCTAATATAAGATACCTTAGGGGGCGTTTGGTTGGGGGTTATATGAGATTATTGGGGTAATGCCATCTTATATTACTTGATTACCATGTTTGATTGTCAAGTAATATAAAATACCGGTAATCTTCAAATGCTAATAGTGGTTACTATTGGTAATATCGGAGGTAATCTGATTACATCCATTTTCTTAGGTATTCTGAGATTACTAGGGTTATCTTTTTTTGTTACAATTTTATCCCTTATTAATAAAAATTTTGGACAATAATACCCCTACTTTAAAACAAATTTATATTAATATCCTATTTCAATTTTACCCTTGTTTAATTAAAATTTTGGACAATAATGCCCTTATATTTAAAATAATTTACAGACCACCATTGCCACCCAGCCACCACCACCCCTTCCACCTAGCCACCACCGCCGACAGCGGGCCAACCACCATGGGCCACCGCCGAAAAATCACCGGAGTCCATAAAAAAGAACTAAATTCTGTGGGAGACTCCTAGAGGCTTTGATATGGCTGTTTCCAACCATATTGATGGCCGAAAATGGTCATATCAGGCCAAATCTGGTCGGAAATGGCGAGATAATCTAGCCATTTCCTGCTAGATCGATGGATCTGGCTGCTAACGGCCAGATCTGGACGAGATATGGCCGTTAACGGCCATGGGAGCCGCCGCGGCGAGATCTATTCCGCTCTATTCAGCCGGAATAGAAGGCTGCTAACGGCCGAGTCCATGGCCGTAGCGGCCAAATTAACGGAAATCGAAATGGCCAAAATAGATCTAGCCATTTCCGGCCAGATTTGGCCTGATGTGGCCGTTTTCGGCCATCAATATGGACGGAAACGGCCATATCGAAGCCTCTTGCTCACGGTCAACTGCTGATGGGGACTTTTGGAGACTTCCGGTGGTGGTCTGCGGTGGCGGCAAGTGGTGGGGGTGATTTCATAATAAATTAAAGTTTTATATAAGCAGGGGTGTTTTAACTAAATCTGAAATATTGGGGGTTAAAAAATTTATTCAAAAATTAATAATATTATATTAATATTTGTAAAGGGGACAATTTGGTAATTTAAATAACATACCCACCAATTTATTCCCCATAACCAAACATATTAATATAACATACCCACCAACTAACCAAACACATTTTTCTAAAGATTCCCAGTAATCTTCCAAGGTAATATATCTTTCCAGTAATCCAACATTCCTAGTAATCTAACATTCCTGAACCAAACGCCCCCTTAGGGTTATAGTCCTTGGATTATGGTTAAAGACCTTAAAGTAATAGTAGGCAGCCCACTTAACAAATTTAAACTCACCAACACCATCAAGCTCATTAATTAAATTAAACCCATTAACACCATTTATTCCATTTAGCCTATTACTCCTTTAATAACTTAATTACCCAAACCAAATAATTGGGCCTCATTATTTATGGGTCAATCCACTCAAACAATTAAGCCCACCAATTAAATTACCCCACCAACATAATCAAAGCCATCAACTTCCCAAACAAAACCCAACCTAATTTAATATATCTTTCCACAAAGTAAAAGCCAACCCAAAATACATTACTCACAACTTGTTGTATTTGGGCCGAGTCCATTTCTTTTTATAATGCCTTCTATATTTCAATTTTATCATACCAACTCTATTAGTTACATATGGGTCTTAAAACTATACCCACACAACATGCTACACCTCTACTCAAACTCTTAACTAAAACCCAATAGAACTTCAAAGCTCAATACTATATTCATCAAATATTCAAGATATTAATCCCTTTGCCTGTGGTTCAACATTTGCAAGACTAACAAACTGCCTCCTGAAGATCCTTCTACCAATTGCGTACCACATTCAAAACCGAAAAACCCAATCAACACAATTTTTGGCCTTATTAATAACAATAGGTTAACTCACTAATACACATAAAACTCTAACTGCATAACCTAACCCATTTTAATTCAACTAAACTCACCAATTAAATAAACCAAATAGCCCAAAGTAATACTCGGCCAATCCACTTAACCAATTTAAACTCATAAAACCCATTAATTCAATTAAACCCATAAGCAGTATTTATTTCATTTAGCCCATTTTAATTATCCAAATCAAATAATTGGGCCTCATTATCTAATGCGTTTCAGAATGGACAACTTGCAATGTATAAAAAAGGCCGAATGTCTTACACATACCCAAGGTTTGTCGAAACGACAAATTGGAGCCCAAAAAGTTTTGAAACGACAAATAGGTACTTTCCATCATGTTCTGTTAGTGATTTTCGTTTGATAATAGTGAAAAGATTAGAATGCCCTTAAAAGTTTGATATTTTAGTTTTTTATAAATTTAAAAATTTCTAAAAAACCCCCTAGGTTTGCTAATTTGACTAAATACCGCAATGTATAAATTTTTTATAAAATAACAAAAACACCCCCGCCACCCGCAATGCCAGATTCCGGCAACTACAGCTGGAATCTGCCGAAAAATTGCGACCTAAGAAAGTGTAAGGAAATGGTGAATGCAATTACCCTATGAGTAGAGAGCTTAGTGGGTAAAATTACTCTAAGGGTAGAGAGCATTGAAAAATGCTACAATAGAATGAATTAGAAGAGTAGTATAGTTGGGATGATGCTTTGTGATCATCACGAGCCGTTATGGGAATCGGATTGATGCTTTGTGATCATCATCCGAATAGCCCTCCTTAGAGATGGAGGGTCGATGCTTTGTGATCGTCACCCAATGAGTAATAGAAATGGGGTAGATGCTTTGTGATCACTATCCGATTAGTTATTAGATAAGTGGGTTGATGCTTTGTGATCATCATCCAACAGTTAGTAGAAGCGGGTTAATGCTTTGTGATCATCACCCGATAGTGACTAGAGACGGGTTAATGCTTAGTGATCGTTACCCAAAAGTCATGAGGAACGGGTAGGTGCTAAGTGGTCTCCACCCGATAGTTAGGAAAACCGAGTAGGAGCTTTGTGATCCCCACTTGGTAGTCACTAAGAACGGGTTGGTACTATGTGAATTCCACCCGATAGTTATGGAGTGAGATGGTCTTTGTGTGAATGCCATCCGGCCGTACCTCGTAAGATGAGGTTATGGTATTTAGTAGAAACAGAAATAGAAAGCGAATTAGAAAAGGAAAGAATTAAGAGTCACACACGGGGGACGACAGGTTAGAGGGTTTTACTTACCCAGGCATTATTTGTGCTCACCCGTTATTTTCCTTTGTGGATGCGGGAGTTCTAGGTGTTGATGCGGTTGGAGGGGCGTCGCGGCGAGGAGCAATAGCTACTTGTTCCCTGTTTCATCTTTTTAAAATATATTTTGTAAATGATACCCTTTATGTATAAAAGACACATGAAGTGTAATGAAAAGAAAACTTTGGGCCCAATTTTCTATTGTTATTATGCATGCATTGTACTAGTTTTGAGATGTTACATTTTTGGTATCGAGCAAAGATTTTGGGATTGAAGCAGGTGTACTATTCTCATCGCCACGGCGTCCTCTAACCGACTGTGTGATAATTCTTTCCCTTCCGATAATTGTTTCTTGAGTTCATTAGTGTGATCATTTTGTAGATGGCGTAGTTATCGAAATCGCGGTAAAGGTGTGGTGAATGAAGGAGAACCTTCTAACCCACCAGAGTCTACGCCCCCTCCCTTGGATGAAGCTAGAATCTGGGGAATTATACAGTAAGTTATTGCTGAAACTCAGGGGAGAGTTGTACCCCCCGTACAGACATCGCCAGTTACGCTTGTCGAAAGAGGGCAAATGGTACCTCCCCCAGTACTGAACAGAGTGGAACCGATTTACGGTCTTTCTAGTCAGCATCAACCCTCAGAGTTTAAGGGTACTACAGATCCAGTGATAGCAGAAGAGTGGCTTGGGTCGGTAGAACGAGCCACAGGTTTATTTCCCATGTCAGACCGGGAGAAGATCCAGTATGCGAGTTTCTTGTTTCGGGGTGATGCCCGAATTTGGTGGGAATTAATGGAAGAAACTCATGATGTGACAGTGATGACGTGGGAAGAGTTTAGGCAGGAGTTTGAGGCTGAGTATAGAACAGAGGACCAAGTTCATGAGAAGGTCCAAGAATTTATCGTTCTGACAAGGACGAGCGTGAAAGAAGTACTCAGTGAAATTCAACGCCCTTGCAAGGTTTGCGCCGGGAATAGTTAGTACTCCGGCCTTGAGAAGGGATAAGTTCGTGCATGGTGATGCGTGTTACTACAACATGCAAAACTAGCAAGTGCACTAGTCGCTCAAGTAATAGAGTGATGGGTAGGATATCGTTCCCACGAGGGCTGGTAGCAAAGCACTAAGTTTCCTATGGTGTTAACAAGTTGAAGCAACCGAAAATCTTGGATTTGTGGGAGCAATTTGCTATTAAACGAAAACAAAATTAAATTTAACTAAGAATTAATTCTTAAAAGGAAAGCAAATGAAACACAGAAATTCAATTTAAGTAAAACGGGTGGGGTTTTGACTTCGTTTGGATTATTTATGGGATAAACCTAAGAGTTACACTATTTTCACATTCACATGCAATGGTTGTAAATCGGATTCACTACTATGATAACATACCCTCTCGGGCTATGTTTTCCTATTCATCATTATTAACATTCCGCACCCAACAAATTGAAGGTTAATAATTCTAAATCATGAAGCACAAGAATCCTAAACTGATTTTATTAATTCTTGAATCTATCTCTAGCATCCAATACTATAATGGTTATTACCCATGAAGCTTAACATGAATTTTTTCTCAATCTCATCATGTTCATCACATACAACAATTAATTTCAGGGTAACACACAACCACAGCTTATTCACATGGAAATAGCACAATCACAAACTCAACCCATTTCAAATCCAAACTACAATCAAAACCCTAACCCATAGAAGATTAGTTCATAGCTAATTTAACAGAATAAAAATGGAAAATAAAAAGTAAAACGAATAAACATAATGAAACTGAGATGAAAGAATAGAAATCTCCCCAAAAGATGAATCTTCCAGTCAAAATCTGAACCTTCTCCCTAACAATCCGAAAAACTCAAGCTTTTCTCTCAGGAAAATGTAAAAGACGGCTAAACCTAACAGCTGGGACCCTCTACAAAAAGTTTTTCTTTCTCTTTTATACCTAGTCCTAAAAACCCAGTCAAAAACACGCACACACGAAACTGTGTGTTTACAAAACTGAAAAATTTGACTTTCGCCGCGGCGAAGAATGAAAAATCCCAATTCGAATCTGCTAACCCGGCTGTGGCGAAGACAATTTCTTCACCGGGTGACTCCTTCAAAAGTTCTGAAATTTACAGAAGCGCCCTCTCTTGCCTCTTCGTCCGATTCTTCGATTTTCGACTCTCCACCTTGGAAACAAGCTTCATTGTGCATTGTCCTACTCCGGAACTCTCCTATCTTCTGAAATCCTTCAATTCTGAGTCAAAACTGTCAAATTTTGTCTTTATTCGCTAAAAGAGTCCATTTTAACCTGAAACACGAAAAGTAGAGAATTACGCACCAATTCAGGTAAAAAATGCACTAGAAAGTACATGAAATCCGACAAAAAGATCATATAAAAACTGTATAATTTATGGATTATCAACTACCCCCAAACTAAAGAGATGCTCGTCCCTGAGCATACAGTACAAAAATAACGAAAACAAAGACAATAACGAAAAACAAAAATATGAAGACATGCACACAAACTGAAAAACCAAAATAAAACGAATTCAAATGCTACAATGAATTGCCTAGAAATTGCACATGTCTCACAAATTGTTGAAAGTTTATTATCAGGAAATGTTCGACATTCCAAGAAGTTATAAGCTACAACGACTGTTTTCCTCAATTGTTCCACCAAGTAGGTAATCCCCACTTCAATCCACCTTCCAACTTCCCGGATTATTTTATGCAGAAATGTAAAGTTTATCAAATGGTGGCAGACTCCATAAGCCTAAGTATCGAACTACTCTCCACTAATGAGGACTAAACACAGATGAGAATCAAAAGGTCTTTAAAGGCTTGTAATGTTAGGCTCGGGTCATGGGCTCCAATAAAGGATAGGACACAAAGTAAGAGAGCTCGGTTGTCCTAAAGCAAAACTCAAATCACATCGAAACCCATACTTTCTCAACACCAGTCGACATGTCTACTCATTCACAGTCTTCATATGCGTATTCTTAACTTTTGGATACCATAAATGCAGGGGAGACTCGTTTAAGGTGTACGTGGCGTTGTTAAACCCAGGTCGCCAAATCCCGCTAGGCGTTTTAAGGCGGGAGTTACAGTTTCCGGTATACCATAAACTAGGCAGCATTGTGTTGAAATTTTTTTTTTTTTTTAATGAACACAACACTAGAATTGAATTGAGGTGACTACCTCCTTTGTTTTTATTCTTTTATCTCAACTCCCACATCATTCTTTTTGGTTTCTTCTTCATTTTTCTTCTCTTAACCCCCAAACTAATCTTTTACTCAAATGTACACTCGTTTCGTTCTCGGTTTTGCACTAAGACCGAATTCTCCTAAAGGTATGGTAAAGTGTTTAGCGTAAAGGAATTTACACATCTGTTGTTTTCTAAGAAAAATAAAGCAAAGTTCCAATGGCTCAAATGGGTGACTAGTGACAATTTCAATCATGGGTTGGCTAGAAAGGCTCAAACGTTCCAAAAATTGCCTAAATCATCTCCTCAACCATGTCTAATCCTAGAATTTTGCCTCAAGTATTTCTCAACTAGGTTCTAGAATCCACTAACATTATCAAACTTCACCTAACCACATAAAATGTTTCTAAGCATGCCAAAAAAAAAAATGAAAATGGTGGTTGAACCACTCAACAAACCTCAATCAAAATTCAGTCAATAAACCTAAACTTGAAGCAATGCTTAACATTTTCCAAGGATAAAATTCCAACAATTCAAGTTTCATCATAGACTTATGCAATTCATCATCGGCAAAAACAATCAAACTAAATAAAATAACTCAAGTTTTTTTTTTTTTTTCAACTTTAAAGGTGTACGTGGCATTGTTAAACCGAGGAGGTTGCCAATCTTGCTAAGGCGATTTTAAGGCGGGGATTACGGTTTCCAGCCGATATACCCTTAAAATAGATTTTTTTTTTTTTTTTGTTTAAGGTGTACGCGGCGTTGTTAAACCCGAGGTCGCCAAATACTGCTAGGCAGTTTTTAAGGCAGTTACTGGTTTCCAGCCAATATACCCTTAAACTCAAAAATCTATTCCCTACCCCCAAACTAAATATAACATTGTCCCTAATGTTCCATTATGCACAAGTTAGGAATAGAGACAGACAACAACGGAAAAATAAATGAACAATAAAAAGGATACGAATGCTCCTGGTTAAGTCATGAATCGCTGCTTCCACAATGTTCACCCGTTCTTCGGACTTTTTCATCATCCAAAATCTGTCAAAACAATAAACTGTGGTGTCCCTTATGTTAGAACGAATTCACAACTATAATGAAAGTATTACAACCTGTCTCGCCCTTTTAACACTACTTAAAAAAAAAAAAATCAACTAAACAACTAACACAAAAAAAAAAACACAATCCAAAACCCAAATAAAATGAGTTAAAGTTTCAACTGGACAAAAATTAAATGAAAGCAACAAAACATAAACATAAACAGGTGTTCCGGTTCAGTCTTCTTCTTCCTCTGCTTCCGCTTCTTCTTCCTCTTCTTTCTCTGATTCCGGCCAGTCATCTGAGTTCTAGTCAACCCTCTGATATGCGAAAGTGTCAACATTCAGATCCTTGAAACTGTTCGTTAACAATTCATGAATGTTCTGTGTCCGCTCCATCATCCAATCCTGTCGTCTCTTCATGTATTTCATCATCCGCATCATTTCTTGCATCATTGCTTTCTGAGATCCTGTGGAGCTGGATGATGTGGCCATGCTCGTTCTCTGCCTCTTCGCCCCTCTTTGTTGGTTGGTTGGGCGGTGCCGCTCCCGGTCAAGATGTTTCTTGTAATAGTCGTCATCTAGAATTGGAGCCAGATAAATACGCGGCTCATCATCTTCAACCTTGACCCCCGCTTTTTGGCACATGGCAGTGATGAGATGCGGGAAACAGTAGCTTGATCGTCCCTTTGTGGATGCTATCCTGATACTGTCATAAATTATGCTTCCCACATCCATACTTTTTCTTGTGGCAATAGAGTAGAGCAATTCCGCCTTCTCAAGAGTCACTGTGCTATAGTGCGTCTCTGGCATTAGTTTAGCACAGACAAAGAAATCCCCACATAGAGCCATTGGTGTCAACTGTGTTCCCTTAAGTGTCTTTTTCAGTTTTCTCGACACTTCCCATTCTACCCCTGGTTTTGCAATGGTCGACAAGATAATATTATCATTACGGCTTGTTCTTTTGAACTCCACATATTGATCAATGAAAATTTCGGGCAAGTTGAAGAATTTGTTGATCTCTTGTGCTGAAAATGGCACATCCTCTCCTCGTACAAACACAATATCATCCTGACTTTTGGGGAAGTTGGCATAGAACTCTCTAACCAACGGTTCTACTGTCGGCTCCTCAGGAGCACTCATGAACATGGCCCAACTTCTACCCCCTACCTCCCGGTCCCATAGCTTGTTTTGCTGTCAATCCACGCTCAGGGATGAAGCCCTTATCTTTTTGTGTGATCACCTCCTCATAACGTTTACGGGCTGCCTCGTTCACAAACCGTTTGTCTACGTTCTTCCCCTTGCCTGTATGCTTAATTTTCGGAGCCATTGATTCACTGAAATTCAATCCAAAATGTTAACCCCAATGAATTAGCCCTATAAAAACATAGCCCTGTTCAACCTGCAAAAACAATTCACACTTCCAAAAATTTTCAATTCAACCCCCAAACTACGATTTTTCTATTTTAAGGTGTACGCGGCGTTGTTATACCAGAGGTTGCCAAGTACTGCTAGGCAGTTTTAAGGCTTCTGGCCTTTCCGGTAATAATATACCCTTAAAAGAAATTCCACATCACAATTTTAAAACAATCCACACTTCTAAAAATTTGCAATTCCACCCCCAAACTACGATTTTTCAATTCAACACAAACACTCCAAATAATCAACAACTACACTTCTAACAATCAATTGGCATACAAACTTCTCAACATGAATCACATCACAACTCAACAAACCCAAAATATCTCAAGTTAAAAGTTCAAAAAAATTTCTAGATCTACGAATATAGACTAAAAATTTTCCAAAATAAAGCTTTGGGTCTTCGAAATCTTACCAATATGAAGTCGTTTGCACCACCAATTGACCCAGAAATGATCCAAACAAGAAAACCCCAAATTTTTGATCCAAAAATTTTCGTGAAATTTTTGTGAAAATTGTTGTTGAAATGGGTTGATTTGGTGTTTAGGAATGATGTGGAGTGATTATTTTGGTTGGAAAAGCACAATAGAAGTGAAAGATTGAAAGAGGGAAAATTTGCTCTCAACTCAAGATGCAAGGCGGCGTGAAAAATGAAGGAAGAAAAG
Organism: Pistacia integerrima; assembly: GCA_026225825.1. Classification (NCBI taxonomy): domain Eukaryota; kingdom Viridiplantae; phylum Streptophyta; class Magnoliopsida; order Sapindales; family Anacardiaceae; genus Pistacia; species Pistacia integerrima. The sequence goes on from CM047749.1 coordinate 50,328,895, forward strand.
TTGGTATTTATAGAAAAGGTTCTTCGCCGCGGCGAAGTTCATCACGCATAAACCCTAAAAATTTCCTAGGTTTCGCCGCGGCGAAGAAAATTTCTTCACCGGGGTGAAAACTTCCCCAGAGTTTAAGATTAACTTCGCCTCGGCGAAATGCCTTAGCCAATTTTTTGAAATTTTACCTTTACTTGGCCGCGGCGACACAATTACTTCGGCCACAAGCAAACTCTCCAGAGCAAACCCTGGTTTTCATGTCTCTTCGCGCGGCAAGAAATGTTCTTCGCCCTGCAAGTCTGAAATTTTGATACCTTCCTTCGCTCTAGACTTCACCTGAAACACTTGAAAACACTAACAACATCAAATTTATACAAACTTTATATGAAATAAGAAGAATTTAAACAACAAAAATTTAAAATCAAAGAGTTAAAACACTTGGGTTGCCTCCTAAGAAGCGCTTGTTTATAGTCGGAAGCTTGACTCTTTCCATCCTTTAGGTTAAGATGTCCAGCCGGATTGGGATGAACTTGCAACTCATCACCCCCTCAACGTATGGCTTCAACCTCTGTCCATTAACCGTGAAAGTGCCCTTTTCCTCATGTGTGACTTCCACTGCTCCGGATGCATGTATCCTCGTTATAGTGAACGGTCCGGACCATCTAGACTTAAGTTTTCCAGGGAAAAGCCTAAGTCTAGAGTTGAACAACAACACTTTCTGCCCAACTTCAAAAGCCTTTACCCGGATGTGCTTGTCGTGCCACCTTTTTGTTTTCTCTTTATAATTAGGGCATTTTCATATGCTTCGACGAAAATCATCCGGCTTTCGTTCAAAGTCGCATTCTCTCCTCTCCCGCGGCTTTTAAATCCATGTTCAACTGCTTGACGGCCCAATATGCCTTATGTTCAAGTTCCACCGGCAAGTGGCATGCTTTCCCATACACCAATCTGAACGGAGACATCCCAATTGGGGTTTTGAATGCACTGCGATAAGCCCATAAAGCATCGTCCAGCTTCCGTGACCAATCCTTCCTCGAGGCATTGACTATTTTCTCTAAAATCCCTTTCGGTTCTCTATTTGTGATTCTACTTGCCCGCTCGTTTGTGGATGATAGGGTGTTGCCACTCTATGTGTCACTCCATACTTACTCAACAATGCATCCATTTGCCTATTGCAAAAATGAGTTCCTCCATCACTAATAATTGCTCGTGGTACTCCAAACCTTGAGAAAATATTCTTCCTCACAAAATTAATCACCACCCTAGCATCATTAGTTGGCAATGCAACGGCCTGAACCCATTTCGACACATAGTCCACAGCTACCAATATAAACGTGTTCCCATAGGAACTTGGGAAAGGACCCATGAAATCAATCCCCCAAACGTCAAAAATTTCAACCATCAGGATGTTGTTCAACGGCATCTCATCTCTTTTTGAAATACTCCCCATCCGTTGACATTGGTCACACTCCTGGATCATCCGGAAGGAATCCTTAAAGAGGGTTGGCCAATAAAACCCTAAAGGGTGCACCTTCTCGCTGTTCTAGCTCCCGAAATGGCCACCCACTTCTCTCTCATGACAATGTCTTAGAATGCTCTCCATTTCTTCCTCCGGGACACATCTCCGTATCATTTGGTGAATCTCGATTATGCAGTAAGGGAATGGCTCTTCCCAAAAATAGTATTTTAAATCAGAGAAAAATTTTCTCTTATGCTGAAATGTCATACCACTTGGGAGCACCCTTGATGATAAATAATTTGCAAAGTCCGCATACCATGGTGCTTCTTCCACTCTCATCAGTTTCTCATCCGGAAATGTTTCCGAAATTGGCATTTCCACCTCATCCCCCTTGGCTGGTCTCTCAATTCTTGACAAATGATCAGCTACTACATTTTCCGACCCCTTTTTGTCTCGAATCTCCAACTCAAACTCTTGAAGTAGTAGAATCCATCTTATCAACCGAGGTTTTGCTTCTTGCTTCGCCAAAAAGTGTCTGAGTGCTGAATGGTCTGTGTAAACGATTACCTTCGCACCTAAAAGATAAGAATGAAACTTGTCTAAAGCAAACACCACAGCCAATAGTTTCTTTTTCAGTGGTGGTGTAATTCAGTTGTGCATCAACAAGTGTCTTGCTAGCATACTGAATTACATGCAACACTTTATTTTTTCTCTGCCCTAGTACTACCCCTAAAGCAAAATCACTAGCATCACACATTAGTTCAAATGGCAATCCCCAATCAGGAACTGCTATAATAGGTGCAGAAACTAGCAATTTCTTTAAAGTTAGGAAAGCATGCATGCAATCATCATCAAAATAAAAAACAACATCTTTATTTAAAAGATTGCACAGGGGTTTAGAGATCTTAGAAAAATCCTTTATGAAGCGTCCTATAAAACCCCCGCATGCCCCAAAAAGCTTGTTTGCTTTGACATTTGATGGCGGTGGTAGCTTCTCAATTACTTCTGTCTTCGCCCGATCAACTTCAATCCCATCCTTGGAAATTCTATGCCCGAGCACAATTCCCTCTTGGACCATGAAGTGACATTTCTCCCAATTCAGCACCAAATTCGTTTCCTTGCATCGCTGCAAAACAAGAGACAAATTTGTTAGACAATTGTCAAATGATGACCCAAAGGGCGAGAAGTCATCCATGAAGACTTCTATGAATCTTTCCACCATGTCTCCAAAGATTGACATCATGCATCTTTGGAATGTTGCTGGTGCATTGCATAACCCAAATGGCATTCTTCGGTAGGCAAAGGTGCCATAAGGGCAAGTGAAGGTCGTTTTCTCTTGATCCTCCGGAGCGATGGCAATTTGGTTATATCTGAATAGCCATCCGAGCGATAATATGCATGTCCTGCCAACCTCTCCAACATTTGATCGATGAAGGGCAATGGAAAATGATCCTTCCTTGTCACCTCGTTCAGTTTACGGTAATCAATGCATACTCTCCAACCCGTTACCGTCCTTGTTGGAATCAACTCATTACTTTCATTCTTCACAACGGTAATCCCTCCTTTCTTTGGAACAACTTGTACCGGGCTCACCCATGGACTATCGAAAATCAGATAGATGATTCCCGCATCTAAAAGTTTCACCACCTCCTTTCTCACCACTTCCTTCATTGAAGGATTCAATCTCCTCTGTGGTTGTACCCTCGGCTTAAAGTCATCCTTCATGAGAATCTTATGCATGCAGAATGAGGGTAAGATACCTCTAATGTCCGTAATGGTCTATCCAATCGCCAGTCTATGTTCTCTTAACACTCTAATCAACTTCTCTTCCTCTAAGGCACTCAAATCTGCACTAATAATCACCAGAAAAGTATCTGAATCTCCAAGATAGACATATTTGAGGTGAGGCGGTAAAGGTTTCAGTTCAAGCTTTGGAGCTTCTTTATTATTTTCCTTTGCCTTCTCTTTGTCAAAGTCAAATTCCTCAAATTCTGCATCTTGACTCTCCTCAATTGGTTGGAGTGCTTCTAACATTCTAGCACAATCGTTCCTTGCTGAGTCTTCAACCTCTACTGTTTTTGATTTTGCTATACACGCTTCTAGAGGCAATTCTGGGATATTTTCTTCTATGGACTCCATAACAAGATCATCCACCACATCCACACTAAAACATGAATCCGCTTCCGACGGAAACTTCATCGCATCAAACACATTAAAAGTTACTGTTTCATCCTGAACCCTTAACAGCAACTTTCCTTCCTACACGTCAATCAGTGCTCTCCCCGTGGCCAAGAATGGTTAGCCCAAAATGAGAGGAATCTCCTTATCCTCTTCCATGTCCAACACTACAAAGTCCGCTGGAAATATTATTTTCCCCACCTTCACTAAAACATCTTCAACTATCCCCCTCGGGTGCTTTATCGATCGATCCGCTAGTTGCAACGACATTGTCATTAGCTTCACTTCACCAATCCCTAATCTCCTGAAAACAGAAAAAGGCATCAAATTTATACTAGCTCCTAAATCACAAAGCACACGATCAAAAGTAATATCCCCTATAACACAAGGAATAGTAAAACTCCCTGGATCTTTGAGCTTTGGGGGTAATTTCTTCTGGAGGATTGCACTACACTCTTCCGTTAGCATCAGCATTTCCTCATCGTCTAATTTCCTCTTGTTCGAAAGTATCTCCTTCAGGAACTTCGCATAGCTCGGCATTTGCTGTATTGCATCTGCAAAAGGAATGTTAATATGCAATTTTTTAAAAATTTCAATGAATTTCGAAAATTGCTTATCCTGATTCTTCTTCTTCAATCACTGAGGAAAAGGCATGGGTGGGGTGTGATGAGCTAATTCTGGTGGTATCTCAGGGAATGGCAATTTCCCCTTCTTCTTTTGCTTTTCATCCTCTTTCTTGTTCTCTTCCCCTAAAGCACCTGAATTCTCTTCACAATTAATCTCTTCATCAATTCTCTCTTCATACTCTTCCTTTCCAGGTTGCTCTTCTTCTTTCGTAGGCTGGCCTACTTCTTCTAAAACTATCCCACTTCTCAAAATGATGGCATTTGCTTGTTCACGTGGGTTGGTCACTGTGTTGCTTGGTAGAGAACCCTGTGGTCTATCATTCAGCTTCTCGGCCAATTGGCCCATCTGTACCTCAAGATTCCGAATGGACGCCCCTTGGTTTCTAAAGTTTGTCCTTGTCTCATTCATGAACCCTGTAGATTCTTGCATGAATTTACCGAACAAATCCTCCAACCTCGACACTCTTGGATCTCCCGGTTGATTGGTCACCCCCGCCAGGTTAAGGTTATTTGGAACTTGCCTCTGGTTCCATTGGTTACCCCTGTTGGTTTTGATTTCCCCGAAGCGGATTTGGATGATTTCTCCACCCACAGGTTGTATGTGTTGGAGAACGGATTGTTCAATGTCTTTGATTTCTGCCAAGTAATTTACTTGCTCCGTTGATGAAGACGACGGTGCAAATGTGTTTCCGACTTGGCACTCACTGCTCACATGGTTTCCTGCACAAAAATCACATGTTAATTGAGGTGCTTGTATAGAATTTACCTGCATAGTTCCCAAGCTGTTTTTGGAGCGTGAGTTGGAAATTGAGATGGTATGAAAGCATCTACTTCATGAAGACCCGAAGATTTCCTCGTAGTTACTCTCTCATTCGGTCTTTGATAGTTGTTGCTTGCCAAAACCTCAAGCAACTCATAAGCCTCCTCAGGTGTCTTATTCTGCAAAGCTCCTCCTGAAGCTGCATCCACCATGGTTTGCATGTTACTCATCAAACCATTATAAAATGTTTGGACTTGAAGCCAAACAGGCAAACCATGATGTGGGCACTTCCTCATCAATTCCTTGTATCTCTCCCAAGCCTCGTACAATGACTCGGCGTCATCTTGTAGAAATGATGTGATATCATTTCTCAACTTCGCTGACTTCGCTGGAGGAAAGAACTTGGTCAAGAATTTTTGTGCCAGATCATTCCATGTTGTAATCGTTCGGTGGTAATGCCATTAACCACCCCTTTGCTTTATCTCCCAATGAGAATGGGAATAAACGCAGCCTAATAGCATCATCCGACACTCCATTCGACTTGAAGGTGTCGCAAATTTCGAGAAATTTGCAATGTCTTGATCGATCCTCCTTCAAATCACCGTTGAATCTTCCGCCGGCTTGATCTATTATTATCTTCGTTCACGTTCCAAAATTCCCTCGTGTCCTATTTTCTGTTCACCATTTCAACTACAACTTCTTCCGTTTCTCAGGTAAGTGTATCTCTTTCTCTTCTCTCTGTTTAGTCTTCGTACAGTCCTCTCAAGCTCAAGGTCAACAGGAACCACTGGTTGACGTCTTGCTCTTCGCATAAACTGAATGAACACAAGTGAAGGAAAAGTGAAATCACAACTCAAACAAAAAATTAAAAACAAAAATAAAACTTCAATCTAGTTAAACTCTAGGAAAAACTTAATGTTAACTTAAAAACAGTCCTCGGCAACGGCGCCAAAAACTTGATGCGTGTTACTACAACATGCAAAACTAGCAAGTGCACTAGTCGCTCAAGTAATAGAGTGATGGGTAGGATATCGTTCCCACGAGGACTGGTAGCAAAGCACTAAGTTTCCTATGGTGTTAACAAGTTGAAGCAACTGAAAATCTTGGATTTGTGGGAGTAATTTGCAATTAAACGAAAACAAAATTAAATTTAACTAAGAATTAATTCTTAAAAGGAAAGCAAATGAAACACAGAAATTCAATTTAAGTAAAACGGGTAGGGTTTTGACTTCGTTTGGATTATTTATGGGATAAACCTAAGAGTTACACTATTTTCACATTCACGTGCAATGGTTGTAAATCGGATTCACTACTATGATAACATACCCTCTCGGGCTATGTTTTCCTATTCATCATTATTAACATTCCGCACCCAACAAATTGAAGGTTAATAATTCTAAATCATGAAGCACAAGAATCCTAAATTGATTTCATTAATTCTTGAATCTATCTCTAGCATCCAATACTATAATGGTTATTACCCATGAAGCTTAACATGAATTATTTCTCAATCTCATCATGTTCATCACATACAACAATTAATTTCAGAGTAACACACAACCACAGCTTATTCACATGGAAATAGCACAATCACAAACTCAACCCATTTCAAATCCAAGCTACAATCAAAACCCTAACCCATAGAAGATTAGTTCATAGCTAATTTAACAGAATAAAAATGGAAAATAAAAGTAAGCAGAATAAACATAATGAAACTGAGATGAAAGAATAGAAATCTCCCTAAAAGATGAATCTTCCAGTCAAAATCTGAACCTTCTCCCCAACAATCCGAAAAACTCAAGCTTTTCTCTCTGGAAAATGTAAAAGACGGCTAAACCTAACAGCTGGGACCCTCTACAAAAAGTTTTTCTTTCTCTTTTATACCTAGTCCTAAAAACCCAGTCAAAAACACGCACACACGCAACTGTGCGTTTACAAAACTGAAAAATTTGACTTTCGCCGCGGCAAGAATGAAAAATCCCAATTCCGAATGTGCCTTAAGCGCGTGGCAAGACAATTTCTTGACTAGGGGCGAAGCTCCTTCAAAAGTTCTGAAATTTACAGAACTGCCACTCTGCTTGCCTCTTCGTCCGATTCTTTGATTTTCGACTCTCCACCTTGGAAACAAGCTTCATCATGCATTGTCCTACTCCGAAACTCTCCTATCTTCTGAAATCCTTCAATTCTGAGTCAAAACTGTCAAATTTTGTCTTTATTCGCTAAAAGAGTCCATTTTAACCTGAAACACGAAAAGTAGAGAATTACGCACCAATTCAGGTAAAAAATGCACTAGAAAGTACCTGAAATCCGACAAAAAGATCATATAAAAACTGTATAATTTACGGATTATCACATGGATTGAAGCCGGAGATAGCCCGGGATATAATGACAAGCTCCAACCCTCCTCGCAATTATAGTGAGGCTTTGAGGCGGGCAATGAAGGCGGAGATTTTTGAGAATAAAATCTTCCCCGTAGGATCCTCGACAGGAGGACCAAAGGAGCTACCCTCTACTCCTCAGAGAGAGAAGCATGAGGGTGTAAGAGGCAAAGAAATGAAGAATCAGAAGAAGAAGTTTCAGTATAAATAGAATAGAAAAGAGTGGAAGAATAAACGACCTCGAACGGAAGGGTTTCCTCCTTGCCCTAAATGTGGGAAGAATCACCCGGGAGAGTGTCTGAGGCATCAGAGAGTATGCTATAGGTGCCGGCAGCCAGGGCACATGATGAGGGATTGTAAAGCTCCTCTTCCACCAACCACTCAGGGTTCAGGGGGCACTGCGAATGCCAGAGTTTTTACTGTGGCACAAGGGGAAGCAGAGGCGATCCCATCGCCATTCTTCGGTCAGTTATTATTTCATGCAGTCCCTTTATATGCTTTAATTGATTCAAGTGCTACCCATTCGTTTATATCTTATGGGATGCTTGAGAGATTAGGTTTGAAACCTACTAGAACGACACAACCCATTAAGATAGAACTACCCGATGGGGTTAGTGTCGTGACTCAAGAGATTTTGTTAAGAGAGTCCTTAGTGATCCAGGGTAGAGAGTTAACCGTTGACTTAATAGTTTTTGATATGCCCGACTTTGATGTGATTCTGGGCATGGACTTCCTAGGGAGATATGGAGTAGAGATTGGCTGTCGAAAAAAGAAGGCGAGGTTTAACCTCGATAGTGGAGATAAGTTTAGTTTTGGAGAAGGCCATCAGTTGAGCATGCTGGTTAGTAGTGTGAAAGCCAGGAAGATGTTGAGAAAGGGGTGTTCGGGGTATATTGCCCATGTAGTGCAGAGTGGTGATGTTCCACAGTTAGAGATCCAGAGGGTGCCAGTAGTTCAAGACTTTCTAGATGTGTTTCCGGAGGAGTTACCGGGGTTGCCTCCAGAGAGGGAGGTAGAATTTAGTATCGAACTAGCACCAGAGACAGCACCAATATCTAAAGCCCCTTATCGAATGGCCCCAGCTGAGCTCCAAGAATTAAAGAAGCAACTCCAAGAGCTTTTAGATAAAGGCTTTATCCGACCAAGTCATTCCCTTGGGGAGCTCCAATCCTGTTTGTGAAAAAGAAGGATGGATCACTAAGGATGTGTATTGATTATAGGGAGTTAAATAAAGTTACGTTGAAGAATAAGTACCCATTACCACGGATAGATGACCTCTTTGATCGGTTGAAAGGAGCGGCGGTTGTTCTCCAAAAATTGATTTAAGGTCCCAGGGTATCATCGGGTAAGAGTGGCTGAGCAAGATGTGGCTAAAACTACCTTTCGTACCAGATATGGGCATTATGAATTTGTAGTGATGCCTTTTGGCTTGACTAATGCCCCAACAATTTTTATGGACTTGGTGAACAGGGTGTTCCATGAGTATTTGGATCAATTTATTGTTGTCTTCATCGATGACATTCTGATTTACTCAAAGTCTAGAGAAGATCATGAAAAACACTTGGGATTAGTATTGCAACGGCTGAGAGAAAAGAAGTTGTGTGCTAAATTTTCCAAGTGTGAGTTTTGGCTGAACCAAGTGATATTCCTGGGTCATACCGTATCAAAGGAAGGGATTTCGGTAGATCCGAGTAAAGTGCGAGGCAATCCCCTGGAAGGGAAGCGAGAACGTTGAAAGAAATCGGGGAGTTTCTTAGGCTTAGCAGGTTAATACCGGCGATTTGTAGCGGGATTTGCCCGTTTGGCTAAACCGTTGACAGCTCTTACCAAGCAGAGAACTACTTTTTGGTCAGCAGCATGTGAAGAAAGCTTTCAAGAGTTGAAGAAGAGATTAACATCAGCTCCTGTACTAGTGTTACCGCAGGAGGGTGTAGATTATGACATTTACACCGACGCCTCTCTACAGGGACTTGGCGCCGTGCTGATGCAGTTGGGTAGGGTTATAGCTTATGCTTCTCGTCAATTGAAAAAGTACGAGACCAGATACCCTACGCATGACTTAGAATTAGCAGCCGTGGTCTTTGCCTTAAAGATTTGGAGACATTACCTTTATGGCGTGAAGAGTAATATCTACACCGATCATAAGAGTCTAAAGTACTTCTTCACCCAAAAGGAGTTGAATATGAGGAAAAGGAGATGGTTAGAACTAGTTAAGGATTATGATTGTGAGATCAAATATCAACCGGGGAAAGCCAATGTAGTAGCCGATGCTTTGAGTAGAAAAGCCCATGTTTTCCGGCTTACCGGACAGAAAGAGTTAATAGAAGAATTGTCTAAGGAGCAGATTGAGGTGGTTCCGAGAAGAATTGCCAGCCTAGAGGTACAGTCCTCTTTACTAGAGGAGATTAGAGAGAAGCAAATGGTTGATGAGTGGTGTCAGAAAACAGTTCAGCAAGTGCATGAGGGCAAGACAGCAGAGTTCTTTGTGAGAAATGATGTCCTCTATTTCAGAAATCGGTTGTGCATTCCTCCAAATGAGGAGTTAAAACAGAAAATTCTTATGGAGGCTCATGACACACCGTGCACCGCTCATCCGAGAGCAACCAAGATGTATCAGGATATTAAGAAAGGCTATTGGTGGTCAGGTATGAAGAAAGACATTGCAGAGTTTGTGGCTAAATGTCTAACTTGCCAGCAGGTGAAAGCAGAACATCAACGGCCGTCAGGGTTGCTTCAACCATTGGGTATTCCGGAGTGGAAATGGGAGAGCATTTCAATGGATTTTATCACGGGTCTTCCCAGAGTGCAGAAAGGGTGTAATGCAATATGGGTGATTGTGGATAGGTTAACCAAGTCAGCCCATTTTCTCCTAGTAAAGGAAAGTACCACTACAGATCAGTTGGCTCAGGTTTACCTCAAGGAGATAGTTAGATTGCATGGTGTGCCCAAGACTATAGTGTCAGATAGAGATTCCAGTTTGTTTCAGCCTTACGGACAAGTTTACGAGAGGAGTTTGGGTACCCGTTTAGCATTCGGATCGCCTATCATCCTCGAGCAGATGGCCAAAGGCGGGAGAACGAATCAGGGTGCTCGAGGATATGTTGAGAGCTTTGTTGCATGGATTATAGAGTATCCTGGCATGAGATGTTACCCTTAGTGGAATTTGCCTACAACAACAGTTATCAGTCTACAATTAGAATGGCGCCTTACGAGGCTTTGTATGGTAGACGGTGCAGGTCTCCGCTTCATTGGGATGAAGTAGGCGAAAGAGATGAGTTGAGTATTGCTCTTGGGCCAGAGATGACTCAGAAACTAGTAGACGATGTGAAGTTAATCAGAAATAGAATGAAGCAAGCCCAAGATCGACAGAAGAGTTATGCCGACTTGAAGAGGAAAGAGGTAGAATTCCAAGTGGGCGACAAAGTGTTTCTGAAAGTTTCCCCCTACAAGCGAGTAATGCACTTCGGAAGCAAAGGGAAGTTAGCACCGAGGTATGTAGGTCCTTTTGAGATCTTACAACGAGTAGGACAGGTGGCTTACAGATTGGCACTACCACCTATATGGACAGGGTGCATGATGTCTTCCATGTCTCGATGCTACGGAAGTATGTAAGTGATCCCCTCCACATCCTGAGCGTAGAAGACGTTGAAGTAGCAGAGAATCTAGTATATGAAGAATGTCCAGGTCAGATTTTAGATCGAAGGGTTAAAGAACTTCAGAACAAGAGTGTTCCGCTAGTAAAGGTCCTTTGGAGGAATCACAAAGTGGAAGAGGCCACTTAGGAAGTAGAACGAGACATGCAGAATCGTTTCCCAGAGTTATTTGCATGAATTTCGGGGACGAAATTCTTATAAGGGGGGGAGAATTGTAACGCCCCGCTTGAGGTACGTTGTTATTGTTTCCTCTTTTGCCCTTAATCGAGTTGGCTTTTGTTGTTATTGTTTGATTGAGTGTTGTGTTGAATGTTTGCCCTGAAAATTGGTTGAAAACAGAAGAAGTTCGATGTAGTGCGGCAGGCGAAGAAGCCGCTGGCGAAGATGTGTTGAAACCAAGGGAACTCCTGCAGAGCTTGCCGCGGCTGAGAGGTTTCTTCACCGCGGCGACGGGCCGAATAAAAGGTTGATTGAGTTTTAGATATTTTCTTCCTTAAGGACAATTTGACCTTTCTATCCCTAATTAGCAGGAAAAGTGGGGAGTTAATTGTAAGGATATTTCATGGAGAATAGGTTGAAATAGGGGTGAGTTTATAATGAATCAAAGGATATGGATGGAATTCCCAAAGTAGAACAAGGGCAAAATGGGAATGAGTGTGTTAATATTTCATTAAAAGGAATTAGAATCAAAGAAACCCCTCATTTCTTCTTCTCAAACGTGACTCTTCATTCTTCTCCTCTCAACTTCTCTTTTCTTTTGATCAAGGATTTTCAAGGGATTTTTGAAGGGATTTGGGGTAGAAAAGCAACCTAAGGCTTCCTAAGGTAAGGATTTCTTCTTAAGTTGTGTGATTTGGGAGTTTTAACCCATATTGAAGTTTGAGGGTTTTCATTCTTTTGGTTAAGATTAGAGGAGAAGTCAAGCTAATCAAGTGAAAGGAAGAGTTTGTGAAGTCTCTCCTTAACAAGGTAAGTAAAACCCAACCCAAGTTGAGATTTATGAATTTCTTGATTAGGGTTTTGATAGAAATGATGTATGTATGTGATGTGCATGTAATATAGCATGTATGAAGGATTAAATAGAGATTTCTATGCTTTGTGATTGTTTATACCTTGCAAAATTGAGAAATGGGTTGTTGGTTTGGCAAGGTAGTTGAGATGGAATTTAAGGGATATTATGGATCCCCTTTTTGGAAGTGTTTTCTATGGCAGGTTTTGTGGCTTTGTGAAGGGGTTTTTCCCCATTTTGGATGGTTAAGAAAAGTTTTAGAATCATGGCTATGATAGAGTTTTATAGTGCACATGAGTTGTTTGATGAAATGCCTAATAGAGGTTTGAGTATGAGAAATGAACCTTAATTCTTGCAACATTGCATGTTGGCATCTCATAAGTGCATTGGTGAAGATGAACCATCCATAGGCACTAGTTGTACATGGAAAAGTGACCTAAGAAAGTGTAAGGGAATGGTTTATGCAATTACCCTATGAGTAGAGAGCTTAGTGGGTAAAATTACTCTAAGGGTAGAGAGCATTGAAAAATGCTACAATAGAATGAATTAGAAGAGTAGTATAGTTGGGATGATGCTTTGTGATCATCACCCGACCGTTATGGGAATCGGATTGATGCTTGGTGATCATCATCCGAATAGCCCTTAGAGTGATGGGTCGATGCTTTGTGATCGTCACCCGATGAGTAGTAGAAATGGGTAGATGCTTTGTGACCGCTACCCGATTAGTGATAGATAAGTAGGTTGATGCTTTGTGATCATCATCCGACATTTAGTAGAAACGGGTTGATGCTTTGTGACCATCACCTGATAGTGACTAGAGACGGGTAAATGCTTGGTGATCGTTACCCAAAATTCATGAGGAACGGGTAGGCGCTAGGTGATCTCCACTCGATAGTTAGAAAGAACCGAGTTGGTGCTTTGTGATCCTTACTCGGTAGTCACTAAGAACGGGTTGGTACTGTGTGAATTCCACCCGATAGCCATAGAGAGTGAGATGGTCTTTGTGTGAACGCCATGTCCGGCCGTACCTCTCGGTAAGATGAGGCCATGATGTTATTAGAAACGAGAAATAGAATCGAGATAGCATAAGGAAAGAATTCGAGTTATGCATACGGGGACGACAGATAGAGAGTTTTACTTCTGAGCATTATTTTGTGCTCACCCCGTTATTTTCCTTTGTGGATGCGGGAGGGTTCTAGATGATGTTGCGGTCGGAGGGCGTCGGCAAGCAATGAGGAATAGCTACTTGTTTCCCCTGTTTTGTCTTTTAAAAATACATTTTTGTAAACAGTACTCTTTATGTATAAAAGACACATGAGTTGGTAATGAAAAGAAAACTTTGGGCCCAACTTTTCTATTGTTATTATGCATGCATTGTACAGTTTTCAGTAGGTGTTACACTTATGATCAAAGAGGGGGAGATTTTGTTGTTCTTTGAAGAAGATTACTCTTGAAAAAAAATTACTACTTTTTGATTGTGATCAACTTGCTTCTATGTGATCACATTTAAATTATT
>CM047749.1:50342561-50372915 GCA_026225825.1 Pistacia integerrima
TGATGGAAGATTGTAAAGCCCCTCCCCGTACTCCGCAGCTGCACATCTAGAGGTACCAATGCCCGAAAAGTGCTTACAAAGAGCCCTCAGTGAAGTCAAGCTAGCCCATCCGTAGTTATTGATCAGTTATTATTTCATTCAGTTCCCCTTTATACATTAATTGATTCTGGAGCCACACATTCATTCATTACACATGGGATTTTAGAGAGATTAGGTTTAAAATCTATTAGAGTGGATTGTCCCATTAAGATAGAGTTACCAGATGGTTTTAGTGTAGTAACTCAAGAGATGCTTCCAAATGAGTCCTTAGTGATCCATGGAAAGGCATTGCCAATGGATTTGATAGTGTTTGATATGCCTGATTTTGATGTTATTTTAGGCATGGATTTCCTGGGGAGGTTTGGAGTAGAGATTGATTATCGGAGAAAGAAAGCAAATTTGGCGAGGGTCACTAGCTTAGTATGTTAATCAGCAGTGTAAAGGCTAGAAAGATATTATGAAAAGGGTGCTCAGGATATATTGCTTAACTAGTGCACAGTAGTGATATCCCACAACCAGAGATTAAGAATGTGCCAGTAGTTCAGGAGTTCTTAGATGTATTTCTGGAAGATTTGTTGGGTTTACCTCCAGAAAGAGAAGTAGAATTCGTATTGAATCGCACCTGTGGACCGCACCCATTTCTAAAGCCCCTCCCCTACCGGGATGGCCCCTCACTGAAGCCTTCAGAATTGAAAAAACAAATTTCAGGGACTCTTAGACAAGGGTTTTACTCAACCTAGCCATTCTCCCTGCGGTGCTCCAATTTTTTTTGTGGAAAAGAAAGATGGATCTCTACGGATGTGTATAGATTACAGAGAGTTAAATAAAGTGACAGTGAAGAATAAATACCCATTACCTCGCATAGATAATTTTTTTGATCAACTGAAAGGAGCAACAGTGTTTTCAAAGATTGATTTGAGGTTTGGTTATCATCAAGTAAGGGTTGCAAAGCAAGATATTGCCAAGATCGCTGCACTGTATATGGGCATTATGATTTTGTGGGTGATGCCTTTTGGGTTAACCAATGCCCCATCAATCTTTATGGACTTAATGAATAGGGTGTTTCAAGATTGTCTTGATCGATTCATCCTGATGTTTATTGATGATATCTTGGTGTATTCTAAGATAGAAAATGAACATGAAGAACACCTAAGATTTGTGCTACAGCGATTGGAAGATAAAAAGCTATTAGACAAATTTTCTAAGTGTGAGTTTTGGCTAGATCAAGTTATCTTTCTGGGTCATACCATCTCAAAAGAGGTGTATCAAAGGATCCAAGTAAAGTAAAAGCAATTCTGGAATGGCAATAGCCGAAGACAGTAGAGGAAGTTAGAAGTTTCTTGGGGCCGGTAGATTATTATAAGTGGTTAGCCAAATCACTTACAGCTCTCACCAAGCAGAGAACTCTTTTCATTTGGTCGAATGTTTGTGAAGAAAGTTTTCAAGAGTTAAAAAGAAGATTGACCACAGCTCCTATTCTTGTGTTACCACAGGAGGGTGTAGATTATGACATTTATACAAATGCTTCATTTTAGGGACTTGGTGTAGCATTGATGCAGTTGGGTAGAGTAATAGCTTATGCTTCTCATTAGTTAAAAGAGTATGAGACGAGATACCCTAAACATGATCTGGAGTTGGCTGCTATAGTTTTTGCACTGAAAATATGGAAACATTATTTGTATGGAGCAAAGAGTAACATTTATACAGATCATAAAAGCTTGAAGTATTTCTTCACGCAAAGAGAGTTGAATATGAGACAGAGGAGATAGTTAGAGTTGGTTAAAGATTATGACTATGAAATTAAGTATCAACCTGGGAAAGCCAATGTAGTAGCCGATGCCTTGAGTAGAAAAGCTTACTTGTCCCGACTTACAAGGCAGAAAGAATTCTTTCTAAATTCACATTAACATATTTTAGGGCTTTTTCATGCTCTTATGAATATGTATGCATATTGATGGTTTCATGCTTATAATTCTTTCTAAATTCACATATTTAAATGCAATTATGCATTATGGAATGCAAACATGTCATTCTCTACCATCTACAAACTCATCCCAAAGTAACACACAATCATTCTCATACATGCACTTCTCTTTGGCATTTCATCAAACAATTCATGTGCACAAATCAACACTAATTTGGCTACGATTCTATCTCTATTTTAGGCCACCAAAATTTTGGAATATACTCCTCCATAATTAACACCAAATCTGCCCAAAATACACACTTCAAAATTTTCACTTCAATTCTTCCAAATCTCATCCAAATATTCATCAAATAACAACTACATCAACACAACTTCTCATGAATAGGTTCTAATCATTAGTCAACGCCAAATCCATCAACAATTTTACATATAACACATATTTATGCACAAAGAAAAGTTCTCTACATAACATAACTTAAATCATACGTAGGGTATGATTTACTTACCTCAGGCTTGAGTAATTCCGCTAGAATCTTTCTTTCTTTGGTAGACTTGTTCTTTCTCTAAAACCCTAAGCATAAACACTATAAGAATTCAACACTTTAAAAATTAATCTCACATCTATTGCAAGAATTCTTACCTTTGGGTGCTTAGGATCAAATCTCTACCAAAATCCAACCAAAAGCCCTCTAAAATCCCTTGGAAATTTGATGAAGAGATGAGAGAAATTGAGAATGAAGTGGCGTAAGAGGGAGTAGAGAATGATAGTCTTTTTGCTTGAACTCTTAATATCTCATATTAATATGCATACTTTCCCATTTTGCCCTTGCACTTTCTTTAAAATTCCATCTATGTCCCTTAGTCAATTACCATAATGCCCTCATTTTTAATACATTCTCCATGAAATTCTACCTTTTTTCACTCCCCACTTTTCTAACTAATTTTGAGTGAAAAAACCATTTTCACTCCAGGTAACGGTTATGCATGTCCTACTCCACCTCCTATGTAGCTTCTTAAACTTTATGATTTCTCCAGAGGACTTTCACTAAAGGGATACTCTTGTTTCAGAGCTCTTTAATCTTTCTGTCCGAATATCCGAATCGGACGCCTCATACACAAGATTTTCTTCTAAGTCCACATCTTCTACACTTAATATATGGGAGGGATCACTTACATATTTCTGAAGCATCGAGACATGAAATACATTGTGTACTCTGTCCATGCTGGGTGGTAGAGCCAACCTATAGACTACCTTTCCCATTCGCTGTAATACTTCAAATGGACCAATGTATCTCGGTGCTAACTTTCCCTTGCTACCGAAATGCATCACCTATTTATAGGGGGCAACTCTTAGAAACACTTTATCACCCACTTCGAATTCAACGTCTTTCCTCTTCAAGTCTGCATAACTTTTCTGCATGTCTTGGGCTTGTTTCATTCTACTTCTGATTAACTTGACATCTTCTATCATTTTCTGAGTTAGTTCTTGCCCAAGAGTTGTATTAAACTCATCTTTCTCGCCTATCTCATCCCAATGTAGTGGAGATCTACAACGTCTACCATACAAAGCCTTGTAAAGAGCCATCTCAATTGTAGACTGGTAGCTATTATTATAAGCAAACTCCACCAAGGGTAACATCTTATGCCAGGACATTCTGTAATCTATGCAACAAGCCCTCAACATATCCTCAAGTATTTGATTCGTTCTCTCTGCCTGGCCATCTGTTTGAGGATGGTAGGTGGTACTAAAAGCCAATCTGGTACCCAAGTTCCTCTATAAACAAGTCTAGAAAGCTGAGACAAATTTGGAATCTCTATCTGATACTATTGTCTCTGGTACTCCATGTAGTCTCACTATCTCTTTAATGTAAATCTGGGCCAATTGATCCTGCAGTGCCTGCCTTTATGGAAGAAAATGGGCTGACTTGGTTAATCTGTCTACTATCACCCATATAGCATTAAACCCTTTTTGCACTCTAGGGAGACCTGTAATAAAATCCATCAAAATACTCTCCCATTTCCATTCAGAATACTGCCGATCAAGCAACCCCCGATGGCCTTTGGTGTTCTGCTTTCACTTGTTGACAAACCAGGTACTTAGCTACAAAATCTCCAAAATCTTTCTTCATACCTGGCCACCAATAGCCTTTCTTTAAGTCTTAATACATCTTGGTTGCTCCAGATGAGCAATGTATGGTGTGTCATGAGCCTCCGTAAGAATTCTCTTCTTTAACTCATCATTTTGAGGAATGCACAAACGACTCCTGAAACGGAGGACACCATCTAATAGATGGAACTCTGGTATCTTACCCTCAAGAACTTGTTGACTTATTTTCTGACACCAGTCATCGGCAACTTGCTTTCCTCTGATTTCTTCAAGTAATGTAGACTGAATCTCTAACCTGTCAATCCTTCCTAGTATGACCTCAATCTGCTCTTTGCACAAATATATTAAAGATATTCAAATCTGAATTTTTCTTAAAGAAGTGTAAAAAAAAAAAAAAAAAAAAAATGGTTTTTGTGATGGGGAGCCATGAGTGACATAGTCCCACATGCACGCCGCCTTTAGTAGGCTGCCTCAGAATTCAGAAAGAAGAATTGTACAGTCCGTTAGAAGTGTGTGTGGATAAGGACTGTACCTAGAATTAGAGAACTCACTCACACAACCAAGGCTCCAAATCCATGCCTCAACCAAGTCCGATCTGAAAGAATAGAAAGAAAGAAAGCAAGAATAGAAAGAAATAATAGAAAGAAATAATAGAAAGAAAGAAAGAAAGAAAGAAAGAAAGAATAGAAAAGAATGATGAGAAAGAAAGAAAGATGAGAAAAGAAAGATGAGACAGAAAGAAAGAAATAAAAGAATGAATAGAAAGAAAGACTAGAAAAGAAATAAAGAAACAGAAAACAGAATAAGAAAAATAGAAAAGAAAATACATAATTTATACATTTGTGCATTTGCATCATGAATATGCATAATACCATGCTCATTATCATGGGTAGTGAAAAAATTAGAAAACAGAGAGCAAAATAGAGAAAGAACAAAGAAAGAATAGAGAATATTCAGGAAATGAGGTCTAAGGAAAGAAAATTCAAGATTTAACCAACAGAGAGAGAAGGTAGCATAGCGGGTTTACTTACTAAGCCATTAGTGCTCACTCAGTTGTTTTTAAGGTTTTGCAAGTAATAGGTGAGTTGTGGTCGCTCCAAACGTCACGCAGTGGAAAGGTTGGGCTACACGGTCAATCCGCGTGGT
Source organism: Pistacia integerrima (assembly GCA_026225825.1). Lineage (NCBI taxonomy): Eukaryota > Viridiplantae > Streptophyta > Magnoliopsida > Sapindales > Anacardiaceae > Pistacia > Pistacia integerrima. Next base: position 50,347,781 of record CM047749.1, read on the forward strand.
GTAGCCTGATGGATCATTCCTTCGTGTATCGTTTGGTAGCCTGGATTCCTATTCATTCCCTCCGGTTAGGTGATTCCCATTGTAACTTATAGGTGTTTCGCCCTACATGAATGGTTAGAGGGGTTATTTTGTACTCATTCGATCCGTTGGGATAGACGAACCTGGGCCGAGATTGTTTGAAGCGGGTGACCGCTCGACCCACGAGGATGAACTGAACCGAACCGAGTGGAGTTTGTGTAGGGACGGTTGACTGAAGGCGAGGTGGGATGGTGAGGATGGGCGGTTCTTGTTGTAACGAGCTTTTTATCACTTGGACGCCTTGATCTTGTGCTTGAGGCGGATCGACCGAGAGGGTTTCCATTGGCAGACCCCGTTCATGGTGAATCAGAGTTGAATTGTCGACCAACGATGAACATAGTTGACGCGACCTCTTATCCGAGGTCGTAGGTCCTCCGTGCCTCCGAGCCCGGGAGAGGTTGCATAGGCGGAACTATGGCACAGAATCGATTGGGTGGTTCCTGACAAGGCAGAAGCTCAAGATCATAAAACTAACTTACCTTCTCTTTTAGAGATTGGTTCTCCGCCCGGATGGAAGCGTTTGCGGTTTGGATGGCAGAGTTCTCAGCTTCCAATGTTGTCACCTTGTCTGAGTACTGTTGCATGAGGGTGGTCAAAGCCTCCAGTTTGGCCTCGAGGCCAGGATTAATGTTATTAGAATTGTCAGCCATTGAGAATTTCTTCACGTGGCAGTGTTTGTTAAGACGAAGGATTGCCGCCCCACGGTGGGTGCCAAACTGTAGATCCAAAAATCTACCTGTACGGAAAGAGGGACTGATCCCATAAGGTTGAGGCCACTAGCGATCTACTGCACCTGCTCACGTAAGGAAACAAACATGAAACGACAAAAAACACCAAGGTGGTGTTTGCCGTAGGCACTCCGATGCTCAAGTAAGCAAGGCTGAATGAGACTAATTTAGTGAGAGCTAGGGAGAAGAAAGGTTACCGAAAGTCTAATCAGGGACTATGACTACGGCTGTAATGCAAAGTTCTCAAGAGTAGGAACTTCAGGGTCTGAGGGTGTAATGTCGATGTCCCTTGCGAGAGGCTGGCCTCTGTTTAAATATTGACTATGGTCTTCCAATCCTGCGGGGATTAGGAGTTCTCGTAGTGATCGTTCTCCCCAAAGATGTAACCTTTGGCCCCCTTATCCTAGCGTGAAAGGGACTTCGAGCATGACTCAGATACGGACCTTGGAGGAATTGGGATAGTGGTCGACTTCCTTATTAGAGTTCAAGTAGGAGTGTAATCCGTAGGTGACTGTGGGTTCCGAATTGACCGTAAGCCTAGCAAGTGTGCTAGGATCAGGAGGCTTGGGTCCATATGGTGAAATTTGACTGCACTTCACACCAAATGGGCCTCATCTACGGAATTCTGGCTTGGGCCCAGGCTTTCCTCTTTGCTAGAAGTGTTTCCCTATTTGGGCCAATGACATTTTTTGGCCCTAACAACTATGTCTCAATCCAAAGAGACTTTCACTCTAATTCATTAGCTAATAGAGTAAAAAATTTACACCACCGACTCCAACAACTAACACATACATTCCTCTTGTCAAATTCGAAAATACACTTAAAAATCTTTGAATTGTTCATTTTTTGGCTAAATGGAATAAATGGTGTTAATGGGTTTAATTGAATTAATGGGCTAGATGGTGTTGATGAGTTTAAATTGGTTAAGTGGGCTGGCCTATTATTACTTTAAGGCCTAGTTAATTTTTGAGCTATTGTGTTTATTTAATTAGTGGGCTTAGTTGAATTAAAATGGGCTAGGTTATATAGTTGTTTTTATGTGAATTAGTAGGTTGGCCTATTATTATTAATAAGGCCAAAAATTGTTTTGATTGGGTTTTTAGGTTTTGAATTTGGTTTGTAATTGGTGGAAGGATAGGACAGTTTGTCAATCTTGCAAATAAACTGAATCAAATCTTATATTTACTGGTTAGGCAATAGTCTACCTTCTTAAACTTCAATATTAACAAATAAGAGTCACACCCCACATGCGAAAATACTTGAAAAAAAAAAAAAAAAGAACGTGTTGAATGAGTGTGCATGAAATACCTCAGGCTCAGCTTTGTTATTTTTGTTGCCTGATCAATATGTGGCAGTGGCAACAGGATCATCAAAACTTTCAAGTCAGTGGTCAAAGGGCAGAAGGAGCAAGTTGACTGGATGGACAAATATTTGAGAGCCAGCCTGGAGAGGCTCCATCTGGTGATGGAATGAAGGTGTTGAGATGCTTCTGGTGATGAAAATATATTCACAAAATGCATGAAATAGTTATTGTTTAATCAATAAACATTCAGTATCAAACCCTTTTGTTAATAGAAATCCTATAGCATTACATATGTTAAAAGAGTGGTTTAAATATAGTATTACAAAACCAAAATGGCTATCCAATACAGGATGTCATCTCCACACCCACAGTTGATCCGTTCATCTTTTTGATGACAAAGCAAGCATGAAGCACCATTATGTTTATGACATCGAAAGACTGACTACAACTTATAAACTAACACCTACCTAACCTACTTCATTAAGATACAGCTTTTCTGTGATCGATGATAACTTACCATTCGTGCATATTAGTTAAAGAGGAAGTTTCCAAACCAGAGAACACGTGGCTGTCCATGTAGCCACCAAAATCAACTGTGTCTTCTATGAATGACAAGCGCTCCACCTATGAACAGAACATTTTACAAACAAGTTTACTTTATGAGAGAAAGTTAACCCATCTCATTTACAGTAAAAGGGATGTATGTGTGTTTGTCTAATCACAACGTGTCATCATTGATTCATTTTTCAACACTTCTTCAAACCTCTTTCTCCTTTTCATGTTTCTAAGAATCCTGAATTCAACATGCCTTAAACCATCAAAATCAAAGGAACAAGGCTTTAACAGGAAAGAACCTAGAACGTTCAAGCTAATGTATACATAAGGGTCATGCAATCCACGGACTTGAAACATAACCACATTATGTGTAATTTTCCTCCAATCACAAGTGTTGATATCACTAACCAAAGCACGAAGTATACCCTTGAGGAAAGTTTTCGATAGGTACCTCTAAAACTCTTATAAAATCAAGTCCTATAAAGTTAGCACAATATATATATATATATATATATATATATATATATATATATATATATGTATATATATATATATATATATAATAAATAGACTCAAGATCAATGATATCTGTGATTCATAGAACCAATATTCATCATGCCAACAAGATAACACGATAATAATAGCTACTCAGTTACGACCTGATAGTAGTGAATAGCACATGCCTGCATAAAAATGAACCAATGTACTCCAAAATATGCGTTGGAGTTGCTACAACAATGAATATCTAATATCCATGAAATCACTTTTGCAAGTCTAAAGAGCATTCATTCATTGAACATGAAATGTTATAATAAAAAAAAAAGGTTTCTTGCTTCCACTTATAGACTTGAGGGTTTTTAATTTAACATAAGTACATCTCTACAATAAAAAATTATAAAGATCTACACGATCAAAAAACAAAAAGATTTTGCTTTGGGGCATGCTATTAAATTGCAACTACAGAGAAATGACGTAAAGGCATTATCTCATTCATTTGTATGAAAATTCAGGATGGTGTTGGCTAAACCCTCAACAATATGGTAGAAAAGAAGGAACCGAAGCACCTCTATTAGCTATGAACTGTAGCCGCAATCAAGAGAAGCAAGCATCAACTAAAAATGCTGGAGAGAAACTAGAGTACAAACTATCCGCAAGAAGAAAAAATCTGTGAGTTTGATGAAAGCTACTGCTTTGCCATAATGTTCTGAAAGACTGATGCATTTTCAGTTGTTGCTGAATGGAGAAGCTGACCGCATTGAAATGTGGCTTTACACTCCTGTGCTTAAGCTGATAAATTAGTTTCCTCCAGACGTCTTTGAAGCCCTCCACTCGTAGGCCTTAGATAATATCAAGTATAATTTGTAGTCAGAATGAAGAAGGCATAATATAAATGCAAGTATATTGCTCAACTACGTCCACAATCATTCGACTATATATACCAACAAACAGTACAATTAAAAATTCCTATACTAGTAATCCATCATCTTTTTACGAAGCATTTTGGCATCATAACGTATTCTCTTAATTCAGTGTTCCAGAAAATTCTAAGTCAATTATCCCATGAATAAAAAATTACTTATAGGAGTTATATTTAATACCAATTTACGTTTCATATTAGTGATATTTTCTATTAATTTTAAGCAGTGCACTAATATTTATTTCGGGTCTCAGATGACTGCATTGGGAAACAAATGAATTGTGAAACACTGATTGACCCCTATCATTGCTCGAAATGACCGTCACCCACATCTTTTCTGAAAAACATAAATGTCAGATATGGTGTGTACCAGTACCATAAAGCAAGGAACATGGGTCCAGTGCCAGCTTTAGCCTTTTGCATTACTCTTTAAGTAACCAGAATTTTAAAACCAGAGAAGAAGTATTTTATATGTGTTAATATATATTAGGTTGCTATGAAGGTCACTGTTGTCCAACTATGGTGCACATTTGTGAATGTGGCAAAACAAAACAACTATCCATGATTAGGTTTTAAGCATTACATTGGTTGCAGGTGTCCTTTAGAGGTCATAAGAAAAGGAGTCCTTCTCTAGATATCCACAATATATATTTCGAGAAACAAGAAATGTGAACTTACAATCCAGTCAGAACTTTGATGGTATCATAAAACAACCACTGCATCGTGATGACAGGGCCAACAATCGTGATCCGAACAGGAAGACTTCTAGTAAAGAGATTAAAGAGTCCAATTTTCTTCACAGCCTGGAATCATTATACCAAAACTAATGCAACTGATCACTTTTACTTGATATACTTAACATAAAAAGGAAAAACAAAAGCTAATTAAAAGGAGCTACCTGTATCACATTTTCAGCCTTTTTGTTGTAAAGAGAGGCAACAATGTTGTCAGCAGGGTTAGAAATTAAAGTACCAACAGCTCCAGCTGCATAGGCTGCTAAACATGTTACTCCAAGTTGTTGAACTCTGGAGCAATCTTCCTTTTTCTTTTGAACAATTTTTTTATATATGAGATCCACCGAATGCTCAAACGATGAAAACATGATCATAGAGACTGCAAATAATGATTAGTCAAAACAATTAATAAAAGAGAAATGATGAAAAGGTGTCAAATTAAAGACTCAGATTAATAACTCTAATAGCTAACTGTTACTCTGTTAGCCAGTGGCACTCAACTGATGGCAACTCTGATAATTAAGCACATATGTTCTGCATACCGCATTCATGGGCACTAAAGCACTAGTACAGTTTCTCATTCCCATAGATTAATTTCAGCAGAGGTTAAAATATGATACAGCAATGAAAGATAGAAATATAACAAAGAATGGAACCATAACTCAATTGAAGAAGACAGCCAATGTAGGTATCCAAGGCCCTCAAAAGTACAGCAACTAACACTGATCACTACCAACACGATGCATCAAGTCATGTCACAACATGCCATTAATCTCGTTTTAACCAATTTGCTCAAACTCTTCTGGAAACACCACCCATTCCAAAAACTTAAAAGTCTATAGGAAAGATTCTGAAACTGTATTTAAGCTCTAGCACATACTCTCACATGCAAGGCCAAATTTTGAATTGACAGACAAGTCCAACACATAAGAATCCAAACAAGTATTCTAGGTCAATTATGTTTTTATAGTATGTCGAAAACAGCCAATGCCAAAGACATAAACTTACAGAAATTGACCCAACCGTATTGTTAAACTCTTAACAGTTTTAAACTGATAATTGATGGAAATCATAAGCAGGAGTGCATAACTAGATAGGGACCATTTTCAGGAATGCTAAAATGTAAGCTTGCCAAATATGCTAGACATGTTTGCAAATACAATAACTATTATTCTACCAAAAGATTGTTAAATTGATTAGCTAAGATATTAGCTAATACAACTTAACAAAAATTATTGAAAGCAGTGAATAGTAACATTACACTGAAGATTCCGACCCCAAAGTCCCCTGTAGAAACTGCAATCAAATATGTTCCAAATTTAAATAAACATCATGAAAGAAGGAAAAAGTTGACATCAAGCTTTTGGGGACCATACCCAGCGAGTCCTTCAGTTGTATAAACTTTTGGAAATCCATCACTCAAACCCTTTGCAAAATGAGGCTGAGTTTGAACACGAACTTTGACGGATTCAAAAGGGCAGAGTGCTACATCAGCAAAAATTTGAGCCGATGCACTGGAGAGAAAGAATATGGAAGTCCTGTTATAATCTACCAAGACATCAGAGTAAAGCCTCTTAAAGTATTCGTAAAGTCCAAATTTGCAGCCGCCTTGAACACCATATCCACAAAACTTTCCTGACCAACCTCTCCAAAGGGAAGAGGGGCCTTGTTCTCTCCAAAGGGTAGAGAACCCTGAGGACATGCTCTTATACTTGATGGGATTTACCTAAATAAACAGAGTAACAATATGAGTGTTGTTAAAGAAACAGTACTAAGAACTAAGATGTGATTGAGGAAAAAGAAAGACTACATACAAACACAGTAGAAGAGACTCATGATGAGAAAGACAGTTTAGAAAACTAAGCATCACATTAATATTTGTTTAATTTGTTAAGATCAATATGCAGAAAAGCCACATTTCTCAAACCAGAGAACACGTGGCTGTCCATGTAGCCGCCAAAATCAACTGTGTCTTCTATATATATAAAATAAATAGACTCAAGATCAATGATATCTGTGATTCATAGAACCAATATTCATCATGCCAACAAGATAACACAATAATAACAACTACTCAGTTTCGACCTACACATGCTTGTATAAAAATGAACCAATATACTCCCAAAAGGGCATTGGAGTTGCTACAACAATGAATTACTAATATCCATGAAATCACTTTTGCAAGTCTAAAGAGCATTCATTCATTGAACATGAGATGTTATAAGAAAAAAAAAGGATTTCTTGCTTCTACGTATAGACTTCAGGTTTTTTAATTTAACATAAGTACATCTCTACAATAAAAAATTATAAAGATCTACACGATCAACAAACAAAAAGATTTTGCTTTGGGGCATGCTATTAAATTGCAACTACAGAGAAATGACGTAAAGGCATTATCTCATTCATTTGTATGAAAATTCAGGATGGTGTTGGCTAAACCTTCAACAATATGGTAGAAAAGAAGGAACCGAAGCACCTCTATTAGCTATGAACTGTAGCCACGCACCGCAGAGAAGCAAGCATCAACTAAAAATTCTGGAGAGAAACTAGAGTACAAACTATCCGCAAGAAGAAAAAATCTGTGAGTTTGATGAAAGCTACTGCGTTGCCATAATGTTCTGAAGGGCTGATGCATTTTCAGCAGTTGCTGAATGGAGAAGCTGACCGCATTGAAATGTGGCTTTAGACTCCTGTGCTTAAGCTGATAAATTAGTTTCCACCAAAAATAATATGACACCACTTACCATGAAGAATGGCATGAAGAGATCCTTTTGAAGTATGCTAATAGACAAGGACACATAGAGGGCCATCAATGCAATAACCAACAAGCTCAACAACATTTTCTTGTTTAAGTCTTGATACCATGGAAACCTGTAAAATCACGTGTGAACTATTAAATTCGACAAAATATATATTGCAACACAATAGAAGAACTGAAGACAATGCATAATAATAAGCCAAACCTGTGCTAGAAATTCCAAGTCTGGTTGCTTACTGGAATCTAATTTCTTGATGGCTGCAGCTGCCCTCAGTGCATTTTATGCCTCCATATCGTGACCTTACTAATGGCTGGTCTACTTGTAGCACAACGCTTTCTTCATATCTAACAACTCATCTGCCTTTTATTGCTGTCCAGTTTCCTGAAGCCCCTTGATCAAGATGTTATATGTCAAATCGTTCGGCACTAGGTTTCCATGAAGAGAAAATTTATTAAACAGCTCCAAAGCAGTTTCGAGGCTCCCTATTTTAGACAATTCATCAATGAGGGAATTCAAGCCTTCAATGCCAACTGCAAACTAATTATCTACTAAAGTATTAAACATTTTCAGTGCTTCCAAAACACATCCATTCTTGCAAAGTCCATCAATGAAAATGTTATATGTCCAAGAATCAGCAAAAGCACCTCTAAGTTTTATCTCATCAACAAAATTCCGGGCACCCTTTACATTACCTTTAAGAAAAAGGCCGGTTAACAAGATGTTAAAGGTAATCACATCAGGCCTAATTCCTTTAAGAATCATCTCTCGATAAAGATAAAAAGCTTTGTCGACTTCTTTATTCTTACAATACCCATTAATTAAAGTATTGTAGCAAACAACATTAAGTCTATACCCCCTTCCACTTACAAAATCAAAAACCTTCCTTGCATCATCAATTCTATTTTTTAAGCAATAACCGTTAATTAGAATACTGCAAGTATAAGTGTCGGGATCACACCTCTTTCAATCATTTCTTTGAAAAACCCCTTTGCATCCTGCAATTTCGCTTTCTTGCAATATTCATGTACCACCACAGTAAAAGTCACCACAGAAGGCCGCACACCTTGATCCACCATCCGATTAAATAAACTTGTACCCTCTTCCCAATTACCCACAGAACACAAACCATGGATTAGAGTGGTATAAGTGATCAAATTAGGCCTACAACCAACAACAATCATTTTCTTAAACAACTCCCTTGACTCCACAATCTTTTTCTCTACACACAGACCTTTAATTAAACAAGTAAAAGTCACAGCATCAGGCCTGAAATCCTTCTTCAAAATCCCCCCAAAAAGGGCAAAACCATACAAAACCCTTTTGATTTTACACATGCAATTAATTAAAATGTTCAAACTCTTAAAATCTGGAGACAACCCAGTTGAATTCAACTTCTTATAACCCAAAATCACTTCAAAATAATGCTTCTTCGTTGCAAGTGCACCAAACAGTTGGTTGAATGATGACATTGGAAAAATGTGTTGGGAATCAATCATGTAATCGAAAAAGTAAAGAGCTTCATTGACTGTGAAGTTACCTGATCGACAATTTTCTTCAAGGAATTTAGCAAGTGAAAATTGTTGAGGGTTTTTTTTTAAAGAACATAAAAGTTCATTTTTGGAACTCGAAGTTGTGAGGTTCTGCAAGGGAGTTAATAAGTATGAAAAATTACCTTTCAGAGATGGGGTTTGACAGAATGAAGACGAACGAAATGGGGCTCTCAAAGCCATGAATTGAGAGAGTTTTTTTGTGGGTTTTGGAGACAGAGAAAAGCTTTCAATGGATCAAACAATTGTTCGGTCGGCAATGGCTCACAAACAAAGCTTCAGGACAAGACAAGAAGTGGGCACCCGATAACATCAGCACTTGCTTTTTGCTGAATGCGGAGATCCCCATTTATTAATGTCCAGCAAATATATATTTATTTCAATGAAAGCTTCATGTTTGCGTTGGCCCAATTTCCATCTCGCTGAGATCAAGATGCCACTTTTAAATCTTTGTTCACCAAATCCATCAATAAGCACCTCTTGTTATTTATGTAAATTTTTTTCCTGTTGTCTATATGTCTCAATAATTCATATAATTGATAGTTTATTAACAGGGTATAGCTATTGTATACATTTATATATGTATTGATTAATAGGAGTCCGAACGACTTACGCATACCCAAGGTTTGCCCAAACGATAAAGTTGTATTCAAAGTGAAACGACAAATAGATATCTTCCGCTCATTGCTAGTGATTTTCGCTTGATACTAGTGAAAATACAAATGCCCTTGAAAGTTTGATATTTTAGTTTTTTATAAATTTAAAAATTCTAAAAACTCCCTTAGATTTGCTAATTTGACTAAATACCTTCATATCGTTATAAAATAACAAAAACACCTCCGCCATCCACGCCAGCCGATTCCGCCACCACCACCGAACCGGCCGAAAATTGAGTTACGAATGCACTTTGCCTGACCGTGTCGAACGCCGTAGATCTAGCATTTTCCCTGCAAGATCCGTCCGATCCGGGGCTTTTCTGATCCGTGGTCGTAACGCATTTCCACCTGCATTCCATGGTGGCCTCAACCTGCACTACGGGTGGCAGAGGTGTTTTTGTTATTTTATAAAATTTTTATATATTGGGGTATTTAGTCAAATTAGCAAACCTATGGGGTTTTTTAGAAATTTTTAAATTTATAAAAAACTAAAATATCAAACTTTCAAGGGCATTTTAGTCTTTTCACAATTATCAAACGAAAATCACTAACAGAGCATAACTGAAGGTACCTATTTGTCGTTTCAAAACCTTTTGGGTACCAACTTGTTGTTTCGACAAACCTTGGGTATGTGTAAGTCATTCTGCCATCAACAGGATAACCGATGTTATTAGCTATAATTACAAAGACACACGTGATTATATGATGTATAACACCCTCATATTTTGGGTATTCAGGCTAACATATTGCCATATTGGGGAGGTTATTGTCAAACATTTTTTTTAGAATGTAACTATTTCATGCATACCTAGTTTGCCCGAAACGACAAAGTTGGTACCTAAAAAGTTTGAATGACAAATAGGTATTTTTCTTGTCATATCTGTTAGTGATTTTTGTTTAATAATAGTGAAAAACATTAAATGTTTCTTAAAAGTTTGATATTTTAGTTTTACAAATTTAAAAATTTCTAAAATCCCCTGTTTGTAATTTGACTAAATACCCCAATAGATAAAAATTTTGTAAAATAATAAAAATACCCCCACCACCTATAGCTGCATTCCGGCAACCACCGTAGGGATCTGGGCCGTTGTAAAACCGCATTACGCACACTGGCTTGACCGCGGTCGTAACGAGTAGATCCGCATTTTCTCGCAAGATCCGTGGGCTAACTGGGCCGGAAAAGGCCAACCACGGCCGATCTCCGCCTCGAGACCAAAATCTGGTTGAAAATTGAGTTAAACGTGTTGATCTGGCATTTTTCGCCGTATCCTGCCGCCGTCCGAGGCCTTAAAAGGCCGCACGAGATCCGCCTTTTCCAGCATCCGCCGCCCGCCGAGATCTGCGCATCCTCCGGGTTTCCGGAAAAGGCCAGACGACACGTTACAACATAGATCCTACGGTCCGTGGTCGTAACGCAGTGCCGCCGATTCCACGTAGTTGCCTAATCTGCATTGTGGTGGCTGGGTGTTTTTGTTATTTTATAAAAATTTTATATATTGGGGTATTTAGTCAAATTAGCAAACCTAGGGGGTTTTTTAGAAATTTTTAAATTTATAAAAAACTAAAATATCAAACTTTTAAGGGCATTCTAATCTTTTCACTATTATCAAACGAAAATCACTAACAGAACATGATGAAAAGTACCTATTTGTCGTTTCAAAACTTTTTGGGCACCAATTTGTCGTTTCGACAAACCTTGGGTATGTGTAAGTCATTCGGCCTTTTTTAGAATTAGAAGTTGTCCATTCTGAAACGCATTAGATAATGAGGCCCAATTATTTGATTTGGATAATTAAAATGGGCTAAATGAAATAAATACTGCTTATGGGTTTAATTGAATTAATGGGTTTTATGAGTTTAAATTGGTTAAGTGGATTGGCCGAGTATTACTTTGGGCTATTTGGTTTATTTAATTGGTGAGTTTAGTTGAATTAAAATGGGTTAGGTTATGCAGTTAGAGTTTTATGTGTATTAGTGAGTTAACCTATTGTTATTAATAAGGCCAAAAATTGTGTTGATTGGGTTTTTCGGTTGTGAATGTGGTACGCAATTGGTGGAAGGATCTTCAGGAGGCAGTTTGTTAGTCTTGCAAATGTTGAACCACAGGCAAAGGGATTAATATCTTGAATATTTGATGAATATAGTATTGAGCTTTGAAGTTCTATTGGGTTTTAGTTAAGAGTTTGAGTAGAGGTGTAGCATGTTGTGTGGGTATAGTTTTAAGACCCATATGTAACTAATAGAGTTGGTATGATAAAATTGAAATATAGAAGGCATTATAAAAAGAAATGGACTCGGCCCAAATACAACAAGTTGTGAGTAATGTATTTTGGGTTGGCTTTTACTTTGTGTAAAGATATATTAAATTAGGTTGGGTTTTGTTTGGGAAGTTGATGGCTTTGATTATGTTGGTGGGGTAATTTAATTGGTGGGCTTAATTGTTTGAGGGATTGACCCATAAATAATGAGGCCCAATTATTTGGTTTGGGTAATTAAGTTATTAAAGGAGTAATAGGCTAAATGGAATAAATGGTGTTAATGGGTTTAATTTAATTAATGAGCTTGATGGTGTTGGTGAGTTTAAATTTGTTAAGTGGGCTGCCTACTATTACTTTAAGGTCTTTAACCATAATCCAAGGACTATAACCCTAAGGGGGCGTTTGGTTCAGGAATGCTAGATTACTAGGAATGTTGGATTACTGGAAAGATATATTACCTTGGAAGATTACTGGGAATCTTTAGAAAAATGTGTTTGGTTAGTTGGTGGGTATGTTATATTAATATGTTTGGTTATGGGGAATAAATTGGTGGGTATGTTATTTAAATTACCAAATTGTCCCCTTTACAAATATTAATATAATATTATTAATTTTTGAATAAATTTTTTTAACCCCCAATATTTCGTATTTAGTTAAAACACCCCTCCCCGCTTATATAAAAACTTTAATTTATTACTTAAATCACCCCCTCCCCCACCACTTGCCGCCACCGCGCATCCACCACCTAAGTCTCCAAAAGTCCCCATCAAGCCAGCTTGACCGTGAGCAAGAGGCTTCGAGTATGGCCGCTTCCGTCCATATTGATGGCCGAAAACGGCCACATCAGGCCAACTCTGGCCTGAAATGGCTAGATCTATTTTGGCCATTTCTGACCAGATTTGGACCAGATTTGGCCGCTAACGGCCATGGAACTGGTCGTTAGTGGCCAGTTCTATTCCGGCCAGAATAGAGCCGGAATAGATCTGGCCGCTAACGGCCAGCTCCATGGCCGTTAACGGCCATATCTCGCCCGGACCCGCCGCCGCAGCAACCCAATCCATCGATCTGGCAGGAAATGACTAGATTATCTGGCCATTTCCGACCAGATTTGGCCTGATATGACCATTTTCGACCATCAATATGGTCGAAAACAGCCATATCGAAGCCTCCAGGAGTCTCCCTGCTGCACTTCGCTTTCTTTTTACGGACTCGGGTGATTTTTCTACGGTGGGCCCATGGTGGCCTCCCGCTGCTCTGCTGGTGGTGGGTGGGAAGGGGTGGGGTGGTGGTGGCCGGGTGGCAATGGTGGTCTCAGAATTATTTTAAATATAAGGGCATTATTGTCCAAAATTTTAATTAAACAAGGGTAAAATTGAAATAGGATATTAATATAAATTTGTTTTAAAGTAGGGGTATTATTGTCCAAAATTTTTATTAATAAGGGATAAAATTGTAACAAAAAAGATAACCCCTGTAATCTTCGTATACCTAAGAAAATGGAGGTAATCGACATCTCCGATATTACCAATAGTAACCACTATTAGCATTTGAAGATTATCGGTATTTTATATTACTTGACAATCAAACATGGTAATCAAGTAATATAAGATGACATTACCCCAATAATCTCATATAACCCCCAATCAAACGCCCCCTAAGGTATCTTATATTAGGGAGCGTTTGGTTGGGACTTATATATGATTAATGTTGGAAAAGTAACTCCGGTCCTCGGCCTAACCCACCGCGGTTAGTGTTTTTGGCGGTTCCGGGCCTAACTCGCCCGCCCAACAATAGGCCCGCCACTTGTTAGGTTGGTCGCCTAGCCCGCCCACCAACCCTAACCCGACGGGTTATGCCTGGGACGGGCCGGGCCGGTTCCAGCCCGCCCTCCGCCCACCCTTCCCTTTTTATTTTTTTTTTATTTTTTTTGTTTTGTTTTGTTTTGTGTAATTATTTTTAGTTAACTTTTCAAATATCAATAATTCAATTAAATTAATTAATTTTTTTTGTTAACATTTCAAATATTAATTCAATTTTAATACAATAAAATTGTAATATAAGAAAAATTAGATTTATTCACTTATCAAAAAATAAAATAAGAAATTATAACAATTATTGCCTCATTAAAAACCTCACCAAGAAAAACCCAATAGGACAAAAACTTAGTAACGAAAAAAGAGTGCAATAATTGACAATTAATTTACAAGTTACAATTTACAAAATAACTAATTTAGGGGTTGACTAGGACCTCCTCATCCGTATCATCTATATTATAAAAATTAAAATAATTCTATTAAAGTATCATCAAAAATCTCGTATTGATCTGATGGTGTGACCGCTCCCAATCTCGAGACATGTGAGGACTTCAATCATTTTTTGTGAAAGTTTAGTCCTCCTTTCATTTAAAATTCTTCTACTTGCACTAAATGTTTGTTCTGGATGAGACTGGTTGAGACAGAACAAATAAAACATCCAAGGCAAGTCTTGATAATACTAGAAAAATACATTTTCTGGTTTTCCAATATTTTAAGACATCAAAGTTGGCTTTTGTCAGGATCCTCATTGGTAACATTTCGTGGGTTCCCTAAATATTGTTGAAGCTCATTACTCGTGGACCGCATGAAGGATAGTATATTCGTTGTTGGTGCTTTTGAAGAGGAGATTGTGCTTCAGGTTCGGGTCCTCTTCGGCCTATTAAATGCACTCCAGAGTAAAAAGTCTTCATTTGTTTCTTCTAATGCAACTTCCCCGGGTATTTCGCATCTTTGCGGGTTTCCATAACCTCGTTTTCATATTGAAAATATACCCCTACAAGACAATCTCTTACCTCTCCTAGTTGATTGACATATGTTTCGCTTTGTAAATTTTCGCTAATGTGCCTAAACCATTTTCTAAACCTCCGCTACTTTAATTATAGGATCAAATATAGCACCTAAACAATAAAGAAAAATGAATGGGTTTCCAATATTTAAAAAAAAAAATTTCATTGCCTTTATTGGTTCCCTTAAAATTTCATTGTTTTCGTTTTTTCTAAACAACTCTGAAATTTTTTATAATTGTATGTATTACCAATTAACTAGTAGGATAATACATATCAAAAAGTTATAAAGTGGATTGGTAAAAAATTTTAAGAAAATAATGAAATATTTTAGCTATATGCCAATCATTTTCTATCAAATAATGAGGACCTCTATTATTTGCTACAAAATAACTAATTAAATTTGCATAAGGTAAACATGAATTAAGCATTAAATAAATAATATTCCATCTAACATGCATGTCTAATGCAAAAGTTCTAGGAGACATATTTGATTTTATACAAGCATCTTGAAATTCAATATTTCTTTTATTACTATTGATAATCCAAGCTAAAGAATCTCTAATTCTATCAATATTATCTCTAATTGTTTTCATACCACTTGTCACAATTAAATTAATAATGTGACATGTACAACATTGGTGAAAAAACTTCAAATTGTTATATAAAATATAATTAATTTTAAAAAAATCTATAACTGTACTATTAGTACTTGCATTCTCTAAAGTTAAACTTATCACATTATTAATAACATCATAATCTTCTAAAACTTCAACAATTTTATTATAAATTTGTTGACCACTATGATCCACATCCATTAATCTAAATCATAATACAGATTTATTTAATTTACATTCGTTATCAAAATAATGACTAGTCACACAAATATAATTTTGTTTAGCTCTACCACTCCAAATATCGATAGTTAGAGCCACATTAACATGACAACTATGTATTTTATTTTTTAATTCTAATTTCATTTTCCTAAACAATTTTATTAAATCATTTATAGTTGCAGTTTTAGAATAACTTTTAAATCCTAGAAAAAATAATTTTTTAATAAATCTTTCACAATATTTATCTTCAGCCATATTAATAGGTTGATCAGTTGTAGCAATATATAAAGCTAATTGTTCCCTATATACGCTTAATTATAACGCCAAGTAGTACCTATATTAGTTATTTGAGTTTGATTGGTTTCTCTATTTGCATGTTGAGCAATATGTTTATTAGCATGCCATTTTAAAGTACTAGTACCATTACCTGAGTCAGCTTTATAAATATTTCCACAATACTTGCATCTTGTTTTCTTCACTTGAACTCCATTTTCTGTCTCGTAAAACTTATCGAAATGTACCCAAATGTTTGATGTGTGTCCGTCGTCGGTTTCGACAGCAATTGATGAACCCGCTTCTGCTTGAGATGAAGTTGGACGAGGACGACGATTACGAGGATGACTTCTAGAACCACTGGGAGCTGTAGCAGCATGGGGAGGAATCAAGGGCATATTTTGAGGTGTATCGGATTCTGGACTGGGAAAACGAAACTATTTGAATATGCTGCATTTATGTTAGTAAATTCAGCGGGACTAGGATAGTAGTTTCCTTCATTATCGAAATTGACGGGAGAGAAATATCTATCCATTGTAGTTAAAAAAAATTTGATATAGAAGAAATAAAAAATTAAAGAAGGAGAATTGGAATATGAAAATATGAATTGAAAATTGCAAAAACTAATAAAAATTAAAATGAGAGCAAATTGACAACAAAGAGAATAATTGAGAGATTTCAATAGAGATTAGAGAAAATGAGAGAATTTGGGATGTGAGAAAATATAAGAGTTTAAGGCCAATTTATAAAAAAAAAAAATGACGAAAAAAACCACTCCAACTGTTATAAAACGACTATATTTCAAGGGTAAAAAGGGTATTTGAAAAAAAAATTAATTTTGTTTTTTTTTTTTTCAACCAACCCAGCGGGTTGGTGGGTTCTTTAAAAAAAAAAAAAAAACAACAATAACTCATCGGGTCGCCGGGTTGCCATATATCAACCTGGCCCGCCCGAGGGTTGCATACGGGTCGGGTTCAACCCGGCCCGCCTACCCTCTTTCATGCGGGTCGGGTTAGGTTGACCGACCTAACCTAGCCTATTTGTTCCACCTCTATATATGATTTCTAAGGTTATGTCATCTTATATTATTTGATTGCCATGTTTGGTTGTCAAATAATATAAAATTCTTGTATTCTTTCTATACCAATAGTAGTTACTGTTGGTAATATTGAAGGTAATCTGTTTACATAAATTTTTTTAGGTATTGTACGATTACTTGATTATCTTATTTTTGTTACAATTTTATCCATTATTATTAAAATTTTTGGACAATAATGCCCTTGTTTTAAAATCAATTGACATGAATCTGGCTTTTACAATTTTACCCCAATTAATTAACTTTTTGAACAAAATTACCTTGAATTCAAAAACATATTGCAGCCCCACTCAAGCCACCACCCTACCCACCACCGCCTCCGCCCCACCGTCGAAACGATTGCATCTAAGGTTCAAGATGGCCCTCTTGGTTTGATATGGCCATTTTCGGCCATATCATAACAGATCTGGTCGAAAAACGACCAGATCTGCCGATCTAGCCATCGATATGGCTGTTGATAGCTAGATTGACGGATCTAACCGAAAATGACCACATTAGAACTAGCCGTTTTCCGGCTAGATCTGTCACGATCTGACAATTTTCGACCATAGATCTGGTCGAAAATGGCCATATCGACGCACAGAGGCCATTTTCGGTCGTCCGTGCGCCGTTAGGTTGCCGACTACCAGCAACCGATAGTGGTCAAGGTGGGGGTGTATTATGGGGGTTGTTTTTGCTAAGTTTTTAAATGTGAGGGGGTTATACAAGAGTCTAAATAATTATATTAAATAATAATATAATATTATTATTTAATTAGAGGACAATTCAGTAATTTAAATAACATTCCCATCAATCTATTATTCTCAACCAAATATATTAATATAACAGATCCACCAATTTATTTCAACCAACCAAACATATTTCCCTAAATGTTCTCAATAATCTTCAAGGTAATATTTTTTTCCATTAATATAACATTTTTAGTAATACAACATTCTCTCAATCAAACGCATTCCTAAAGATATTGCTAACCAAAAGAGTGAAAGGTAAAATAGTAGTGTAGTAGTACCTCCACTTAATTTTGAGAGTTATCTAAGTAAACCCCCTATAAGTTTGATTTAATCGCTGTGAGCGCCGTAAGTTTAGTTATTACATATTTAATTCCAATTACTTTGAATTTTGTTAATAAAAATCAGTTACAATGGAAAATTTCCTCCTATCCTCAAACCAACTTACTATAAATTCCATATCTCCCATAGTCGCCAAATGTCGAAAAACCCCCACCATCTCAAAAATCCCAAAGTCATGTGCGACAATGTCTAACACATTTCAGCCGTTGTTGGAGGCCTCGAGGCAGCCACTTGAGGCTAGATTTGACCTCTCGATGTCGATAGAGGCCAAATCAAAGACACTAGAGGCCTAAACCGACCTTGGGGCAGTGATTAAGGATTGATGTCATTGCACACTATTAAATGTTAAAAACTAACCTCCCTATAAAGTGAAAATATCAAATTTACCTACCCAACAGTTAACTTTATTGCAAAAACTTAATGAAATGAGAGCTACCTATATGATAACGAAACTAGCGAGTGCTCACATAAATAAAAACCAAATCTATAGGGTTTACTTAGATAATTCCAAATTTGAAGATTAAACTATCACACATATAAGTAAGGTTTAAATAACACTATTCAGTTAATTATCCGGTTAGTTAGGCTAATTTTAAGCGGGCCTTTTGGATGGAATAGGGTTGAAAATGGGCATTGCTTGCCCTAAGTCCATTTGATCAACTTAGGTTTATAAGCTTATTGACGTATATAGCCTCAAACTGCATGGCCAAACAGAGATTAAAGCAAGGTTGAATACGGTAATTCACATCAAAGTCTTTTAACGAATCGAAAGATCATTAATTAGAGCGGCTCATGGAAAACTAAGAGTGTCTACTTATTTTTTGGGCCTTGTATTTAGTGTTTGTTTGAAAGAATTGGGTTTTCAATTCATTGATTTATCACTAAGGAGTTACACCCTTTATATTGGGAGTATACGATCTCCTAAATCTCCTAATTATGTCAATTGTGGATTACACAATATTTTGTCTGACATAATTAGGAGATTACATAATCTCTAGAATATTCTGAGATCGTATACCTGACATAACTAAAAGATTACATAATATTCACTTGATTACAAAATATATACAAAATATTATGAAAATCTTAATACTTCCCCTCAAGTTGGTGCGTAGATGTCACACATGCCCAACTTGTCTAACACTTGTGAGAAAATACGTTTGGAGACAGCCTTGGTAAGAATATCAGCCAATTGATCCTCTGATCGAATCTTAGGCAGTTCAATAATCTTTTCATCCAGTTTTTCTTTGATGAAAAATCTATCTACTTCAACGTGCTTCGTATGATCATGTTAAACACTGGATTGTAAGCAATGTCACATGCTGCTTTATTGTCACAATATAACTGGATTGGTTGATTAGGTTGATAACCCAAATCTTGTAGTAGAAATCTTAGCCACAAAGCTTCACAAATCCCAAGTGCCATTCCCCTAAATTCGTCAGCTTGAGCTGCATACAACATTCTCGTTGCTTCTCCAGTGACGAGATTACCTCCTACAAAAAGTAAAAGAACCAAATAGATCGTCCTGTCATCCACCGCCTCCCTTCCCCAATCAAGATCAAGATATGCATGCACATTTTGGTAGTCCTTATTTTTAGAAAATAAGATTCCCTTTCCAGAAGCATGTTTTAAATATCTCAAGATACGCATAACTGCATTCATATGCTGCTCCCCAGGATTATGCATGAACTGACTGACTATACTCAATGCATAAGCAAGATCTGGCCTAGTGTGAGACAAGTACATCAATCTTCCCACAAGTCTCTGGTATCTCCCTTTGTCAACCGGGTACTTGATCGCCTCAACTCCTAATTTCAAGCCTTCTTGATTGGTGTATCACCGGTTGACATGCCGACATACCGCTTCCTCCAACACATCCAATGCATACTTTCTTTGTGATAGAAAGATACCTCTGTTAGATCGAGACACTTCAATTCCGAGAAAATATTTCAAAGAACCTAGGTCCTTCATCTCGAATTCTTCTGATAAGTACTTTTGCAGAGCCTTCCTTTCTTCTGGATCATTTCCTGTAACCACCATATCATCCACATATACAATAAGTGCAGTGATCTTTCCTTGCTGCTTTTTTAAGGAATAAGTGTGATCCGAATTACCTCGATGGTAGCCAAAAACTTCATAGCTTTGGGCGAACCTCCCAAACCATGCCCCTCGGAGATTGTTTTAATCCATACAACTGACTTCTTTAACTTACATACCTTTTTGCTATGTTTCCCCTGGGTAAAATACACCCGTGGAGGATCCATATAAATTTCTTCAAACAATTCTCCATGTAGAAAGCATTCTTCACATCGAATCAGTAATGGCCTAATCCTGTGTTTGCACCAAAGATAACAAGACACGATTGTGTTGATTTTGGCCTACGGTGCAAATGTCTCAGATAGTCTATCCCATGAGTTTGAGTGTACCCTTTGCTACTAGTCTTGCTTTAAATCGATCAATCATACCATCAGCCTTTATACTTCACAAGGTAAACCCATCGACATCCAACACCTTTCTTCCCGTGGACAATCAACAAGTTCCCAAGTCTCATTCTTCTGTAATGATTTCATCTCTTCATTCATAGCAGCTTTCCATTTTGGATCAGATAAGGCTTCCTGCACTTTGTTAGGAATAGATACAGTAGATAATTGATTCACAAATGACAAATTTGATTCTGACAGACGATGATTAGACATATAATGACTCATGGGATATTTGACCTTACTAGATGGCTCAGGTTCGTATCTTGGTTTAGGAATCCCTTTAGTACTTCTTGGTGGTAATCGCTCCTAATTGGTTCAGACTCTATTGTTTCGTACTCTATTAGTTCGGACTTCAAATCAGAACATTTATAGTGAATGGTGGTTGTGACATACCAGGAATGAGAGATTCAGACTGAGATGAAGTTTCTTCAGACGGAGATACCACCTCGACATTTTCATCCACTTCATCTTCTTGTTGATCAACAAGTCTAGTTTCTGACTCATAGTCTCCCACATCTTGAACGGCATAGTCAAGAGTCTGAATTTCTTTCGGACAATACTCCCCCTAAAGTTCAGACTTAGAAGAAAAATACATCAACTCTTCATGGAACACAACATCCATGGTTACAAATAGTTGTTGGGTTGGAGGATGGTAACATCGATAACCCTTTTGATGAACCCCGTACTCCAACGAAAAACACATTTCAATGCTCGAGGAGACAACTTGTTGCGTTGATGTTTATGGAGGTGTACAAAAGCAACACAACCAAAAAACATGAGGTGGTAAGTTTGCAACCGCTGAGCATTCACTGCTTTACCAAGCGCTTGAAATGGAGTTTGGAACTCAATTGAGCTGGGAAGGTATTCGACGACATGTAGGCAAGATAAGTGAGTGCTTCTCCCCAAAAAGTCAATGGCATGTGAGCTTCTATTAAGGGAAGCACTAACAACCTCCAATAAATGCCGATTTTTTTCGCCAAAGAACACCATTTTGTTGGGGTGTGTTGGGGCAAGTAGTTTGATGAATAACACCATGTGTCACGTACCGCCAAGGTTCAGACTTTGATATTCTCCTCCATTGTCACTTGAGTAACCTGAACTTGAGCATTATATTGTGTACGAAACATTTGGTAAAAATCTTTGAAATACCACATTGACCTCCCTTTAGATTTCATCAAACAAACCCAAGTCATCCTTGTATAGTCATCAATGAAAGTAACAAACCGTCGTGATCCTCTTAAAGTATTAACTTGAGAGGGCCTCCAGACATCAGAGTGAATAAGCATAAAGGGATTTGAACTTTTATTCAATTTTATTGGATAAGAAACTCGATGACTCTTTGAAAGTTCACAAACATCACAGCGGAAACAACTAACATCACTTTGCTTAAACAAACTTGGAAATAATTTCTTCAAGTAACCAAATGAAGCATGTCCAAGACGCCGATGCCTGTTAGGAAACGAATCTTGGCCATGCAGTGAAAACAAAAAATTTACAACCACGGATCGCTCCTTAGAACCCAAAATCAAGGCACGTATTTTACGCTTTATGCATAATAAGAATCAGAAAATTAAATCCATATGTTTAGATTCATACCCACGTTTGGAGGCTCCACCAATGCTGTCTCTGAATGTGTTTGCTACCGATCCAAGTATAGGATTGAACCAAGAAGTCCACACGAAGACAACCACCAAGAACCAAGGAGGGATTTGCTAGATCCTCCTTGGCCTTAAGAAATCAAGAAGAACAAAAGAAAAGTTTGATTTTCAATCAAACAGTGAAAGTGGCGTGGGTTTGAGTGTATGGGGTATTGTGTTTTTCTTTTCAAAAGGCAAAAATCAATTCATTAATAAAACACACAAAACACTATTCTTTTTATAGGCAAACCAAGTTGCCCTATTCCCACATGGAATGGGCTTGGGCTCCAACCCAAACACCCCATGTTGCCAAACACTCCCAAATTGGATATTTTATTTATTTCATCATTATTTCAATTAAAAATCAATTAATATATATTTAATATATATATATTGACATTTAACAATAATGATAATTTATTTGAATATGTGCGAACACACATTCAACCGTAATTTCACTTATTTAATTTTTTAACAAATTAAATAAAAGGCTACGACCTTAGCAAATTTAATTGCACTGTGAAATTACCAAAATACCCCTTCGCCCAAAAAGACGAAAACGCCCTTCTTTCTTCTTGGCTCTTAAAATATCTTCTATGTGTGTGACCCATAGGCTCCTCATCATACCGGTAGGTGCACATGATCGCGATTAACACCAATTAATCGTCCTCACTAATACACGCATCCAAGATTGGCCCCTAGCAAGACATCATGGCCACCCGATAGATTCGCATTCAAAGAAAGTAGCTACCTGTCAACGATATGATTACCGTACAATACGATCCTTTCATCATTCGTTATCTCGACGAGACGAAGGCATAGAAATAGTGTCAACCTTCGGGTTACTTTCCTCGATATTAAATATCTGGCCGACCAATGACCCAGATATAACTGGATAGAAAGCAACAACTCAATCCCACCGTACGCCAGCCAAAGGTCATTGCCATATACCGAATTGCGCCGTGAGATAACTTCTCCGCACTGGAGTGATGAATCCTTTGTCAATCCACCATAGTCTTGATACACTTCTTGATATAGCCAATCACCACCGTGATCGACAAACTTTAAATAGAATCGCTAGGCAGTGTCAAACCTCAGTACTAATTGGTGCACAAGGCGCCCTCCTGATCTCAAGTCCCAAGGATCACATGCAACACCATTCGTAGAGGATTTGTTCCATAGACATCAAGTACCATCCATATGGAATCCTCCGTGGGTCACCTGTTGAACTTGCCGTGGTGTAATCGCCTTACAACAAACACCCATGTGTTGCACCGTGTTGTCACCAAACAACCTTGACAAGTGAGATCGGCCATCGCTTCACGAGGTCGTTTCAACACTATGATAGCCTTACCCGTATTATCTCGTGCCCTTACTTCGGATTAATACTAGGCTACGACGCTTTTTAGAATGGCCACCACATGTGCTCATAGGGTTCTCACTATCAAGATTTGAAACACTTGATACCCCTCACGCTCTACCATTCTAAGGACATATATCAATACATATTGCAATAATAATGATTTACGCGATATAGAATAAAAATGCCTTTTATTATTGATTAATGAACATTATTACAAAGAGTCAATTCCACAATAATTGATTGGCTCTAGGGCATCTACTCTAACAGATGCCATAACCAGATGGAGGATTTCAGCCTGTCTTCTTCCGAGCCATTGACTGTAAAAGCTTGTTGTACTATGGCAGAATTTTTTTTCTCTAAATCCAAGTAATACAGCTGCCCTCGTCTAATACCACAACCAATCGTTTGTTTTTTCTGAATGCTCTTAAACACATAAAAATCAGGCCAAAAAATCACCACACAAGATAAGGTTTTGGTTATTTGTGAGATTGACAACAAGTTGTAATTTAGGGAAGGAACAACTAGAATCAATCTAAGTTTAAAGTATTTTGAAAGGTTAATGATCCTTCTCCAATGACTTGAGGGACTCACCATTGGCAGACACAAATTTATGTGAGGATGGTTTTAAGTGTGAAATATGCATAGAATCAAATGTCATGTGATCGGGTAAAGCACTTAATCAATTATCCATGCACTATTAGAAACAGATGTACACATATGTAAAGACTAACCATCGCTTCTAGTAGTTGCTACAAATGATGAACACCGATCAACATCTTCTTTCTTTCCACAATAGCAAAGAATAGAGTTTTTCTTGGAATTCTTCTTCCTTTGATCACGATTGTGATCCCCACCACAAAGATATCCAACCAATTCAAAACATTGGTTTTTGCATGACCAAATTCATTGCAAAGGGTGCATTTCTTGTCTGTGTATGATTTGCTGGATTTACATGCCGACTTCTATTTTGGGCCACCATTGTTCAAGGGTCTCAATATTTCCCCGATTCTCCCTTCAAGGTAGTTTGATGGACCGCCCCTCGCCGAACTTCCGAGTAACTCTCTTCTAGATTTGGAACCGGATTTTTTCGTAGAATTTCTCCACTAATTTGTTCGAACTCCATCCAAACCTCCCGCAAGAAAAATGTGAACTCGCAATTGCCTCGACAAATTTCGATATGCTATTATGTCATCGGATCCTTCACAACCACCGTATTTCGGGTGGTTTAATACCTTTTATTTCTTTCACCAATTCCCTCCATAATAGACAGAGTGACCTTCCATTTTGTTTAGCGCAAAGGCTCCGGGTGCAAGGAGAAGACAAGTAACTCATCGCCTTCCATCATAAAAAGCTTTGGATAGAGCACCTGCATTTCGCCCGAGCAAAGGAATGTTTCCAAGAGATAACGCTTCATAATTTCGTGGAGACATGGACATCAACAACCATCGCTTGACTTTCTCGGGTTTTCGCATACCATTTTTCATAAACCCCTCATCGATTCCTTTGGTGTTGGTTTCTTTCCAC
>CM047749.1:50373015-50403365 GCA_026225825.1 Pistacia integerrima
TGATGGAAGATTGTAAAGCCCCTCTGTACCCTTGTGGCGTGACATCTAAGTACCAATGCCCGAGTGCTTACAGTAGCCTAGAGTGAAGCTGAAGCTAGCCCATCCGTAGTTATTGATCAGTTATTATTTCATTCAGTTCCCCTTTATACATTAATTGATTACGGAGCCACACATTCATTCATTACACATGGGATTTTAGAGATTAGGTTTAAAATCTATTAGAAGTGGATTGTCCCATTAAGATAGAGTTACAGGATGGTTTTAGTGTAGTAACTCAAGAGATGCTTCCAAATGAGTCCTTAGTGATCCATGGAAAGGCATTGCCAATGGATTTGATAGTGTTTGATATGCCTGATTTTGATGTTATTTTAGGCATGGATTTCCTGGGGAGGTTTGGAGTAGAGATTGATTATCGGAGAAAGAAAGCAAATTTGGCGAGGGTCACTAGCTTAGTATGTTAATCAGCAGTGTAAAGGCTAGAAAGATATTATGAAAAGGGTGCTCAGGATATATTGCTTAACTAGTGCACGGTAGTGATATCCTGACAGAGATTAAGAATGTGCCAGTAGTTCAGGAGTTCTTAGATGTATTTCTGGAAGATTTGTTGGGTTTACCTCCAGAAAGAGAAGTAGAATTCAGGTATTGAGGCGGCACGGGGGACCGCACCCATTTCTAAAGCCCGCTAGGATGGCCCCGGTAGAGCGGGGGAAATTGAAAAAAAGCGGCCGAGGGACTCTTAGACAAGGGTTTTACTCAACCTAGCCATTCTCCCTGCGGTGCTCCAATTTTTTTTGTGGAAAAGAAAGATGGATCTCTACGGATGTGTATAGATTACAGAGAGTTAAATAAAGTGACAGTGAAGAATAAATACCCATTACCTCGCATAGATAATTTTTTTGATCAACTGAAAGGAGCAACAGTGTTTTCAAAGATTGATTTGAGGTTTGGTTATCATCAAGTAAGGGTTGCAAAGCAAGATATTGCCAAGACTGCTTTTCAGACCAGATATGGGCATTATGATTTTGTGGTGATGCCTTTTGGGTTAACCAATGCCCCATCAATCTTTATGGACTTAATGAATAGGGTGTTTCAAGATTGTCTTGATCGATTCATCCTGATGTTTATTGATGATATCTTGGTGTATTCTAAGATAGAAAATGAACATGAAGAACACCTAAGATTTGTGCTACAGCGATTGGAAGATAAAAAGCTATTAGACAAATTTTCTAAGTGTGAGTTTTGGCTAGATCAAGTTATCTTTCTGGGTCATACCATCTCAAAAGAGGGTGTATCAGTGGATCCAAGTAAAGTAAAAGCAATTCTGGAATGGCAATAGCCGAAGACAGTAGAGGAAGTTAGAAGTTTCTTGGGGCCAGTAGATTATTATAAGTGGTTAGCCAAATCACTTCTGACTCTACAGCGAGAGAACTCTTTTCATTTGGTCGAATGTTTGTGAAGAAAGTTTTCAAGAGTTAAAAAGAAGATTGACCACAGCTCCTATTCTTGTGTTACCACAGGAGGGTGTAGATTATGACATTTATACAAATGCTTCATTTTAGGGACTTGGTGTAGCATTGATGCAGTTGGGTAGAGTAATAGCTTATGCTTCTCATTAGTTAAAAGAGTATGAGACGAGATACCCTAAACATGATCTGGAGTTGGCTGCTATAGTTTTTGCACTGAAAATATGGAAACATTATTTGTATGGAGCAAAGAGTAACATTTATACAGATCATAAAAGCTTGAAGTATTTCTTCACGCAAAGAGAGTTGAATATGAGACAGAGGAGATAGTTAGAGTTGGTTAAAGATTATGACTATGAAATTAAGTATCAACCTGGGAAAGCCAATGTAGTAGCCGATGCCTTGAGTAGAAAAGCTTACTTGTCCCGACTTACAAGGCAGAAAGAATTCTTTCTAAATTCACATTAACATATTTTAGGGCTTTTTCATGCTCTTATGAATATGTATGCATATTGATGGTTTCATGCTTATAATTCTTTCTAAATTCACATATTTAAATGCAATTATGCATTATGGAATGCAAACATGTCATTCTCTACCATCTACAAACTCATCCCAAAGTAACACACAATCATTCTCATACATGCACTTCTCTTTGGCATTTCATCAAACAATTCATGTGCACAAATCAACACTAATTTGGCTACGATTCTATCTCTATTTTAGGCCACCAAAATTTTGGAATATACTCCTCCATAATTAACACCAAATCTGCCCAAAATACACACTTCAAAATTTTCACTTCAATTCTTCCAAATCTCATCCAAATATTCATCAAATAACAACTACATCAACACAACTTCTCATGAATAGGTTCTAATCATTAGTCAACGCCAAATCCATCAACAATTTTACATATAACACATATTTATGCACAAAGAAAGTTCTCTACACAACATAACTTAAATCATACGTAGGGTATGATTTACTTACCTTGTGCTTGAGTAATTCCGCTAGAATCTTTCTTTCTTTGGTAGACTTGTTCTTTCTCTAAAACCCTAAGCATAAACACTATAAGAATTCAACACTTTAAAAATTAATCTCACATCTATTGCAAGAATTCTTACCTTTGGGTGCTTAGGATCAAATCTCTACCAAAATCCAACCAAAAGCCCTCTAAAATCCCTTGGAAATTTGATGAAGAGATGAGAGAAATTGAGAATGAAGTGGCGTAAGAGGGAGTAGAGAATGATAGTCTTTTTGCTTGAACTCTTAATATCTCATATTAATATGCATACTTTCCCATTTTGCCCTTGCACTTTCTTTAAAATTCCATCTATGTCCCTTAGTCAATTACCATAATGCCCTCATTTTTAATACATTCTCCATGAAATTCTACCTTTTTTCACTCCCCACTTTTCTAACTAATTTTGAGTGAAAAAAACCATTTTCCACTCAGGTAGCTTGGTTATGCATGTCTACTCCACCTCTATGTAGCTTCTTAAACTTTATGATTTCTCCAGAGGACTTTCACTAAAGGGATACTCTTGTTTCAGAGCTCTTTAATCTTTCTGTCGAATATCTGAACTGGACGCTCCTCATACACAAGATTTTCTTCTAAGTCCACATCTTCTACACTTAATATATGGGAGGGATCACTTACATATTTCTGAAGCATCGAGACATGAAATACATTGTGTACTCTGTCCATCTTTGGGTGGTAGAGCCAACCTATAGACTACCTTTCCCATTATTTGTAATACTTCAAATGGACCAATGTATCTCGGTGCTAACTTTCCCTTGCTACGAAATGCATCACCTATTTATAGGGGGCAACTCTTAGAAACACTTTATCACCCACTTCGAATTCAACGTCTTTCCTCTTCAAGTCTGCATAACTTTTCTGCATGTCTTGGGCTTGTTTCATTCTACTTCTGATTAACTTGACATCTTCTATCATTTTAGGTTAGTTCTTGCCCAAGAGTTGTATTAAACTCATCTTTCTACCTTTATCTCATCCCGATGTAGTGGAGATCTACAACGTCTACCATACAAAGCCTTGTAAAGAGCCATCTCAATTGTAGACTGGTAGCTATTATTATAAGCAAACTCCACCAAGGGTAACATCTTATGCCAGGACATTCTGTAATCTATGCAACAAGCCCTCAACATATCCTCAAGTATTTGATTCGTTCTCTCTGCCTGGCCATCTGTTTGAGGATGGTAGGTGGTACTAAAAGCCAATCTGGTACCCAAGTTCCTCTATAAACAAGTCTAGAAAGCTGAGACAAATTTGGAATCTCTATCTGATACTATTGTCTACGGTACTCCATGTAGTCTCACTATCTCTTTAATGTAAATGCGGGCCAATTGATCGAAGTAGTCTTTGTCCTTTCTTGGAAGAAAATGGGCTGACTTGGTTAATCTATCTACTATCACCCATATAGCATTAAACCCTTTTTGCACTCTAGGGAGACCTGTAATAAAATCCATCAAAATACTCTCCCATTTCCATTCAGGAATACTAAGCGAGTGAAGCAACCCTGATGGCCTTTGGTGTTCTGCTTTCACTTGTTGACAAACCAGGTACTTAGCTACAAAATCTCCAAAATCTTTCTTCATACCTGGCCACCAATAGCCTTTCTTTAAGTCTTAATACATCTTGGTTGCTCCAGGATGAGCAGTGTATGGTGTGTCATGAGCCTCCGTAAGAATTCTCTTCTTTAACTCATCATTTTGAGGAATGCACAAACGACTCCTGAAACGGAGGACACCATCTAACAGATGGAACTCTGGTATCTTACCCTCAAGAACTTGTTGACTTATTTTCTGACACCAGTCATCGGCAACTTGCTTTCCTCTGATTTCTTCAAGTAATGTAGAGTGAATCTCTAACCTGTCAATCCTTCCTAGTATGACCTCAATCTGCTCTTTGCACAAATATATTAAAGATATTCAAATCTGAATTTTTCTTAAAGAAGTGTAAAAAAAAAAAAAAAAAAAAAAAAAAATGGTTTTTGTGATGGGGAGCCATGAGTGACATAGTCCCACATGCACGCCGCCTTTAGTAGGCTGCCTCAGAATTCAGAAAGAAGAATTGTACAGTCCGTTAGAAGTGTGTGTGGATAAGGACTGTACCTAGAATTAGAGAACTCACTCACACAACCAAGGCTCCAAATCCATGCCTCAACCAAGTCCGATCGGAAAGAATAGAAAGAAAGAAAGCAAGAATAGAAAGAAATAATAGAAAGAAATAATAGAAAGAAAGAAAGAAAGAAAGAAAGAAAGAATAGAAAAGAATGATGAGAAAGAAGAAAGATGAGAAAGAAAGATGAGACAGAAAGAAAGAAATAAAAGAATGAATAGAAAGAAAGACTAGAAAAGAAATAAAGAAACAGAAAACAGAATAAGAAAAATAGAAAAGAAAATACATAATTTATACATTTGTGCATTTGCATCATGAATATGCATAATACCATGCTCATTATCATGGGTAGTGAAAAAATTAGAAAAGCAGAGCAAAATAGAGAAAGAACAAAGAAAGAATAGAGAATATTCAGGAAATGAGGTCTAAGGAAAGAAAATTCAAGATTTAACCAACAGAGAGAGAAGGGTAGCATAGCGGGTTTACTTACTAAGCCATTAGTGCTCACTCAGTTGTTTTTAAGGTTTTGCAAGTAATAGGTGAGTTGTGGTCGCTCCAAACGTCACGCAGTGGAAAGGTTGGGCTACACGGTCAATCCGCGTGGTGTAGCCTGATGGATCATTCCTTCGTGTATCGTTTGGTAGCCTGGATTCCTATTCATTCCCTCCGGTTAGGTGATTCCCATTGTAACTTATAGGTGTTTCGCCCTACATGAATGGTTAGAGGGGTTATTTTGTACTCATTCGATCCGTTGGGATAGACGAACTCCAGCGAGATTGTTTGAAGTGGGTGACCGCTCGACCCACGAGGATGAACTGAACCGAACCGAGTGGAGTTTGTGTAGGGACGGTTGGACTGAAGGCGAGGTGGGATGGTGAGGATGGGGCGGTTCTTGTTGTGTGAGCTTTTTATCACTTGGACGCCTTGATCTTGTGCTTGAGGCGGATCGACCGAGAGGGTTTCCATTGGCAGACCCCGTTCATGGTGAATCAGAGTTGAATTGTCGACCAACGATGAACATAGTTGATGCGACCTCTTATCTGAGGTCGTAGGTCTGTGCTCTGGAGTTTGGAGAGGTTGCATAGGCGGAACTATGGCACAGAATCGATTGGGTGGTTCCTGACAAGGCCGAAGCTCAAGATCATAAAACTAACTTACCTTCTCTTTTAGAGATTGGTTCTCCGGCCGGATGGAAGCGTTTTCGGTTTGGATGGCAGAGTTCTCAGCTTCCAATGTTGTCACCTTGTCTGAGTACTGTTGCATGAGGGTGGTCAAAGCCTCCAGTTTGGCCTCGAGGCCAGGATTAATGTTATTAGAATTGTCAGCCATTGAGAATTTCTTCACGTAGCAGTGTTTGTTAAGACGAAGGATTGCCAGAAGCCCCACGGTGGGTGCCAAACTGTAGATCCAAAAATCTACCTGTACGGAAAGAGGGACTGATCCCATAAGGTTGAGGCCACTAGCGATCTACTGCACCTGCTCACGTAAGGAAACAAACATGAAACGACAAAAAACACCAAGGTGGTGTTTGCGTAGGCAACTCATGCTTTCAGTAAGCAAGGCTGAATGAGACTAATTTAGTGAGAGCTAGGGAGAAGAAAGGTTACCGAAAGTCTAATCAGGGACTATGACTACGGCTGTAATGCAAAGTTCTCAAGAGTAGGAACTTCAGGGTCTGAGGGTGTAATGTCGATGTCCCTTGTGAGAGGCTGGCCTCTGTTTAAATATTGACTATGGTCTTCCAATCCTGCGGGGATTAGGAGTTCTCGTAGTGATCGTTCTCCCCAAAGATGTAACCTTTGGCCCCCTTATCCTAGCGTGAAAGGGACTTCGAGCATGACTCAGATACGGACCTTGGAGGAATTGGGATAGTGGTCGACTTCCTTATTAGAGTTCAAGTAGGAGTGTAATCCGTAGGTGACTGTGGGTTCCGAATTGACCGTAAGCCTAGCAAGTGTGCTAGGATCAGGAGGCTTGGGTCCATATGGTGAAAGGGTGGCACTTCACACCAAATGGGCCTCATCTACGGAATTCTGGCTTGGGCCCAGGCTTTCCTCTTTGCTAGAAGTGTTTCCCTATTTGGGCCAATGACATTTTTTGGCCCTAACAACTATGTCTCAATCCAAAGAGACTTTCAGTCTAATTCATTAGCTAATAGAGTAAAAAAATTTACACCACCAGCTCAACAACTAACACATACATTCCTCTTGTCAAATTCGAAAATACACTTAAAAATCTTTGAATTGTTCATTTTTTGGCTAAATGGAATAAATGGTGTTAATGGGTTTAATTGAATTAATGGGCTAGATGGTGTTGATGAGTTTAAATTGGTTAAGTGGGCTGGCCTATTATTACTTTAAGGCCTAGTTAATTTTTGAGCTATTGTGTTTATTTAATTAGTGGGCTTAGTTGAATTAAAATGGGCTAGGTTATATAGTTGTTTTTATGTGAATTAGTAGGTTGGCCTATTATTATTAATAAGGCCAAAAATTGTTTTGATTGGGTTTTTAGGTTTTGAATTTGGTTTGTAATTGGTGGAAGGATAGGACAGTTTGTCAATCTTGCAAATAAACTGAATCAAATCTTATATTTACTGGTTAGGCAATAGTCTACCTTCTTAAACTTCAATATTAACAAATAAGAGTCACACCCCACATGCGAAAATACTTGAAAAAAAAAAAAAAAAAAAAAAAAAGAACGTGTTGAATGAGTGTGCATGAAATACCTCAGGCTCAGCTTTGTTATTTTTGTTGCCTGATCAATATGTGGCAGTGGCAACAGGATCATCAAAACTTTCAAGTCAGTGGTCAAAGGGCAGAAGGAGCAAGTTGACTGGATGGACAAATATTTGAGAGCCAGCCTGGAGAGGCTCCATCTGGTGATGGAATGAAGGTGTTGAGATGCTTCTGGTGATGAAAATATATTCACAAAATGCATGAAATAGTTATTGTTTAATCAATAAACATTCAGTATCAAACCCTTTTGTTAATAGAAATCCTATAGCATTACATATGTTAAAAGAGTGGTTTAAATATAGTATTACAAAACCAAAATGGCTATCCAATACAGGATGTCATCTCCACACCCACAGTTGATCCGTTCATCTTTTTGATGACAAAGCAAGCATGAAGCACCATTATGTTTATGACATCGAAAGACTGACTACAACTTATAAACTAACACCTACCTAACCTACTTCATTAAGATACAGCTTTTCTGTGATCGATGATAACTTACCATTCGTGCATATTAGTTAAAGAGGAAGTTTCCAAACCAGAGAACACGTGGCTGTCCATGTAGCCACCAAAATCAACTGTGTCTTCTATGAATGACAAGCGCTCCACCTATGAACAGAACATTTTACAAACAAGTTTACTTTATGAGAGAAAGTTAACCCATCTCATTTACAGTAAAAGGGATGTATGTGTGTTTGTCTAATCACAACGTGTCATCATTGATTCATTTTTCAACACTTCTTCAAACCTCTTTCTCCTTTTCATGTTTCTAAGAATCCTGAATTCAACATGCCTTAAACCATCAAAATCAAAGGAACAAGGCTTTAACAGGAAAGAACCTAGAACGTTCAAGCTAATGTATACATAAGGGTCATGCAATCCACGGACTTGAAACATAACCACATTATGTGTAATTTTCCTCCAATCACAAGTGTTGATATCACTAACCAAAGCACGAAGTATACCCTTGAGGAAAGTTTTCGATAGGTACCTCTAAAACTCTTATAAAATCAAGTCCTATAAAGTTAGCACAATATATATATATATATATATATATATATATATATATATATATATATGTATATATATATATATATATATAATAAATAGACTCAAGATCAATGATATCTGTGATTCATAGAACCAATATTCATCATGCCAACAAGATAACACGATAATAATAGCTACTCAGTTACGACCTGATAGTAGTGAATAGCACATGCCTGCATAAAAATGAACCAATGTACTCCAAAATATGCGTTGGAGTTGCTACAACAATGAATATCTAATATCCATGAAATCACTTTTGCAAGTCTAAAGAGCATTCATTCATTGAACATGAAATGTTATAATAAAAAAAAAAGGTTTCTTGCTTCCACTTATAGACTTGAGGGTTTTTAATTTAACATAAGTACATCTCTACAATAAAAAATTATAAAGATCTACACGATCAAAAAACAAAAAGATTTTGCTTTGGGGCATGCTATTAAATTGCAACTACAGAGAAATGACGTAAAGGCATTATCTCATTCATTTGTATGAAAATTCAGGATGGTGTTGGCTAAACCCTCAACAATATGGTAGAAAAGAAGGAACCGAAGCACCTCTATTAGCTATGAACTGTAGCCGTGCACCGAAGAGAAGCAAGCATCAACTAAAAATGCTGGAGAGAAACTAGAGTACAAACTATCCGCAAGAAGAAAAAATCTGTGAGTTTGATGAAAGCTACTGCTTTGCCATAATGTTCTGAAAGACTGATGCATTTTCAGTTGTTGCTGAATGGAGAAGCTGACCGCATTGAAATGTGGCTTTACACTCCTGTGCTTAAGCTGATAAATTAGTTTCCTCCAGACGTCTTTGAAGCCCTCCACTCGTAGGCCTTAGATAATATCAAGTATAATTTGTAGTCAGAATGAAGAAGGCATAATATAAATGCAAGTATATTGCTCAACTACGTCCACAATCATTCGACTATATATACCAACAAACAGTACAATTAAAAATTCCTATACTAGTAATCCATCATCTTTTTACGAAGCATTTTGGCATCATAACGTATTCTCTTAATTCAGTGTTCCAGAAAATTCTAAGTCAATTATCCCATGAATAAAAAATTACTTATAGGAGTTATATTTAATACCAATTTACGTTTCATATTAGTGATATTTTCTATTAATTTTAAGCAGTGCACTAATATTTATTTGGGTCTCAGATGACTGCATTGGGAAACAAATGAATTGTGAAACACTGATTGACCCCTATCATTGCTTTCGAAATGACCGTCACCCACATCTTTTCTGAAAAACATAAATGTCAGATATGGTGTGTACCAGTACCATAAAGCAAGGAACATGGGTCCAGTGCCAGCTTTAGCCTTTTGCATTACTCTTTAAGTAACCAGAATTTTAAAACCAGAGAAGAAGTATTTTATATGTGTTAATATATATTAGGTTGCTATGAAGGTCACTGTTGTCCAACTATGGTGCACATTTGTGAATGTGGCAAAACAAAACAACTATCCATGATTAGGTTTTAAGCATTACATTGGTTGCAGGTGTCCTTTAGAGGTCATAAGAAAAGGAGTCCTTCTCTAGATATCCACAATATATATTTAGAAACAAGAAATGTGAACTTACAATCCAGTCAGAACTTTGATGGTATCATAAAACAACCACTGCATCGTGATGACAGGGCCAACAATCGTGATCCGAACAGGAAGACTTCTAGTAAAGAGATTAAAGAGTCCAATTTTCTTCACAGCCTGGAATCATTATACCAAAACTAATGCAACTGATCACTTTTACTTGATATACTTAACATAAAAAGGAAAAACAAAAGCTAATTAAAAGGAGCTACCTGTATCACATTTTCAGCCTTTTTGTTGTAAAGAGAGGCAACAATGTTGTCAGCAGGGTTAGAAATTAAAGTACCAACAGCTCCAGCTGCATAGGCTGCTAAACATGTTACTCCAAGTTGTTGAACTCTGGAGCAATCTTCCTTTTTCTTTTGAACAATTTTTTTATATATGAGATCACGAATGCTCAAGCGATGAAAACATGATCATAGAGACTGCAAATAATGATTAGTCAAAACAATTAATAAAGAGAAATGATGAAAAGGTGTCAAATTAAAGACTCAGATTAATAACTCTAATAGCTAACTGTTACTCTGTTAGCCAGTGGCACTCAACTGATGGCAACTCTGATAATTAAGCACATATGTTCTGCATACCGCATTCATGGGCACTAAAGCACTAGTACAGTTTCTCATTCCCATAGATTAATTTCAGCAGAGGTTAAAATATGATACAGCAATGAAAGATAGAAATATAACAAAGAATGGAACCATAACTCAATTGAAGAAGACAGCCAATGTAGGTATCCAAGGCCCTCAAAAGTACAGCAACTAACACTGATCACTACCAACACGATGCATCAAGTCATGTCACAACATGCCATTAATCTCGTTTTAACCAATTTGCTCAAACTCTTCTGGAAACACCACCCATTCCAAAAACTTAAAAGTCTATAGGAAAGATTCTGAAACTGTATTTAAGCTCTAGCACATACTCTCACATGCAAGGCCAAATTTTGAATTGACAGACAAGTCCAACACATAAGAATCCAAACAAGTATTCTAGGTCAATTATGTTTTTTTAGTATGTCGAAAACAGCCAATGCCAAAGACATAAACTTACAGAAATTGACCCAACCGTATTGTTAAACTCTTAACAGTTTTAAACTGATAATTGATGGAAATCATAAGCAGGAGTGCATAACTAGATAGGGACCATTTTCAGGAATGCTAAAATGTAAGCTTGCCAAATATGCTAGACATGTTTGCAAATACAATAACTATTATTCTACCAAAAGATTGTTAAATTGATTAGCTAAGATATTAGCTAATACAACTTAACAAAAATTATTGAAAGCAGTGAATAGTAACATTACACTGAAGATTCCGACCCCAAAGTCCCCTGTAGAAACTGCAATCAAATATGTTCCAAATTTAAATAAACATCATGAAAGAAGGAAAAAGTTGACATCAAGCTTTTGGGGACCATACCCAGCGAGTCCTTCAGTTGTATAAACTTTTGGAAATCCATCACTCAAACCCTTTTGCAAAATGAGGCTGAGTTTGAACACGAACTTTGGCCAGTTCAAAAGGGCAGAGTGCTACATCAGCAAAAATTTGAGCCGATGCACTGGAGAGAAAGAATATGGAAGTCCTGTTATAATCTACCAAGACATCAGAGTAAAGCCTCTTAAAGTATTCGTAAAGTCCAAATTTGCAGCCGCCTTGAACACCATATCCACAAAACTTTCCTGACCAACCTCTCCAAAGGGAAGAGGGGCCTTGTTCTCTCCAAAGGGTAGAGAACCCTGAGGACATGCTCTTATACTTGATGGGATTTACCTAAATAAACAGAGTAACAATATGAGTGTTGTTAAAGAAACAGTACTAAGAACTAAGATGTGATTGAGGAAAAAGAAAGACTACATACAAACACAGTAGAAGAGACTCATGATGAGAAAGACAGTTTAGAAAACTAAGCATCACATTAATATTTGTTTAATTTGTTAAGATCAATATGCAGAAAAGCCACATTTCTCAAACCAGAGAACACGTGGCTGTCCATGTAGCCGCCAAAATCAACTGTGTCTTCTATATATATAAAATAAATAGACTCAAGATCAATGATATCTGTGATTCATAGAACCAATATTCATCATGCCAACAAGATAACACAATAATAACAACTACTCAGTTTCGACCTACACATGCTTGTATAAAAATGAACCAATATACTCCCAAAAGGGCATTGGAGTTGCTACAACAATGAATTACTAATATCCATGAAATCACTTTTGCAAGTCTAAAGAGCATTCATTCATTGAACATGAGATGTTATAAGAAAAAAAAAAGGATTTCTTGCTTCTACGTATAGACTTCAGGGTTTTTAATTTAACATAAGTACATCTCTACAATAAAAAATTATAAAGATCTACACGATCAACAAACAAAAAGATTTTGCTTTGGGGCATGCTATTAAATTGCAACTACAGAGAAATGACGTAAAGGCATTATCTCATTCATTTGTATGAAAATTCAGGATGGTGTTGGCTAAACCTTCAACAATATGGTAGAAAAGAAGGAACCGAAGCACCTCTATTAGCTATGAACTGTAGCCACGCACCGCAGAGAAGCAAGCATCAACTAAAAATTCTGGAGAGAAACTAGAGTACAAACTATCTGTAAGAAGAAAAAATCTGTGAGTTTGATGAAAGCTACTGCGTTGCCATAATGTTCTGAAGGGCTGATGCATTTTCAGCAGTTGCTGAATGGAGAAGCTGACCGCATTGAAATGTGGCTTTAGACTCCTGTGCTTAAGCTGATAAATTAGTTTCCACCAAAAATAATATGACACCACTTACCATGAAGAATGGCATGAAGAGATCCTTTTGAAGTATGCTAATAGACAAGGACACATAGAGGGCCATCAATGCAATAACCAACAAGCTCAACAACATTTTCTTGTTTAAGTCTTGATACCATGGAAACCTGTAAAATCACGTGTGAACTATTAAATTCGACAAAATATATATTGCAACACAATAGAAGAACTGAAGACAATGCATAATAATAAGCCAAACCTGTGCTAGAAATTCCAAGTCTGGTTGCTTACTGGAATCTAATTTCTTGATGGCTGCAGCTGCCCTCAGTGCATTTTATGCCTCCATATCGTGTGACCTTACTAATGGCTGGTCTACTTGTAGCACAACGTTTTCTCTTCATATCTAACAACTCATCTGCCTTTTATTGCTGTCCAGTTTCCTGAAGCCCCTTGATCAAGATGTTATATGTCAAATCGTTCGGCACTAGGTTTCCATGAAGAGAAAATTTATTAAACAGCTCCAAAGCAGTTTCGAGGCTCCCTATTTTAGACAATTCATCAATGAGGGAATTCAAGCCTTCAATGCCAACTGCAAACTAATTATCTACTAAAGTATTAAACATTTTCAGTGCTTCCAAAACACATCCATTCTTGCAAAGTCCATCAATGAAAATGTTATATGTCCAAGAATCAGCAAAAGCACCTCTAAGTTTTATCTCATCAACAAAATTCCGGGCACCCTTTACATTACCTTTAAGAAAAAGGCCGGTTAACAAGATGTTAAAGGTAATCACATCAGGCCTAATTCCTTTAAGAATCATCTCTCGATAAAGATAAAAAGCTTTGTCGACTTCTTTATTCTTACAATACCCATTAATTAAAGTATTGTAGCAAACAACATTAAGTCTATACCCCCTTCCACTTACAAAATCAAAAACCTTCCTTGCATCATCAATTCTATTTTTTAAGCAATAACCGTTAATTAGAATACTGCAAGTATAAGTGTCGGGATCACACCTCTTTCAATCATTTCTTTGAAAAACCCCTTTGCATCCTGCAATTTCGCTTTCTTGCAATATTCATGTACCACCACAGTAAAAGTCACCACAGAAGGCCGCACACCTTGATCCACCATCCGATTAAATAAACTTGTACCCTCTTCCCAATTACCCACAGAACACAAACCATGGATTAGAGTGGTATAAGTGATCAAATTAGGCCTACAACCAACAACAATCATTTTCTTAAACAACTCCCTTGACTCCACAATCTTTTTCTCTACACACAGACCTTTAATTAAACAAGTAAAAGTCACAGCATCAGGCCTGAAATCCTTCTTCAAAATCCCCCCAAAAAGGGCAAAACCATACAAAACCCTTTTGATTTTACACATGCAATTAATTAAAATGTTCAAACTCTTAAAATCTGGAGACAACCCAGTTGAATTCAACTTCTTATAACCCAAAATCACTTCAAAATAATGCTTCTTCGTTGCAAGTGCACCAAACAGTTGGTTGAATGATGACATTGGAAAAATGTGTTGGGAATCAATCATGTAATCGAAAAAGTAAAGAGCTTCATTGACTGTGAAGTTACCTGATCGACAATTTTCTTCAAGGAATTTAGCAAGTGAAAATTGTTGAGGGTTTTTTTTTAAAGAACATAAAAGTTCATTTTTGGAACTCGAAGTTGTGAGGTTCTGCAAGGGAGTTAATAAGTATGAAAAATTACCTTTCAGAGATGGGGTTTGACAGAATGAAGACGAACGAAATGGGGCTCTCAAAGCCATGAATTGAGAGAGTTTTTTGTGGGTTTTGGAGACAGAGAAAAGCTTTCAATGGATCAAACAATTGTTCGGTCGGCAATGGCTCACAAACAAAGCTTCAGGACAAGACAAGAAGTGGGCACCCGATAACATCAGCACTTGCTTTTTGCTGAATGCGGAGATCCCCATTTATTAATGTCCAGCAAATATATATTTATTTCAATGAAAGCTTCATGTTTGCGTTGGCCCAATTTCCATCTCGCTGAGATCAAGATGCCACTTTTAAATCTTTGTTCACCAAATCCATCAATAAGCACCTCTTGTTATTTATGTAAATTTTTTTCCTGTTGTCTATATGTCTCAATAATTCATATAATTGATAGTTTATTAACAGGGTATAGCTATTGTATACATTTATATATGTATTGATTAATAGGAGTTCGAACGACTTACGCATACCCAAGGTTTGCCCAAACGATAAGTTGGTATCCAAAAGGTTTTGAAACGACAAATAGATATCTTCCGTCATGTTCTGTTAGTGATTTTCGTTTGATACTAGTGAAAATACTAAAATGCCCTTGAAAGTTTGATATTTTAGTTTTTTATAAATTTAAAAATTTCTAAAAAACCCCTTAGATTTGCTAATTTGACTAAATACCCCAATATATAAAAATTTTATAAAATAACAAAAACACCTCCGCCACCAGCGATGCAGTTCCGCCAGCCACCATAGGAATCTGCACGGTCAAAAAAAATGAGTTACTGAGCAGGACTTGTCGGATACGTATGAAGTAGCAGCGTGATCTAGCATTTTTGGAACCGATCAAGTGGTGATCTGGGCTTTTCGGATGCGTATGCATGCGTAATTTTCCGGCCCAGTTAGGCGGTGGTGGCTGAATACAGGCACTACTGGGTGGAGGAGGTTTTTGTTTTTATTTTATTTTATAAAATTTTATATTGGGGATATTTAGTATTTCAAATTCATGGGCCTATGGGGTTTTTAGGGGTTTTACCCCCAAATTTATAAAAAACTAAAATATCAAACTTTCAAGGGCATTTTAATCTTTTCACAATTATCAACGAAAATCACTACAGACATAGCGGAAGGTACCTATTTGTCGTTTCAAAACCTTTTGCAGTACCAACTTGTTGTTTCGACAAACCTTGGGTATGTGTAAGTCATTCTGCCATCAACAGGATAACCGATGTTATTAGCTATAATTACAAAGACACACGTGATTATATGATGTATAACACCCTCATATTTTGGGTATTCAGGCTAACATATTGCCATATTGGGGAGGTTATTGTCAAACATTTTTTTAGAAGGCCGAACGACTTACGCATACCCAAGGTTTGCCGAAACGACAAGTTGGTACCCAAAAAGTTTTGAAATGACAAATAGGTACCTTCCGTCATGTTCTGTTAGTGATTTTTGTTTAATAATAGTGAAAACACTAAAATGCCCTTAAAAGTTTGATATTTTAGTTTTTTACAAATTTAAAAATTTCTAAAAAACCCCCTAAGTTTGCTAATTTGACTAAATACCCCAATAGATAAAAATTTTGTAAAATAATAAAAATACCCCCACCACTGCGGTGCAGATTCCAAGGCAACCACCAAGTAGGGAATCGGCGAAAAAATGCATTACGACCACGGACTGTCGGATACGTATGTAGCAGTAGATACGGCATTTTAGGCAAGATCCGTGGCTAATCTGGCTGGAAAAGGCCAAACTACGGCCAGATCTGGCCTCGAGACCAAAATCTGGTTGAAAATTGAGTTAAACGTGTTGATCTGGCATTTTTCGGCCAGATCTGGCCGTCGAGGCCGGAAAAGGCCAGACGTAGATCTGGCCTTTTCGGCGGAATCCATCGCCAATGAGATCCTTGGCGGTCTGGCGGTTTGGAAAAGGCGGTCGACACGTTACAACATAGATCCTACAGTGCATTGTTAAATATGCATAATTTTTGCACGATTCGGTAGTTCGGAATCGGCATTGCGGGTGGCGGGGGTGTTTTTTGTTATTTTATAAAAATTTTATATATTGGGGTATTTATCAAATTAGCAAACCTAGGGGATTTTAGAAATTTTAAATTTATAAAAAACTAAAATATCAAACTTTTAAGGGCATTCTAATCTTTTCACTATTATCAAGCGAAAATCACTAGCTATGATGAAAAGTACCTATTTGTCCGTTTCAAACTTTTTGAGCACCAATTTGTCGTTTCGACAAACCTTGGGTATGTGTAAGTCATTAAACCTTTTAGAAATTAGAAGTTGTCCATTCTGAAACGCATTAGATAATGAGGCCCAATTATTTGATTTGGATAATTAAAATGGGCTAAATGAAATAAATACTGCTTATGGGTTTAATTGAATTAATGGGTTTATGAGTTTAAATTGGTTAAGTGGATTGGCCGAGTATTACTTTGGGCTATTTGGTTTATTTAATTGGTGAGTTTAGTTGAATTAAAATGGGTTAGGTTATGCAGTTAGAGTTTTATGTGTATTAGTGAGTTAACCTATTGTTATTAATAAGGCCAAAAATTGTGTTGATTGGGTTTTTCGGTTGTGAATGTGGTACGCAATTGGTGGAAGGATCTTCAGGAGGCAGTTTGTTAGTCTTGCAAATGTTGAACCACAGGCAAAGGGATTAATATCTTGAATATTTGATGAATATAGTATTGAGCTTTGAAGTTCTATTGGGTTTTAGTTAAGAGTTTGAGTAGAGGTGTAGCATGTTGTGTGGGTATAGTTTTAAGACCCATATGTAACTAATAGAGTTGGTATGATAAAATTGAAATATAGAAGGCATTATAAAAAGAAATGGACTCGGCCCAAATACAACAAGTTGTGAGTAATGTATTTTGGGTTGGCTTTTACTTTGTGTAAAGATATATTAAATTAGGTTGGGTTTTGTTTGGGAAGTTGATGGCTTTGATTATGTTGGTGGGGTAATTTAATTGGTGGGCTTAATTGTTTGAGTGGATTGACCCATAAATAATGAGGCCCAATTATTTGGTTTGGGTAATTAAGTTATTAAAGGAGTAATAGGCTAAATGGAATAAATGGTGTTAATGGGTTTAATTTAATTAATGAGCTTGATGGTGTTGGTGAGTTTAAATTTGTTAAGTGGGCTGCCTACTATTACTTTAAGGTCTTTAACCATAATCCAAGGACTATAACCCTAAGGGGGCGTTTGGTTCAGGAATGCTAGATTACTAGGAATGTTGGATTACTGGAAAGATATATTACCTTGGAAGATTACTGGGAATCTTTAGAAAAATGTGTTTGGTTAGTTGGTGGGTATGTTATATTAATATGTTTGGTTATGGGGAATAAATTGGTGGGTATGTTATTTAAATTACCAAATTGTCCCCTTTACAAATATTAATATAATATTATTAATTTTTGAATAAATTTTTTTAACCCCCAATATTTCAGATTTAGTTAAAACACCCCTGCTTATATAAAACTTTAATTTATTACGAAATCACCCCCACCACTTGCCACCGCAGACCACCACCGGAAGTCTCCAAAAGTCCCCATCAGCAGTTGACCGTGAGCAAGAGGCTTCGATATGGCCGTTTCCGTCCATATTGATGGCAGCACCTGTCAGGCCAAATCCGAGGAAATGGCTAGATCTATTTTGGCCATTTCGGACCGGATTGGACCCAGGTGGCCGTAATGGCCACCGGTAGGGCGAGGTCGTTAGTGGCGATTCTATTAGGCGAGAATAGGCAGGAATAGATCGGCGCTAACGGCTGACGGCTCCATGGCGGGTGCGGAACCATATCTCGTCCGATACGGCGTTAGCGACCCGATCCATCGATCTGGCAGGAAATGACTAGATTATCTGGCCATTTCCGACCAGATTTGGCCTGATATGACCATTTTCGACCATCAATATGGTGAAAACGATGCTCCGAAGCCTCAGGGAGTCTCCCAGAATTTCGTTCTTTTTTATGGACTACGGTGATTTTTTCGG
Source organism: Pistacia integerrima (assembly GCA_026225825.1). Lineage (NCBI taxonomy): Eukaryota > Viridiplantae > Streptophyta > Magnoliopsida > Sapindales > Anacardiaceae > Pistacia > Pistacia integerrima. The sequence continues at coordinate 50,391,510 of CM047749.1, forward strand.
CGGTGGCCCATGGTGGTTGGCCATTGTCGGCGGTGGTGGCTGGGTGGAAGGGGTGGTGGTGGCTGGGTGGCAATGGTGGTCTGTAAATTATTTTAAATATAAGGGCATTATTGTCCAAAATTTTAATTAAACAAGGGTAAAATTGAAATAGGATATTAATATAAATTTGTTTTAAAGTAGGGGTATTATTGTCCAAAATTTTTTATTAATAAGGGATAAAATTGTAACAAAAAAAGATAACCACAGGTAATCTCGAATACCTAAGAAAATGGAGGTGGTCAGTTACCTCGATATTACCAATAGTAACCCTTATTAGCATTTGAAGATTACGGTATTTTTATATTACTTGACAATCAAACATGGTAATCAAGTAATATAAGATGACATTACCCCAATAATCTCATATAACCCCCAATCAAACGCCCCCTAAGGTATCTTATATTAGGGAGCGTTTGGTTGAGACTTATATATGATTAATGTTGGAAAAGTAACCCGTCCGGCCTAACCCACGGCGGGTTAGTGTTTTTGGCGGTCGGGCCTAACTCGGCCCGCCAACAATAGGCCCGCCACTTGTTAGGGTTGGTTGGCAGGCCCCTAGCCCAGCCAACCCTAACCCGGACGGGTTATGCTGCAGGGCCGGGAGGGTCAGGGTTGAGCCCACCCTTCCCTTTTTATTTTTTTTTTAATTTTTTTGTTTTGTTTTGTTTTGTGTAATTATTTTTAGTTAACTTTTCAAATATCAATAATTCAATTAAATTAATTAATTTTTTTTGTTAACATTTCAAATATTAATTCAATTTTAATACAATAAAATTGTAATATAAGAAAAATTAGATTTATTCACTTATCAAAAAATAAAATAAGAAATTATAACAATTATTGCCTCATTAAAAACCTCACCAAGAAAAACCCAATAGGACAAAAACTTAGTAACGAAAAAAGAGTGCAATAATTGACAATTAATTTACAAGTTACAATTTACAAAATAACTAATTTAGGGGTTGACTAGGACCTCCCTCATCCGTATCATCTATATTATAAAATTAAAATAATTCTATTAAAGTATCATCGAAAATCTCGTATTGATCTTGATGGTGTGACCGTTCCCAATCTCGGAGACATGTGAGGACTTCAATCATTTTTTGTGAAAGTTTAGTCCTCCTTTCATTTAAAATTCTTCTACTTGCACTAAATGTTTGTTCGGATGAGACGGTTGAGACAGGAACAGCGAAAACATCCAAGGCAAGTCTTGATAATACTAGAAAAATACATTTTCTGGTTTTCCAATATTTTAAGACATCAAAGTTGGCTTTTTGTTGTGGATCTGCTGGTAACATTTCAGGGGTTCCCAAATATTGTTGAAGCTCATTACTCTGTGACTGCATGAAGGATAGTATATTCGTTGTTGGTGCTTTTGAAGGAGGATTGTGCTTGGAGTTGGGTCTCTTCGGCCTATTAAATGCACCTCGGGAGTAAAAGTCTTCATTTGTTTCTTCTAATGCAACTTCCACAGGGTATTTCGCATCTTTGCGGGTTTCCATACCTGTTTTCATATTGAAAATATACCCCTACAAGACAATCTCTTACCTCTCCTAGTTGATTGACATATGTTTCGTTTTGTAAATTTTCAGTTAATGTGCCTAAACCATTTTCTAAACCTGCTACTTTAATTATAGGATCAAATATAGCACCTAAACAATAAAGAAAATGAATGGGTTTCCAATATTTAAAAAAAAAAAAAATTTCATTGCCTTTATTGGTTCCCTTAAAATTTCATTGTTTTCGTTTTTTTCTAAACAACTCTGAAATTTTTATAATTGTATGTATTACCAATTAACTAGTAGGATAATACATATCAAAAAGTTATAAAGTGGATTGGTAAAAAATTTTAAGAAAATAATGAAATATTTTAGCTATATGCCAATCATTTTCTATCAAATAATGAGGACCTCTATTATTTGCTACAAAATAACTAATTAAATTTGCATAAGGTAAACATGAATTAAGCATTAAATAAATAATATTCCATCTAACATGCATGTCTAATGCAAAAGTTCTAGGAGACATATTTGATTTTATACAAGCATCTTGAAATTCAATATTTCTTTTATTACTATTGATAATCCAAGCTAAAGAATCTCTAATTCTATCAATATTATCTCTAATTGTTTTCATACCACTTGTCACAATTAAATTAATAATGTGACATGTACAACATTGGTGAAAAAACTTCAAATTGTTATATAAAATATAATTAATTTTAAAAAAATCTATAACTGTACTATTAGTACTTGCATTCTCTAAAGTTAAACTTATCACATTATTAATAACATCATAATCTTCTAAAACTTCAACAATTTTATTATAAATTTGTTGACCACTATAAATCCACATCCATTAATCTAAATCATAATCTGATTTATTTAATTTACATTCGTTATCAAAATAATGACTAGTCACACAAATATAATTTTGTTTAGCTCTACCACTCCAAATATCGATAGTTAGAGCCACATTAACATGACAACTATGTATTTTATTTTTTAATTCTAATTTCATTTTCCTAAACAATTTTATTAAATCATTTATAGTTGCAGTTTTAGAATAACTTTTAAATCCTAGAAAAAATAATTTTTTAATAAATCTTTCACAATATTTATCTTCAGCCATATTAATAGGTTGATCAGTTGTAGCAATATATAAAGCTAATTGTTCCCTATATACGTCAGAATTATAACGCCAAGTAGTACCTATATTAGTTATTTGAGTTTGATTGGTTTCTCTATTTGCATGTTGAGCAATATGTTTATTAGCATGCCATTTTAAAGTACTAGTACCATTACCTGAGTCAGCTTTATAAATATTTCCACAATACTTGCATCTTGTTTTCTTCACTTGAACTCCATTTTCTGTCTCGTAAAACTTATCGAAATGTACCCAAATGTTTGATGTGTGTGTCGTCAGGTTTCGGCCCAGAACAATTGATGAACCCATTACGCTTGAGATGAAGTTGGGCGGAGGGCGGCGATTACGAGGATGACTTAGAACCCGGGAGGCATATGCGGCATGGGGAGGAATCAAGGGCATATTTTGAGGTGTATCGGATTCTGGACTGGGAAAACGAAACTATTTGAATATGCTGCATTTATGTTAGTAAATTCAGCGGGACTAGGATAGTAGTTTCCTTCATTATCGAAATTGACGGGAGAGAAATATCTATCCATTGTAGTTAAAAAAAAAAAAAATTTGATATAGAAGAAATAAAAAATTAAAGAAGGAGAATTGGAATATGAAAATATGAATTGAAAATTGCAAAAACTAATAAAAATTAAAATGAGAGCAAATTGACAACAAAGAGAATAATTGAGAGATTTCAATAGAGATTAGAGAAAATGAGAGAATTTGGGATGTGAGAAAATATAAGAGTTTAAGGCCAATTTATAAAAAAAAAAAAAATGTGAAAAAAACCACTCCAAGCTGTTATAAAAGCGACTATATTTCAAGGGTAAAAAGGGTATTTGAAAAAAAAATTAATTTTGTTTTTTTTTTTTTCAACCAACCCAGCGGGTTGGTGGGTTCTTTAAAAAAAAAAAAACAACAATAACTCATCGGGTTGCGAGGGTTGCCATATATCAACTTTGGCGCAGAGGGTTGCATACGGGTCGGGTTCAACCCGGCCCGCCTACCCTCTTTCATGCGGGTCGGGTTAGGGTTGACCGACCTAACCTAGCCTATTTGTTCCACCTCTATATATGATTTCTAAGGTTATGTCATCTTATATTATTTGATTGCCATGTTTGGTTGTCAAATAATATAAAATTCTTGTATTCTTTCTATACCAATAGTAGTTACTGTTGGTAATATTGAAGGTAATCTGTTTACATAAATTTTTTTAGGTATTGTACGATTACTTGATTATCTTATTTTTGTTACAATTTTATCCATTATTATTAAAATTTTTGGACAATAATGCCCTTGTTTTAAAATCAATTGACATGAATCTGGCTTTTACAATTTTACCCCAATTAATTAACTTTTTGAACAAAATTACCTTTGAATTCAAAACATATTGCAGCCCACTCAAGCCACCACCCTACCCACCCAGGTAGGCCCCGTCGAAGCGGAGACGGAAGGCCGAAGATGGCCCTCTTGGTTTGATATGGCCATTTTCGGCCATATCATAACAGATCTGGTCGAAAAACGACCAGATCTGCCGATCTAGCCATCGATATGGCTGTTGATAGCTAGATTGACGGATCTAACCGAAAATGACCACATTAGAACTAGCCGTTTTCCGGCTAGATCTATCACGATCTGACAATTTTCGACCATAGATGCAGGTGAAAATGGCCATATCGACGAGAGGCCATTTTCGGTCGTCCGTGCGCCGTTAGGTTGCCGACTACCAGCAACCGATAGTGGCTGGGTTGGTGGGGGTGTATTATGGGGTTGTTTTTGCTAAGTTTTTAAATGTGAGGGGGTTATACAAGAGTCTAAATAATTATATTAAATAATAATATAATATTATTATTTAATTAGAGGACAATTCAGTAATTTAAATAACATTCCCATCAATCTATTATTCTCAACCAAATATATTAATATAACAGATCCACCAATTTATTTCAACCAACCAAACATATTTCCCTAAATGTTCTCAATAATCTTCAAGGTAATATTTTTTTCCATTAATATAACATTTTTAGTAATACAACATTCTCTGAATCAAACGTACCCTAAAGATATTGCTAACCAAAAAGAGTGAAAGGTAAAATAGTAGTGTAGTAGTACCTCAACCCAATTTTGAGAGTTATCTAAGTAAACCCCTATAAGTTTGATTTAATCGTTGTGAGCGTCCAGAAGTTTAGTTATTACATATTTAATTCCAATTACTTTGAATTTTGTTAATAAAAATCAGTTACAATGGAAAATTTCCTCCTATCCTCAGTCAACTTACTATAAATTCCATATCTCCCATAGTCGCCAAATGTCAGAAAACCCCCACCATCTCAAAATCCCAAAGCTGTTGGCGTCGACAATGTCTAACACATTTCAGCGTTGTTGGAGGCCTCGAGGCAGCCACTTGAGGCTAGATTTGACCTCTCGATGTCGATAGAGGCCAAATCAGCACAATTAGAGGCCTAAACCGACCTTGGGGCAGCCGATTAAGGATTGATGTCATTGCACACTATTAAATGTTAAAAACTAACCTCCCTATAAAGTGAAAATATCAAATTTACCTACCCAACAGTTAACTTTATTGCAAAAACTTAATGAAATGAGAGCTACCTATATGATAACGAAACTAGCGAGTGCTCACATAAATAAAAACCAAATCTATAGGGTTTACTTAGATAATTCCAAATTTGAAGATTAAACTATCACACATATAAGTAAGGTTTAAATAACACTATTCAGTTAATTATCCGGTTAGTTAGGCTAATTTTAAGCGGGCCTTTTGGATGGAATAGGGTTGAAAATGGGCATTGCTTGCCCTAAGTCCATTTGATCAACTTAGGTTTATAAGCTTATTGACGTATATAGCCTCTTTGCATGGCCAAAGCAGAGATTAAAGCAAGGTTGAATACGGTAATTCACATCAAAGTCTTTTAACGAATCGAAAGATCATTAATTAGAGCGGCTCATGGAAAACTAAGAGTGTCTACTTATTTTTTGGGCCTTGTATTTAGTGTTTGTTTGAAAGAATTGGGTTTTCAATTCATTGATTTATCACTAAGGAGTTACACCCTTTATATTGGGAGTATACGATCTCCTAAATCTCCTAATTATGTCAATTGTGGATTACACAATATTTTTATCGACATAATTAGGAGATTATAATCTCTAGAATATTAGATCGTTATGCGACATAACTAAAAGATTACATAATATTCACTTGATTACAAAATATATACAAAATATTATGAAAATCTTAATACTTCCCCTCAAGTTGGTGCGTAGATGTCACACATGCCCAACTTGTCTAACACTGTGAGAAAATACGTTTGGAGGCGACCTTGGTAAGAATATCGGCCCGGAATTGATCCTCAGTCGAATCTTAGGCAGTTCAATAATCTTTTCATCCAGTTTTTCTTTGATGAAAAATCTATCTACTTCAACGTGCTTCGTATGATCATGTTAAACACTGGATTGTAAGCAATGTCACATGCTGCTTTATTGTCACAATATAACTGGATTGGTTGATTAGGTTGATAACCCAAATCTTGTAGTAGAAATCTTAGCCACAAAGGCTTCACAAATCCCAAGTGCCATTCCCCTAAGTGCAGCCGGCGCAGGCGTGCCACAACATTCTGTTTCTTGCTTCTCCAGGTGATGAGATTACCTCCTACAAAAGTAAAAGAACCAGAAATAGATCGTCATCATCCTTGCTCCGGCCCAATCGGCATCGATATATGCATGCACATTTTTGGTAGTCCTTATTTTTTAGAAAATAAGATTCCCTTTCGAAGCATGTTTTAAATATCTCAAGATACGCATAGCTGCATTCATATCTTGCTCCCGGGATTATGCATGGGCGGTGACTATACTCAATGCATAAGCAAGATCTGGCCTAGTGTGAGACAAGTACATCAATCTTCCCACAAGTCTCTGGTATCTCCCTTTGTCAACTGGTACTTGATCAGTCTCAACTCCTAATTTCAAGCCTTCTTTGATTGGTGTATCAATTTGGTTGACATCTTTGACATACGGTTTCCTCAACACATCCAATGCATACTTTCTTTGTGATAGAAAGATACCTCATTAGATCGAGACAACTTCAATTAGAAAATATTTCAAAGAACCTAGGTCCTTCATCTCGGAATTCTTGATAAGTACTTTTGCGAGCCTTCCTTTCTTGGATCATTTCAGGTAACCACCATATCATCCACATATACAATAAGTGCGGTGATCTTTCCTTCTTTGTTTTTTAAGGAATAGTGTGTGATACGAATTACTCGATGGTAGCCAAAAAAACTTCATAGCTTTGGTGAACCTCCCAAACCATGCCCTCGGAGATTGTTTTAATCCATACGGTGACTTCTTTAACACATACCTTTTTGCTATGTTTCCCACAGTAAAATACACCACAGGTGGAGGATCCATATAAATTTCTTCAAACAATTCTCCATGTAGGAAAGCATTCTTCACATCGAGCTGGCTTTGTAATGGCCAATCCGGGTTTTGCGGACCAAAGATAACAAGACACGTATTGTGTTGATTTTGGCCCTACGAGGTGCAAATGTCTGTATAGTCTATCCCATGAGTTTGAGTGTACCCTTTTGCTACTAGTCTTGCTTTAAATCGATCAATCATACCATCAGCTTTATACTTCACAGTGTAAACCCATCGACATCCAACAGTCTTCTTTCCTGGTGGACAATCAACAAGTTCCCAAGTCTCATTCTTCTGTAATGATTTCATCTCTTCATTCATAGCAGCTTTCCATTTTGGATCAGATAAGGCTTCCTGCACTTTGTTAGGAATAGATACAGTAGATAATTGATTCACAAATGACAAATTTGATTCTGACAGACGATGATTAGACATATAATGACTCATGGGATATTTGACCTTACTAGATGGCTCAGGTTCGTATCTTGGTTTAGGAATCCCTTTAGTACTTCTTGGTGGTAACTGCTTCCTAATTGGTTCAGACTCTATTGTTTCAGACTCTATTAGTTCAGACTCTAAATCAGGAACATTTATAGTGAATGGTGGTTGTGACATACCAGGAATGAGAGATTCAGACTGAGATGAAGTTTCTTCAGACGGAGATACCACCTCGACATTTTCATCCACTTCATCTTCTTGTTGATCAACAAGTCTAGTTTACGACTCATAGTCTCCCACATCTTGACGGCATAGTCAAAGTCGAATTTCTTTCGGACAATACTCCCCCTAAAGTTCAGACTTAGAAGAAAAATACATCAACTCTTCATGGAACACAACATCCATGGTTACAAATAGTTGTTGGGTTGGAGGATGGTAACATCGATAACCCTTTTGATGAACCCGTGCCATGAAAACACATTTCAATGCTCGAGGAGACAACATTGCGTTGATGTTTATGGAGGTGTACAAAAGCAACACAACCAAAAACATGAGGTGGTAAGTTTGCAACCGTTGGAGCATTCTTTGTTTACCAAAGCGCTTGAAATGGAGTTTGGAACTCAATTGAGCTAGAAGGTATTCGACTGATTATGTAGGCAGCATAAGTGAGTGCTTCTCCCCAAAAAGTCAATGGCATGTGAGCTTCTATTAAGGAAGCACGAACAACCTCAATAAATGCCCGATTTTTTTCGCTCGGCCAACACCATTTTGTTGGGGTGTGTTGGGGCAAGTAGTTTGATGAATAACACCATGTCTTTGTCAAGAATCTTCTTGAAGTCCGTACTTTGATATTCTCCTCCATTGTCACTTCGTAGAACCTGAACTTGAGCATTATATTGTGTACGAAACATTTGGTAAAATCTTTGAAATACCACATTGACCTCCCTTTTAGATTTCATCAAACAAACCCAAGTCATCCTTGTATAGTCATCAATGAAAGTAACAAACCGTCGTGATCCTCTTAAAGTATTAACTTGAGAGGGCCTCAGGGTTTATCAGTGAATAAGCATAAAGGGATTTGAACTTTTATTCAATTTTATTGGATAAGAAACTCGATGACTCTTTGAAAGTTCACAAACATCACAGCGGAAACAACTAACATCACTTTGCTTAAACAAACTTGGAAATAATTTCTTCAAGTAACCAAATGAAGCATGTCCAAGACGCCGATGCCTGTTAGGAAACGACCCGGTTGCGCAGCGGAAAACAAAAAATTTACAACCCACGGATCGTTCCTTAGAACCCAAAATCAAGGCACAGATTTTACAGTTTATGCATAATAAGAATCTGCAGAAAATTAAATCCATATGTTTAGATTCATACCCACGTTTGGAGGCTCCACCAATGCTGTCTCTGAATGTGTTTGCTACCGATCCAAGTATAGGATTGAACCAAGAAGTCCACACGAAGACAACCACCAAGAACCAAGGAGGGATTTGCTAGATCCTCCTTGGCCTTAAGAAATCAAGAAGAACAAAAGAAAAGTTTGATTTTCAATCAAACAGTGAAAGTGGCGTGGGTTTGAGTGTATGGGGTATTGTGTTTTTCTTTTCAAAAGGCAAAAATCAATTCATTAATAAAACACACAAAACACTATTCTTTTTATAGGCAAACCAAGTTGCCCTATTCCCACATGGAATGGGCTTGGGCTCCAACCCAAACACCCCATGTTGCCAAACACTCCCAAATTGGATATTTTATTTATTTCATCATTATTTCAATTAAAAATCAATTAATATATATTTAATATATATATATTGACATTTAACAATAATGATAATTTATTTGAATATGTGCGAACACACATTCAACCGTAATTTCACTTATTTAATTTTTTAACAAATTAAATAAAAGGCTACGACCTTAGCAAATTTAATTGCCTTTGTGAAATTACCAAAATACCCTCCCAAGCCCAAAAAAAGGCAACGCCCTTCTTTCTTCTTGGCTCTTAAAATATCTTCTATGTGTGTGACCCATAGGCTCCTCATCATACCGGTAGTGTCTGATGTCGCGATTAACACCAATTAATCGTCTCACTAATACAGAGACCAAGATTGGCCCCTAGCAAGACATCATGGCCACCAGATAGATTGATTGACAAAGTAGCTACTGTCAGCGATATGATTACCGTACAATACGATCCTTTCATCATTCGTTATCTCGGCAGAGGCGAAGGCATAGAAATAGTGTCAACCTTCGGTTTACTCCGATATTAAATATTCGGTTTACGGACCAATGACCCGTATTATAATCCGGATAGAGCAACAACTCAATCCCACTTGTGGCCCTGATTTGATGTCATTGCCATATCTTGAATTGCGCCGTGATAACTTCTCCCGTGCCGGGAGTGATGAATCCTTTGTCAATCCACCATAGTCTTGATACACTTCTTGATATAGCCAATCACCACCCGTCTTGTGACTACAAATAGAGCTGCGTTAGGCTAGTGTCAAAGCTGTACCAATTGGTGCACAAAGGCGCTCGGTGATCTCAAGTCTAAGGATCACATGCAACACCATTCGTTAGAGGATTTGTTCCATAAAGACAAGGGTTACCATCCATATGGAATCCTCGGTGGGTGGGTCGATCCGGTGAACTTGTTTGTGGTTGTAATCGCCTACAACAAACACCCGTGTGTTGCACCCGAGGTTGTCACCAAACAACCTTGACAAGTGAATCGATCCAGCGCCTTTCGGCGGGGAGTCGTTCAACACTATGATAGCCTTACCGTATTATCTCGTTGCCCTTACTTGATTAATACTAGGCTCTGAGGCGTTTTTAGAATGGCCACCACATGTGCTCATAGGGTTCTCACTATCAAGATTTGAAACACTTGATACCCTCGTCACGGTTCTACCATTCTAAGGACATATATCAATACATATTGCAATAATAATGATTTACGCGATATAGAATAAAATGCCTTTTATTATTGATTAATGAACATTATTACAAAGAGTCAATTCCACAATAATTGATTGGCTCTAGGGCATCTACTCTAACAGATGCCATAACCAGATGGAGGATTTCTGCCTGTCTTCTTCCGAGCCATTGACTGTAAAAGCTTGTTGTACTATGGCAGAATTTTTTTCTCTAAATCCAATGTCACAGTGCCCTCGTCTAATACCACAACCAATCGTTTGTTTTTTCTGAATGCTCTTAAACACATAAAAATCAGGCCAAAAAATCACCACACAAGATAAGGTTTTGGTTATTTGTGAGATTGACAACAAGTTGTAATTTAGGGAAGGAACAACTAGAACTGAATCTAAGTTTAAAGTATTTTGAAAGGTTACTGATCCTTCTCCAATGACTTGAGTGGACTCACCATTGGCAGTAGACACAAATTTATGTGAGGATGGTTTTAAGTGTGAAATATGCATAGAATCAAATGTCATGTGATCGGTAGCACAGAATCAATTATCCATGCCTTTATAGAAGCAGATGTACACATATGTAAAGACTAACCATCGTTTCTAGTAGTTGCTACAAATGATGAACAACGATCAACATCTTCTTTCTTTTCCACAATAGCAGCAATAGAGTTTTTCTTGGAATTCTTCTTCCTTTGATCACGATTGTGATCCCACCAGTCAGGATATCCAACCAATTCAAAACATTGGTTTTTGGTATGACCAAATTCATTGCAGTGGGTGCATTTCTTGTCTGTGTTGTATGATTTGCTGGATTTTACATCTTTGACTTCTATTTTTGGGCCACCATTGCTTTGAAGTCTCAATATTTCTTGATTCTCCCTTCAAGGTAGTTTGATGGTGCCTCGTCGAACTTTCCCGAGTAACTCTCTTCTAGATTTGGGAACCGGATTTTTTAGTAGAATTTCTCCACGAATTTGTTCGAACTCTCCATCCAAACACAAGAAAAATGTGAATTCGAATTGCTCGACAAATTTACGATATGCTATTATGTCATCCGGGATCCTTCACCAACCTTTGTATTTCGGTGGTTTAATACTGAAATATTTACGTCAATTCTCCATAATAGACAGTGACCTTCCATTTTGTTTTTAGCGGTAAAGGCTTTTACGGTGCAAGGAGAAGACAAGTAACTCATCGCTTCCATCATAAAAAGCTTTGGATAGAGCACTCAGTTGTGGCGTGAATAAGCGGAGATAACGCTTCATAATTTCGGGAGACATGGACATCAACAACCATCGTTTGACTTTACGGTTTTGACATACCATTTTTCATACCCCTCATGATTCCTTTGGTGTTGGTTTCTTTCCAC
>CM047749.1:50403465-50591041 GCA_026225825.1 Pistacia integerrima
AATGTGGTGAGTTTTAATTCAATGATAAATGGGCTTTGCAAGGAAGGGAAGATGGAGGAAGCTAATGGGTTGTTGGAATTGATGATTCAAAGAGGTTTGCAGCCTAATGTGGTTACGTTTACTACAATGATAAGTGTGCTTTGCAAGGAGGGGAAGACGGAGGAAGTTAATGGGTTTTGGAATTGATGATTCAAAGAGGTTTGCAGCCTAATGTGGTTACGTTCACAACAATGATAAATGGGCTTTGCAAGAAGGGGAAGACAGAGGAAGCTAATTGTAACGCCCCACTTGAGGTACGTAGTTAATGCTTCTTCTTTTGCTCTTTTTGAGTTGATTCATTATTGTTTGGTTGGCCTTTGAGTGATATGTTGAACACTTGCCTTGATATTGGTTGAAAATAGAAGAAGTTTACTGTTTCACTCTTCGCGGGGGCGAAGAATAATCTTCGCCACGGCGAAGAGGTGTTGTAGCCATGGGAAAGCTGCTGGACAGTTTCGCCGCGACGACAGAGGATTCCTCGCCGCGGCGACGTGCCAACCAAAATATTTGTTAAGTTTTAGATATTTTCTTCCCTAAGGGCAATTTGACCAATCTACCCCTAATTAGCAGGAAATGTGGAGAGTAAAATGTAAGGAATTTTCATGGAGAATATGTTGTTATGGGGGTGTGTTTGTAATGAATCAAAGGATATAGATAGAATTCCCAAAGAAGAGTAAGGGCAAATTGGGAATGCTTGTGTATAAATTTCATTAAAAGGAATTAAGTCATTGCAAACCCTTCATTCTTCTTCTTCATAGCCACTCTCCTCTCTTGCTTCCTCTCAATTTCTCTTTCTTTTGATCAAGGAGTTTTGAAGGGCTTTTGGAGTGATTTGGGGTAGAAAATCATCTAAGGCATCCTAAGAGAAAAAGTCAAGCAAACCAAGTGAAAGGAAGAGCTAGTGAAATCTCTCCATAACAAGGTAAGTAAATCCCAACCCAAGTTGAGATTTGAGAATTTTCTTGATTAGGGTTTTGATAGCAATTATGTATGTATATTGTATACATGTTATATGCCATGTTATTGGGTCTTAAATGGAGATTTCTAGTGCTTTGTGATTGTTTATACATTTCAAATATAAGAAGTGAGATGTGGGTTGGAAAGGTAGTTTGAGATGGAATTGAAGGATATTGAGGAATCCTTTTTGGAAGTGTCTTTCTTTGGCAGGATTTATGGCTATGTGAGAGGGTTTCTCCCCATTTTGGATGGTTAGAAAAAGACTTAGAATTATTGTTATAGTAGCGTTTTATTATGCACTTGAGTTGTTTGATGAAATGCCTAATAGAGGTTTGAGTATGAGTAGTGAACCTTAATTCTTGCAACATTGCATGTTGGCATTTCATAAGTGCATTAGTGGAGATGAACCATCCATAGGCATTAATTGTGCATTGAGAAGTGACCTAAGAAAGAGTAGGAAACTTTGTGTATGCACTTGCTCTTTGAGTAGAGAACCTTGTGGATGCAACTACTCTAAGGGTAGAGAGAATGAGAAGTGCTAGAGTAGAGTGAATGAGAAGAGTAGTAGAAATGGGTTGATTCTTTGTGATCATCACCCGACAGTTATGAGAATTGGGTTGATGCTTTGTGATCATCACTCGACTAGCCATTAGAAATGGGTTGATGCTTTGTGATCATCACCCAATAGGTAGTAGAAACGGGTGGATGCTTTGTGATCATCACCCGGTTAGTTATTAGAAAGGGGTTGATGCTTTGTGATCATCACCCGACATTTATTAGAAGTGGGTTAATGCTTTGTGATCATCACCCGACAGTGATTAGGAACGGGTTAGTGCTTTGTGATCGTCAGCCGAAAGTCATAAGGAACGGGTAGGTGCTTTGTGGTCTCCACCCGATAGAATTCTGGCCCGGGTAGGTGCTTCATGATCCCTACTCGGTAGTCACTAAGAACGAGTTGGTGTTGTGTGAACTCCACCTGACAGTCATGAAGAGTGAGATGGTACTGTGTGAACGCCATCCGGCCGTGCCTTCGGTAAGATGAGGTCATGACATTTAGTAGGAAACAACAGAAAATGTGAGGAAAGAATTAAGAGAAATACATACGGGGATAAACAGATAGAGGGTTTTACTTACTAAGCATTATTTTGTGCTCACCCCGTTATTTTCCTTTATGGATGCAAGATCTAGGTGATGATGCAGTCGGAGGGGCATCGGCAAGCGAGGAGCAATAGCTACTCTGTTTCCCCTGTTTTTGTCTTTTAAAATGGTTTTTTTTGTAAATGATGCTCTTTGTGTATAAAAGACGTATTACTTATAATAAAAAGAAAAGTTTTGGGCCCATTTTCTTTTGTTATTATGCATGCATTGTATTAGTTTACAGTAGTTGTTACACTAATGAGTTGTTGGAATTAATGAGTCAAAAAGGCTTGCAACCTAATGTGGTAACTTTTAATACAACGATAAATGGGTTTCGTACGGAGAGGAAGATGGAGGAAGCTAATGGGTTGTTGGAATTGATGAGTCAAAGAGGTTTGGAGCTTAATGTGGTGACATTTACTACAATGATAAAATGGCATTGCAAGGAGAGGAAGATGGAGGAAGCTAATAGGTTGTTGGAAATGATGATTCAAAGAGATTTGCAGCTGATGTGGTGACGTTTGATTCAATGATCAATGGGCTTTGCAAAGAGGGGAAGATGGAGGAAGCTAATGGGTTGTTGGGAGTGATGATTTAAAGAGGTTTGCAACCTAAAGTGGTGACATTTAATTCAATGATAAATGGGCTTTGCAAGGAGGGGAAGGTGGAGGAAGCTAACGGGTTGTTGGAATTGATGAGTCAAAGAGGTTTGCAGCGTAATCTGGTAATGTTTAATACAATGATTGGTGGGCTTTGCAAAGAGGCGAAGATTGAGGAAGTTAATGGGTTGATGGAATTGATGATTCAAAGAGGTTTGCATCCTAATGTGGTGGTTTTTAATTCAATGATAGATGGGCTTTGGATGGAGGGGAAGATGGAGGAAACTATTAGTTTGTTGGAATTGATAAGTCAAAGAAGTTTGCAGCCTAATGTGGTGACTTTTAATACAATGATAAATGGGCTTTGCATGGAGGGGTAGATGGAGGAAGCTAATGGGATGATGGAATTGATGATTCAAAGAGGATTGCAACCTAATGTGTTGACTTTTAATTCAATGATAAATGGGTTTCGTAAGGAGGGGGAGATGGAGGAAGCTAATGGGATGATGGAATTGATGATTCAAAGAGGATTGCAACCTAATGTGTTGACTTTTAATTCAATGATAAATGGGTTTCGTAAGGAGGGGGAGATGGAGGAAGCTAATGGGATGATGGAATTGATGATTCAAAGAGGTTTACGGCCTGATGTGGTGACATTTAATACAATGATAAATGGGCTTTGCAAGGAGGGGAAGATCGAGGAAGCTAATGGGTTGTTTGAATTGATGAGTCAGAAAGGTTTGTAGCCTGATGTGGTGACATTTACTACAATGATAAATGGGCTTTGCAAGGAGGGGAAGATGGAGGAAGCTACTACATACTTGAAATTGATGATCCAAAGAGGTTGGCAGCCTAATGTGGTGACTTTTACTATAGTGATAAGTAGGCTTTGCAAGGAGGGGAAGATGGATGAAGCTAATGGGTTGTTGGAATTGATGACTCAAAGAGGTTTGGAGCCTAATGTGGTGTCTTTTACTACAATGATAAATGGGCTTTGCAAGAAGGGCAAGATGGAGGAGCTAATGGGGTATTGGAATTGATGAGTCAAAGAGGTTTGCAGCCTATGATATGATCTTCTTGTCTTGACCTTTATAAGGACCCATAGGCTAATTTGGTATCTTTATATGTTGCATCCTTCGATCATATGTCTTGACATATACCCCTTTATATTATTTTTAAGTTTTTGTTTTCTTATTTCAATTTGTTGTTGCTCACCTGAATTCTCACTCTAATTGTTTTAGCTCTTCTTTTTGCAATGAGTTCTGGATATTCTGAAAGTATATACCATGAGCCAAAGATGGCACTTGATACTTTTGCAAATATCAGCCACTTGGTGTCTAACCATGAAGGAGAATTTTAAGATAGCCATTGAGGAAATAGACTTTTGTTTTTCCTTTTTTTAAGTGTTGTTTTACCAAAGTTCTCTCAAAGCATGAAGCTAGAAGTCCAACATCCAATGGTTATTTTTTCTTTTATGGACGTTGTCCAACTTTTTGTTTGGTCAAATACTATTATATCATTTTTCTTCCACAGTGCATGTCTTGACAAGTTAGATATATATGTGGCATACTCTATTTACTTAAGTTCTTTAGTGGTGAATGTATACTTCTGTAGGTATGCTTTTCCTTTCCCAAACGAAGTTGTATTTCAGTTTTTCATTATCAAGAATGTAAATTTGCACATATCATGTATTTCAGGAATTCGTTCCTTGCTTTGTATGATAACGTAGTATAGAAATCTCATCGCGTCTTGTTATATATCAGGAGAAATCTTCTTTCTTGTATGACTTTCAGTATCTTGGAATATGGTAGAATTTTTTATATAATTTTACAGCTACTATCGTTTTGATCCTTTTCCTATTTTTCGAAGTCGATTGCTGATTTATGTTCCAAGCATTCAGAGCCTGTTTAAGATTTTTGATGCCATAAAATTTATAGGATTCTCCGATGAAGATATCTAAAGCAAAATGGTAGGATAATTTGATAATGGCGTGCCAAAGATCTCAAGGCATTGAAATTTTCTTGATCCAACCAAAGGTAAATGTGTTTTGATAAGTTTAACATTGACCAAGGGTTATCAAGAATATCCATCAATTAAAAGAAAGCAACATTAGAACTAATTACTAATTACTGTTCCAATAGTTGATTTCTAAAGATTTGATCTCAATTTCACTGAAGCTTTGCTTATATGATTCCGGTGTGAAGCATCTAAGCATGGTGTTTTGGCTGATGAAATGGTAGAGGCTAGGAGATATATATTGAAGAGAAGAAGCATTTTAGGTTAAAGTGAGTATTGAGTACAATTTGGAAAATCTTTTAGTTGAACCAGGCTACAAATTTTTGGTTGAGATTGGCATGTCTAGTGTGGAAGAAGCATCTAAGCAGGGTGTTTTAGTTGATGAAAGAGCGGTTGTCATGAAGAGACTAGTTGATGAAAAAGCAGTTGCCATGAAGAGACTAAGAGATATATTCTGAAGAGAAGATACATTTTAGGCTGAAGTAAGTACAATTTGGAAACTCTTTTACGTGAACCAGTCTGGTAAGTACAATTTGGAAACTCTTTTACGTGAACCACTCTGGTGTGGTGGAAGATAGAAACATGAGACTGGCAATGGATTCAATAGTCAACGCTTTTTCAGAATCAGAAGCTAAGCTGAAATCAATTGTGTTGAAAGTTAATACCTGTAATATTTGAGCTATAAGTTTGTTTTTGTTATAATGATTACCAGGATTAACAGTTTGATCATATAAAAGATTAATTCATAGGATTTGCGATTGTGTTACAAGAGAGGGAAATTGGTTACTTTGTGCTTTGTTAATCACAGTCAAGATTTCCTAAACCTTATGGATTTGCTTTTAAGCTTTACATGAACATCCTTCCCTCAAAACACGTTTACTTAGTTTAGATGATCCAAGGTTTATAAACTATTTTGAACACTTAGTTGCTAGTAATGCAAGGTATGTCAATTCAAGGAGCTACATATTTTATTGCAAAATTACATGAATAAAATTTGATGCCTTGTCTACAACATTAAAAAAAGAAAAAAGAACAACAAAATAGTTTTTTTTGTTCTTCATCATATCATAATCATATGATCTATCCAAAAGGCTGCAGAAATAGCTATCCATGTCAAGTACAATACACCCTCTAAATAATTTCATAAAAAATATAATCCCAAAGTTTTAAAAACAACAAAATCCACCCTCAAAAGTTGAAAGTGCAAACGTATCATAAGAGTAACCTCTCTTGTTTTGGAAACTGATGGGGTTTACTCTTAACCATCAAATCCATAAGTCTCCACAAATAACTATACTAGCAATTCTTTTGTGTATTTGCTTTGCTAGAATATAAATAGACTTGACTTTTCTTTTGTGGATTTGGCTTCTATTTGTTGATATTTTTCTAGGTTGACTCTTGAGTGTTGTTGCTGTTATTGTTGTGGTTTGATTGAGTATTGGAAGGTATCTGTCAGATTTAGGTCAAACTTTGATGCAATCTCCGGAATAATGTTATATTTTCTAACTGGTTTATGAGTTATTTCGTAGCTCGTGTTCCTTATGCTGAGTGGAAGGATATTTATTTTCTATCTTCATTGTTCATTCTGCTTTGAAAGTTTTAGAGAAGTTATTTCCTATCTTCAGAATCTGTCAAAGTAATGAACTTCTAGTGTAATTCAGTATGCTAGCAAGACACTTGTTGATGCACAACTGAATTACACCACCACTGAAAAAGAATTATTGGCTGTGGTGTTTGCTTTTGACAAGTTTCGTTCTTACTTATTAGGTGCGAAGGTGATCGTTTACACGGACCATTCAGCACTCAGACACCTACTGGCGAAGTAATTGTTGTCTCCGCGGCGAAGGAAAGGAATGAATTTGCGCAAAATTGGCTAAGGCATTTCGCCGCGGCGAAGTTAGCCTTGAACTCTCGGGAAGTTTTCGCCCCGGCGAAGAATTCTTCTTCGCCGCGGCGAAACCTGGAAATTTTAGGGTTAATGAACTATGAACGTCGCCCGGGCGAAGATACTTCGTCGCCGCGGCGAAACCTGGAAAAATGGATTAGGGTTTATGCATGATGAACTTCGCCGCGGCGAAGAAACTTCTTCGCCGCGGCGACGAGCTATTTTTATATATACCAACTTTTCTTCTTCTCATTTTCACGCCGCCTTGCATTTTGAGTTGAGAGAAAATTTTCCAACTTTCAATCTTTCACTTCTATTTTGCTTTTCCAACCAAAACTATCACTCTACAACATTCCTAAACACCAAAACAACCCATTTCAACAACAAATTTCACGAAAATTTCACAAAACTTTTTGGATCAAAAATTTGGGGCTTTCTTGTTTGGGTCGTTTCCGGGTCAATTGGTGGTGCAAACTCCTTAATATCGGTAAGATCTCAAAAACCCAAAGCTTTATTTCGGAAAATTTTAAGTCTATCATCATAGATCTAAGAATTTTGTGAACGTTATGTTTGAGAATTTTGGGTTTGTTTGAGTTGTGTTTTTTATTAAAGTTGAGAAGTTTGTGAACCAATTGATTGTTAGAAGTGTGGGTGTTGATTATTTGGAGTGTTTGTGTTGAATTGAAAAATTGTAGTTTGGGGGTTGAATTGCAAATTTTTGAAAGTGTGGATTATTTTTTGCAGGTTTGACATGGCTATGTTTTTGTAGGTCTAATTCCTTGGGGTTAACAGTGTGAATTGAATTTCAGTGAATCAATGGCTCCGAAAATTAAGCATAAGAGCAAGGGGAAGAATGTTGACAACCGGTTTGTGAACGAGGTAGCCCGTAAACGTTACGAGGAGGTGATCAAACGAAAGGATAAAGGTTTCATCCCTGAACGTGGATTGACAGCACCACAATCTGTGGACTGGAGTAGGGGTAGACGTTGGGACATGTTCATGCGTGCTCCTGAGGTGCTGACTGTAGAACCGTTGGTCAAAGAGTTCTATGCCAACTTCCCCGAATGTCAGGATGAGACTGTGTTTGTACGAGGGGAGGATGTGCCATTTTCAGCAAGGGATATCAACAAATTCTACAACTTGCCCGAAATTTTCAATGATAAGTATGTGGAGTTTAAAAGATCAAACTTTGAGGATGTTATTATCTTGCCGGTCATTGCGAAACCTGGGGCAGCATGGGAAGTGTCTAAAAAATAGAAAAAGACACTCAAAGGAACACAGTTGACACCAATGGCTCGGCTGTGGTAGTACTTTGTCAGTGCTAAACTAATGCCGGAGACGCACTACAGCACAGTGACTCATGAGAAGGCGGTATTGCTCTACTCCATTGCCACAGGAAAGAGTATGGATGTGGGAGACATCATTTATGAGAGTATCAGGATAGCATCCACAAAAGGGCGATCAAGCTACTGTTTCCCGCATCTCATCACAGCCATGTGCCTAAAAGCGGGGGTCAAGGTTCAAGATGATGAGTAGCGTATTCATGCGGCTCCAACTCTAGATTCTGACTATTACAAGAAACACCTAGACCGAACGGAAGCTGCCCAACCAAGAGCAGGGGCGAAGAGGCAGAGAACGAGCATGGCCACATCATCCAGCTCCACAGGGTCTCAAAAAGAGATGATGCAAGAAATGATGGGCATGATGAAGTACATGAAGAGACGACAAGATTGGATGATGGAGCAGACACAGAACATTCATGAATTGCTGACGAACAGCTTCAAGGAGTTGAAGGTTGACACTTCCGCATATCAATGGGTTGATTGGAACTCAGATGAGTGGCCAGAATCAGAGGAAGAAGAGGAAGACAAAGAAGATGAAGAGGCAGAAGAGGAAGAACAAGACTGGACTGGATCACCTGTTTATGTTTTGTTTAATTGTTTTCATTTAATTTTTTGTCCAGTTGAAACTTAAACTCATTTTATTTTGGTTTTGGATTTTGTTTATTTTGTTAGTTGTTTTTTAATTAGTAGTTGTTAAAAGGGCGAGATTAGGTTGTAATACTTTCAATTTAGTTGTGAATTCGTTCTAACATGAGGGATACCACAGTTTTGTTGTTTTGACAGAATTTGGATGATAAAAAGTCCGAGAACCGGTGAACATTGTGGAGCGACAATTCATGACTTAACCAGGGAGCATTCTCGTACCTTTATTTTGTTCTTTTGTTTTTTTTTTTCTCTATTCCTGACTTATGCATAATGAAACAATGGGGACAATGTTATATTTAGTTTGAGGGTAGGGAATAGATTTTGAGTTTAAGGGTATATTGGCTGGAAACCAGTAACTGCCTTAAAAACTGCCTAGCAGTATTTGGCGACCTCGGGTTTAACAACCCCGCGTACACCTTAAACTGTAAAATCTATTTTAAGGGTATATTGGCTGGAAACCAGTAACTGCCTTAAAAACTGCCTAGCAGTGTTTGGCGACCTCGGGTTTAACAACGCCGCGTACACCTTAAAAAAAAAAAAAAATTTAATTTTGTGTTGTATTTTTCTTTTGGTTGTTTTGTTTTGCCGATGATGAGTTGTATAAATCAATGATGAGAATAAGATTGTTGAATTTTTATTGTTGAGAAATGTTAAGCATTGCTTCAAGTTTACGTTTATTGACTGGATTTTGATTGAGGTTTGTTGAGTGGTTCAACCACGATTTTCATTTTTTTCGGCATGCTTAGATTCATTTTATGCGATTAGGAAAAGTCTTGATAATGTTGGTGGACTCTAGAACCTAGTTGAGAAATGCTTGAGGCGAAATTTTAGGATTAGACATGGTTGAGGAGATGATTTAGGCATTTTTCGGAACGTTTGAGCCTTTCTAGCCAACCCATGATTGAAATTTTTCCTAGTCACCCATTTGAGCCATTTGAACTTTGCTTTATTTTTCTTGGAAAACAACAGAATTGTAATTCCTTTTACCCTAAACACTTTATCATACCTTTAGGAGAATTCGGTCTTAGTGCAAAACAAAGAACGAAACGAGTGTACAATTGAGTAAAAGATTAGTTTGGGGGTTAAGAGAAGAAAAATGAAGAAGAGACCAAAAAGAATGATGTGGGGGTTGAGAGAAAAGAATAAAAACAAAGAAGGTAGTCACCTCAATTCAATTCTAGTGTTTGTGTTAAAAAATAAAAAAAAATAAAAATTTTGTTGAACACAATGCTGCCTAGTTTAAGGGTGGTATATCTGAAACTGAGAACCCGCCTTAAAAACTGCGTAGTAGTATTTGGCGACCTCGGGTTTAACAACGCCACGTACACCTTAAATGAGTCTCCCCTGCATTTATGATATCCAAAAGTTTTAAGGATACGCGTTTGAAGGCTGTGAACTACTAGACATGTAGATTGGTGTTGAGAAAGTGTGGGTTTCGATGTGATTTGAGTTTTGCTTTAGGACAACCGAGTTCTCTTACTTTGTTTCCTATCCTTTTATTGGAGCCCATGACCCGAGCCTAACGTTACAAGCCTTTAAAGACCTTTTGATTCTCATCTGTGTTTAGTCCTCATTAGTGGAGAGTAGTTCGATATTTAGGCTTATGGAGTCTGCCACCATTTGATAAACTTTACAATTTTTACATAAAATAATCCGGGAAGTTGGAATGTGGATTGAAGTGGGGATCACCTACTTGGTGGACCGATCGAGGAAGACAGTCGATGTAGCTTATAACTTCTTGGAATGTCGAACATTTCCTGATAATAATTTTTCAACAATTTGTGAGACATGTGCAATTTCTAGGCAATTCATTGTGGCATTTGAGTTTTGTTGATTTTGGTTTTTCGGTTTGTTTGTGTGTTTTCATGTTTTTGTTTTTGGTTGTTGTCTTTGTTTTCGTTAGTTTTGTACTGTATGCTCGGGGACGAGCATCTCTTTAGTTTGGGGGTAGTTGATAATCTGTAAATTATACGGTTTTTACTTGATCTTTTTGTTGGATTTTAGGTACTTTCTAGTGCATTTTTACCTGAATTGGTGTTTAATTATTTACTTTTCGTGTTTCAGGTTAAAATGGACTTTTTGAGCGAATAAAGACAAAATTGGATAGTTTTGACTCAGAAATGAGCGGATTTCAGAAGATAGGAGAGTTCCGGAGCAGGACAACGCACGATGAAGCTTGTTTCCAAGGAAGAGAGCCGAAAATCGAAGAATCGAACGAAGAAGCAAGCAGAGTGGCAGTTCTGTAAATTTTAGAACTTTTGAAGGAGCTTCGCCCCGGCGAAGTAAGACAGAGACGATGTGGAATTTCTTCATTCTTCGCCGCGGCAAAGAATTCTTCTTTGCCGCAGCAACGGTCAACTTATTCAGTTTTGTAAACACACATTTTCGTGTTGTGCGTGTTTTTGGCTGGGTTTTTGGACTAAGTATAAAAGAAAAACTTAACCTTTGGTAAAGGGGGAGCTTGAGCTGTTAGGGTTAGCCGTTTTTACACTTTTCTTAGAGAAAAAGCTTGAGTTTTTCGGATTTGTTAAAGGGAAGATTCAGATTCTTACTGGAAGAATCATCTTTTGGGGAGATTTCTAATCTTTCATCTCAGTTTCATTATGTTTAACTTGTTTATTTCTGTTTCTCGTTTTTGTAGTATTAATTTAACTATGAACTAATCTCTTATGGGTTAGGGTTTTGATTGTAGTTTGGATTTTAAATGGGTTAAGTTTGTGATTGTGTTATTTCCATGTGAATAAGCTTTGGTTGTGTGTTACTCTGAAATTAAATGCTGTATGTGATGAACATGATGAGATTGAGAAATAATTCATGTTAGGCTTCTTGGGTAATCACCATTATAGTATTGGATGCTAGAGATAGATTCAAGAATTAATGAAATCAATTTAGGATTCTTGTGCTTAATGAATTTAGAATTATTAACCTTCAATTTGTTGGGTGCGGAATGTTAATAAGGATGAATAGGAAACATAGCCCGAGAGGGTATGTGAACATATTAGTGAATCCGATTTACAACCATTGCGCATGAATGTGAAAATAGTGTAATTTTTAGGTTTAACCCATAAAAGTCCAAACAAAGTCAAAACCCTACCCGTTTTACTTGAATTGATATTCTGTGTTTCATTTGCTTTCTTAATTAAGATTTAATTTTTTTTTTTTTTTTTTGTCTTTTCCATTACAATTTGCTCCCACCAATCCAAAGAATTCGATTGCTTCAACTTGATAACGTTAGGAAACTTAGTGCTTTGCTAACAGTCCTCGTGGGAACGATATCCTACCCATCACTTTATTACTTGAGCGACTAGTGCACTTGCTATTTTTGCATGTTGTAGTAAACACGCATCATGTATTAACAAATCTTTGATGTATGATGACTTTATTTGGTGAAATTGTCATCAGAAGTTGTTATAATCATTCCACTTAATCTTCATTTTTGTACTGGTCACACAAACCAATTCAATTGCACATATCTTATAGCCGTCCTATGCCAGTCTCATTGTTTTGTAATCACCATATCGATTGCTAGTATACTGAACAAGTGTAATCCTAAAATTTTTGGATAACTAAAAAACTCTCACACTTTTCTCAAAATACACAAGTGGGTTTATGCTGTAGAAAGAAGCAAACTAGCTATATCACAATCATATGATCTTATGGATAGGTAAATACATAAACACTCTATAGTTATCCAAAAATCAATAAATCCCCTGAAGTTTAAAACTAACACAAAATGCACCTAGAGTACAAATATTTCACCTGCCACTAGAGCCATTGATTTTACTTAAAACAATTGGATAAAGTCATCGATTGAGACATGAGCAGATAACATAAAGAAATGGCAAAGTGGTCTCATTACATTAAAGAGATAAATGAGAGAGGGACTGAAAGGCTCAAATTTTATCATGATTTTGTGTCTTTTAACAGACCACTGATGCGTGGATAATTAAATATGTACCCTATAGGTTTCACATAAATACATTTCATCCCACACTCATTTCTCATGTGATTGTATTATTTAAACCACAAAAGACTTAGTCAGTTTGAATCAAACCCTAGATAATCCACAAACGTCGCTACTCAAGTGGCATTCAAAACCTTTCTTCGTCATTGTTCTTCTTCTTCTTAAACAAAAATCCCATCTTTGTTCACAGATACATGTAAAGTGACTACAACTATACCACCAGATTCAGTATATAACATTGAAGAGGTAGTGAGGCTTGATAAATTCATTCAAAAGGATTGTAAACAAGGTAATATCACTTTTGATGAAGCACGCTATTTCTTTTGTTTAATGATTCATATGCAACCCAAACCATCGATTTCATCATTCAACCGATTGTTTGGAGCTCTTGCTAAGAAGAAGTTTTATGAATACGTTATGTTGCCTTACAAGCAAGCGGATGCCTGATCTTTTTACATTAAATGTTTTGATTAATTTTTTTTGTAACGTGGGTCGAGTTTATGATGGTTTTGTTGTTTTTAGGAGGATTTTGAAGTGGGGTTTTAGCTCAAATGTTGTGACTTTGACTTCTTTGTTTAAAGGTTTATGTTTGGAGAATAGGGGTATAGAGGCTAATGAGTTGTTTGAATTGATGAGTCAGAGAGGTTTGCAGCCTAATTTGGTGACTTTTAATACATTGATAAATGGGATTTGCAAGGAAGGGGAGACAAACGAACCTAATGGATTGTTGGAATTGATGAATCAAAGAGGTTTGTAGCCTAATTTGGTGACTTTTGATACAATGATAAATGGGCTATGCAAGGTGGGGAAGACAGGGGAAGCAATGGGTTTTTGGAATTGATGAGTAAAAGAGGTTTGCAGCCTAATGTGGTGACATTTACTACAATGATAAGTGGGCTTTGCCAAGAAGGGAAGATGGAGGAAGCTAATGGGTTAATGGAATTGTGAGTCAAAGAGGTTTGTAGCCTGATGTGGTGACGTTTAATTCAATGACTAATAGGCTTTGCAAAGAGGGGAAGATGGAGGAAGCTAATGGGTTGATGGAATTGATGAGTCAAAGAGGTTTGTAGCCTAATGTGGTGACGTTTAATACAATCATAAATGGGCTTTGCAGGGAGGGGGAGATGGAGGAAGCTAACAGGTTGCTGGAATTGATGATTCAAAGAGGTTTGCAGCCTAATGTGGTGACGTTCATTACAATGATAAGTGGGCTTTGCGAGGTAGGGAAGAGAGAGGAAGCTAATGGGTTGTTGGAATTGATGAGTCAAAGAGGTTTGCAGCCTGATGTGGTGACGTTTAATTCAATAATTAATGGGCTTTGCAGAGAGGGGAAGATGGAGGAAGCTAATGGGTTGATGGAATTGATGAGTCAAAAACATTCTCAACCTAATGTGGTGACTTTTAATACAATGATAAATGGGCTTTGCAAGGTGGGGAAGATGGAGGAAGCTAATTAGTTGTCTGAATTGATGAATCAAAGAGGTTTGCAGCTTGATGTGGTGACGTTCACTACATTGATAAGTAGGCTTTGCGAGGTGGGGAAGATGGAGGAAGCTAATGGGTTGTTGGAATTGATGAATCAAGGAGGTTTGCAGCCTAATTTGGCGACTTTTAATACAATGATAAATGGGCTTTGCAAGGAGGGGAAGATGGAGGAAGCTAATGGGTTGTTGGAATTTATGGGTTGAAGAGGTTTGCAACCTTATGTATATGGTGACATTTAATTCAATGATTAATGGGCTTTGCAAAGAGGGGAAGATGGAGGAAGCTCATGGGTTGATGGAATTGATGAGTCAAAGATGTTTGCAGCCTAATGTGGTGACTTTTAATACAATGATAAATGGGCTTCGCAAGGTGGGAAAGATGGAGGAAGCTAATAGGTATTTTGAATTGATGAGTCAAAGAGGTTTGCGGCCTGATGTGGTGACGTTGACTATAATGATAAGTGGGCTTTGCGAGGTGGGGAAGATGGAGGAAGCTAATGGGTTGTTTGAATTCATGAATCAAAGAGGTTTGTAGCTTGATGTGGTGATTTTCACTATACTGATAAATGGGCTTTGCGAGGTGGGGAAGATGGAGGAAGCTAATGGGTTGTTGGAATTAATGAGTCGAAGGTATATGGCAAAGTTGAATTATCAAACATTTCAAATTGACATATGCTAAAATACAAAACCAGATTTAGCTTAATTTATCTATAAGTTACAATAAAGATCAAATGTTAGAGAGATTAGTATCTTCAGAAAACTCATCTAAAAGTTTGAGAAGATTCAAGTATTATCTCTAAATAATTTAAGCTAAATATAATCCCTGTAGTTTTAAAAATAACAAAATCCACCCTAGAAAGTTGAAAGTACAAACATATCATAAGAGTAATTTCTCTTATATCTGAAACTGATGGGGTTTCTTCTAATGATCCATAACCAGCATCAAATCATATGATTGAAATCCAAAAGAATCCACAACTTAAAAAACCCTCATAATTATCTCAAAAACCAATAAAACCCTTAAAAATTAAAACTAACACAAACCACTCCAAAAATACAAGTATTTCACATTTCATTCAGCTAACACCAAGGCGACATAACTCAGTTAAATAATTGGTTCAACACACACAAGTGGGTTTATGCAGTAGAAAGAAGCAAACTAGTTTTATCACAATCATATGATCCGTATCCAAAAGGTAAATAAATAAACACTTTGTAGCCAAAAATTAATAAAACCCCTAAAGTTTAAAAACTACCATAAAATACACCGAGAGTACAAATGTTTTAGAGGTCCATTCTAAACATTTCACCGATCACCAGAGCCACTGAGTTTACTTAAACAACTGGATCAAGTCACATATAAGTGGGTTTATGTTAATGCAGTAGAAGAAACCTGAAAAGAAAAGAGAAGAAAAATGTACCTTTAAGCTGTTAGAGAAGGTGTTGGGGTTAAGAGAAGGATCCATTGAGACTTTACGACCAGAAGAGAAAAAAAAATGAATGAATGTTACATGAAGAAAGGACACTGAGTAGCGATTAATTCTATGAAAAATAATTTTTTTTTTAAATTAGAAAAAAATAACAAAGTGGGAAGTTTCTGTTGTTGGTACTTGGTAGTTTATTTGAAGCAATGGTGGAAGAGAGGGAAAGCTGGACTGATTGTGATAGGGATAGACAGCTATGATTTATTAAAAAAACTAGATAGAAATAGATTTTTTTTTTACATTATTATTAATTGTTTGTCTGGCATTAAATTATTTGTATCTAAGTTAATTTTATATTGAATTGGTAATTAAAGAAAAAAATAATAAAAATATTATATACCAAATAATGAGTATTAAATTTATACAAATTTTAAATATATATTTAATGTTGGTGTAAAGATACTGGACAGGTTCTAGTAGTTGTATCTCCACCCATTTAGCACATAAAACAAACTCCTTGTTCTTGACCTTCTTTTTGTATCTTTTTCTTTCTGAAAATAATAGTAATAGATTGAAGTTCCTAGCCAAGTCTTCTCATATTGCATTGCACCACAAAATCGTTTAACTCTTTGTAGTAAAATTTCCCGTACCAAAAATTTAATTTATATATCTATCAACTTAACTATCTAAAAACAAATGAACAACTTTCTTACTTTATCACAGAAAACATATGTAATTTAATCTAACTTCTACAATTCAATCTTATTATCTCCATCTATCATTTTCTCTTCTTTTATTAAGAAGAGAACCTTGGAATTTGAGTACTTGAGTTTAGGTTGGTGAACATGGTACTCGAGTGAAATAGCCGCGAATATTATAATACCACTAAGCAAGGCTAACCCCCAATCCTAAACTATTAACAACCATGGATTTTGGACATCGTTTAGATATAATTCTCCTTTGTAAAAATGTCAGTTTCTCTAGAAGACCTATTTCTGAAGTCGCCACAGCCTACCCATATATGTAGAGACCAAGGAAAATGTGCCATGGCAATACACTAATTCTTGATTTCAATCAAAGTAACTACAACATTGTTATACTATTCTCTCTAGTGTTATGTAATGCCAAAATTAATCCTAATTTCTGTAAAGTTTATACACCATCCCAACAAAATTTGTTGTACAATAAAACTTTGTTAGCTCCTCCTGGATTTCTTCTCTTTTCGGTAAGTTATTTACAATTGTCATCTTTCAACAACCAAATTTCACAAAATCTCAGACTTAAATTATTCAGTACACTCCAATAATATCTGTGCACACCAAACACATAATTAGCTTCCAATGATCTAGTAACTTTAAAGATCAAATTCAAGTTATATGTGATTTTAACACTCCTAACCTGTGATATTTGCAAGACTTGGAACTGAATTTGATGAGTCTATGGACTAAAAATCAGGCCTTTCTAGCTCAAATTAATCTAATTCTGAAATTTAAAACCACAAAAGCTGGAGATTTGAGAAATCTACTTCTCTATACCTATAAAAACGATAGATCTCTTCTTTACAATCACCAATTGAACAATAAATAAATAAAATAGAACAATTAAGAATGAAACTAACAGAAGTCACAGAGTAAGATGATATCCAAATAAAGTCACAAAAGCATAGCACAGTATAGTCACTTAGGTGGTTTCAAGATTCATGGTAAAGATTGCTTCTTGCAAATTACCAAGAAACGAATCCATGATTAGAGCACCAATCATACTGAAATTCGGTGAAGTTTGTGCATCTGCTAAGGTAAAAAGAATCAACCCCACAACTAAAAGTATTGCAGATACATATCCATGAACCGGGTATTTTTGTCTGAGGCCTAGTATGAATGTGCCCATGGCCATTACAGGCAAAACCTAAGACGACAAAATAAATTTCCAATTATAGCCCAATGATCCCATTTACTTGATTCACAATGTAAGAGTCAATGAGCTAATTTGAATCATTTACACCAGTATAGATTAAGAGACCCAATTTGACTATCAAACAAAAACTGAAGTTATCAAAATGTCTAGTAAGGAAAATTGTTATTTTTTTTAACATGAAATTAAAAAAAGCAATGGAGTTAAATATTTACCTTTGTGGATTTGAACGTGAGTTGTGCTGGATAGTTAAGAAAGCCAAAGAATATTTGGTAAGTCCATGAGAACCCATTAAGATTGGAGGTAGCTTCACATAAGTCTTCCATGGATTCGTCATCTATTTAGTGGTGAAACCTTAAAGATAAATGAGAACGATATAGAAAAATCCTTGAACAAATGTGAAGTACCAACCGTAACTGGAAAAACAAAAGGTGTCCATTTATCAAAATTTACAAACTAATCCTTGAAATTTCATATCACTAATTAACAAATACTTAAAGAAAATCATTAAAATGTTACCAAATACAACAGTGCTCATATGCAAATTATACCTGAATTAGAGCCTATTGCATACATATTCTAGCAAATTACGTAATAATCAGCTTACAATCAAGTGAATCAAATAATTAATTACTGAAAAAGTTAATTCTCAATTCTATTTGGAGGTTGAGAAACTTAAGAAAAAAAATATTTTCAATACATATCTTTTCCTTGATCTGTATTCCTCAAATTTCTCGATGACAAAAACATATTTCACAAAACTGAAACCTCGTATCTTTCAACCGCCATATCAACATTGCTTAAAAAACAAAAGGAAAAATAACATAAAACTCCAAGTTCCATTTTTCTTTCCTTAGTAGTCAATTTTCTCTGAGATCAAACAGAATCTGAAAACTAAAAATGAATTATTCACTTACAGCTTCATCAGTTTCTCCAGGGAATGTAATCTTCTGTCCATTTTGCATACCCTTCTCAACTACTAATTCCAATACCTTCTTCTCTTGAACAACCTTCTCATCCTTACACACTGTGTAGCAATCCTTGTCGCTAATAGTTTCTCCGGCCCAATTGATCTATCCTTTTTCACTAACCTCTTCCTAGGTTCCAGTACCTAAAAATAAAGCAATCACAAATAAATTAACAAATCATAAAGACAATGCTTGGTTGAATAAAGCTACTATCTTTATATTATAACTTACCCTGTAAGGGTACCAAGTCCCCGCGAGTGGTCTCAAAAGTGATAAATCTATGCCTTTACAAAAATTAAAGACAACCCATCAAAGACCAAATGTGAAATCAATAGCAGAAACTAAAGATAAAACCATCAGGACCATACAAATCATTATACAAAAAAACTAAACACAACCATAAAAGTAAACAACTTCTTGGCATGATTCCGGCACAAGGTGAATGTGAAAGGACTAATGTGTGCTATTATTACTAATAGAAAACAATTTCATATAAACAAAGTTTTCTTGAGACCTTTGGAATGCCACTATTTAATTTTTATTAATATTTAGGTGAATGTGAAGGGATTAACATGAATCTATATATCTTTTAGTTAGACATTTGGATGCCAAATATGTGCTATTAATACTAATAAATAGCAATTTACATATAAACAAAGTTTTCTTGAGATTTTTGGGATGCCACTATTTAATTGTTATTAATATTTAGGCGAATGTGAAGGGACTAATATGAATCTTCTTGCATGGCAATCATATATTAATAGAGCTCCTAAGATCATATGTGGCATCCTACGTGGAGTCCTACATGTTCCAAATGGTGATCAATAGAGAGGCCGAGAGGGTGAGCTTAAGGATTATGTAGAATATCTTAACAATTTTTTAGGGATTTTGAAAATTATCGACCGAATAAGAGTTCTAGTAGTGACCAGTATTCACAACCTTAGAGACTCAAACTCAAGAGACAAAACTATCGGCCAAATAAGGTTGTAATTTATGTATTGCTAATAGGGGTGACCACTGAGAGGATTTATCCAATTGTCAACTTCATGGGCCCGAGTCATTAGTTGAGGTGCATGCAAGTTTTCCCGGACACTCCGATCACCATAAAAATAAATAAATAAATTTATGTGCTAGTTCTCTCTTTACAGTTTTTGTCATGGATCACAATTCATATCACATGGCCTAATTTTAGGTTGTCGGGTATTACATGGTTTGTCCATTTTTGAGCAAATTTCGGATTTTGGCTTGACTTGTTGGGGATATGTTGATGGGATATGTAATAAAAATCATAAACTTAGTTGAAAATTGATTAAAAAACATTGTTTTAGCATTCGGGGTTGTCTGCATCATACTTATGCAAGCATGTTGATAATGGACAAATATGCATAATTTTAAATATTCTGTGTATAAACTTAAAACAAAATAAGTGTGTAACATGTAAATTTAGTTACAAATAACCCACTCATTTGTTTTACCTTAAAAATTTGGTGTTAGAATTTAGAAATACAGATTGTCTGCACTGTACCTATGTAAGCATGTTGATCATGGACAAGTATGCAGAATTTTAAATATTATGTGTACAAACTTAAAGCAAAATAAGTGTGTAAAATGTAAATTTAGTTACAAATGATTGTTCCTTATTTATAAATGACCATTCCTTTAGTTGTTCCTTCACAAGGAGCGACCATTCCTTCCATGAGGAATGACCATTCCTTCATAAAGAATGGTTGTTACCTATGAAAGAACGATCGTTTCTTTGGTCTAGTTAAAATTATTTTGACTTGACAATGCTAACTCAATTGCCACGTAATTGGGTTGTAAGAGAAGTTTGTGAGAAAAAAGGTTATTGGTGTAGCATTACTTTACTTTATAATGATTTTATAGACAATCAACTAATCAAAAGATGTCACATCAAAGCTCGGTTGCTAGTTTGCAAATTTATGAATCAGACCCTGTCATAGATATATTGGAGTAAACCAGGAGAAAAATAAAAACTTTGTAATTTCAATTGTACGTACAATAGACCAATAAAAAAAAAAGAATTATTCATAATTGATTGTACATACAACCATCAATAAATTTTATTTAACTTTTTTCTTGATTGACAGTTTATACAACCGAAGAAACCAAATATACAACTGATGGGAATGCAAAATGTCATATTTAACCCCCTTAATGTTTAGTCTTTTATATGTATTTGTTTCCTAATTGTACTCATTATTACTTTATTTTGGTTTAGGAAGCAAATGGAGGTGTTAATTGAAAAACGGAATTAATTAGGGGAATTCGGACAGTTTCGCCACTGCTTCGTATTCTGGGCATAATTTTCTTATCCGAGCTCCGATTGAGATGATTCAAAATGCTGTGCAACGCTAAGAAAGAGATCTACAACTTTCATGTTTTGAGGTTTTAGAGATACTGGCTGAATAAAGGTTTTAATCGAGCTTGAAGTTGACGCACCTGCATTGCCGACGTCCTAGAGCGTTTTGACTTGTTATGCAAGTCAGTCTATTATTGCACGTTTTGAAGACATACATGCTGCACGAAAATTACAGCTGGAAACACTACTTTCCTATTTTATTAGGACTCTATTTTATTTTATTTCCAATTAGAATTAAATGAGGATTAATATTATTTTAGGATAGGAGAATATTTCTTTTAGGAGATTGAGTGGGATTCAAACACTTAAATCTGGATTTTTGCTAAAGAGATCAGATTAGGTTTGGAGGGACCACGCCTCTCTCTTCTCTTCTCTGGAATTTTTCTTTCTTTTTGGAGTTTTTGGTTGATGGCCATGGGCGGCTAAAACTTTTGTAACTTGGTCGTCGGAAACGGAGACCTCGGAATCAACCAACTGTGAGATCTAATCTATGTTATTTTAGTGTTCAATTTTCGTGTTTGAGTATTGAATGTTATTCTGTGCATATTTTCATGATTGATGCATTTAATTACTAGGAGGCCTACTAGTGTATTATTTGTTGAAATCTACCGCTAAGTTTGATATCAAATCCGTAATTGTTTGATCCCTCCAACTTGTGAAGCAATTAGGGTTAGTAATTTGCTGCGTCAGGAATTAATAACCTTATGAAGAACATTCAACTAAATTAAATACAACCGCTTGTGTTTGTGTTGTTTAGCTTCATCGATCTCTCTAATTCTTAAGGCTGCCACTAGATTAAATCTTGAGCGCTTGTCTAGGGTTGTTTAGTGGTAAGATTAATTAAGAGCGCATGTTTCCTAATTAATTAAAATTAAGGAGAGATAGGAAAATAGTTCCAACGGTGAATATTCAATGTATGAATTGATTATTTTTGCATCAATGATCAGTTGTGAGATTCCGATGGTGGATGTTGATGGAGACCAAGTTTCGTTATATTAATTGATTTTGAATTGAACCGTTTTTGTTTTTTTTTTGGTTTTTGCTAAGAACGTTTTCTGTTTTACACAAAACCCCCCAGCTTTGTTCACATAACATCAAATTCGGCTAGACACTCTTCGTGGGATCGACCCTTGCTTACCCTATTTACAGTTCAGTAGTTAGGTTCGGAAGGTTTTAATTCTGGGTGCCTACGACAGCACGCCAGATTTTGGCGCCGTTGCCGGGGAGTGATTCTAGTTTATTTTTTTTGTTGTTCTTGTGATTCTGATTTCGTTCTTGTTATGTTATTTTTATTTTCCAGAAAAAGAAAAACAAAAAAACAAAATTTTTAGCGATCTTGCTTCACTTAGAAATTTTGGTAAATTTTGGTGGAATTAGGAGTGGTGCGAGTACCTGTTTCGAAGAAAACAAAATTCTACAGAGGACTAGTGAATTCATTCACTAGCCCCATCCTCTGGAGGCCGAAAAACAACGTTTAGTAGGGTTTTTGACTGTTTTTGTGTTTTTGGTCATTTTTAATTTTAATTTTAATTTTATTTTTCTAGCTGGTTTTCATTATTTGTCATTTTTCCTATTTCTTTTATGGGATTTTTTGTTTTATGACCAGGTCCTCTCATCTTGGTGATTTAACATTCGATCCAAAAATAGAGAGCACTTTGTGCAGGTTAAGGAAGGAAGTTTGGAGAATGAGGAGTTCGCCTTGAGTACTGATTTGCAGGAGACTGATGCAGCGTTAAATGATTCTCCAAAGTTACAGCAACAGTCAGCCCCCCATTCCAGATTTGAAGCCTCTCTCTAGTTGCCTGAAGTACGTGTTCCTTGGAGATGGAAGAACGTTACTCAATGCATCGCAAGAAGAAAAGCCTTGAGTCGAGCCAACGACAATAAACAAAGGCGCTGCTTGGGAGGCAACCCAAGGGGAGTTTGTTTTCTTTTCTCGCATTTTGAATTCTGGTTATTTTTTGCCTTTTCTTTGCATTTCATCTTACATTGGGGACAATGTAAGCTTTAAGTGTAGGGGAGGGGATTTAGGTTTTGTTTAGGTTCTGTTTTTAGTGTTAAAAAAAAAAAAAAAAAAATCTGCCTAGTTTAAGGGTATATCGGTGAAACCGAGAACCCGCCTTAAAAGCGCCTAGCGATGCAGGCAACCTCAGGTATAACAATGCCATGTACACCTTAAACGAAATCCGCATTTGTTTTTAGGAAGGTTTATGCTTTAAGTCATGTTTTTGAACGTTTAGTGATGCATGAAATAGTAACTTGACTTTGTTATTGAGCATATTCCTTGACTTAGGATGTTAGCAATATTTCATAAAATAGAGTTAATCATATTTGAATCCTTGTAGTTTGAAACAATATGTATTGAGAAGTTGTGTAGACTTGGTGACGAAGCATGATTGAGGAATGTATAACAACCCTTAAAAGAAAAAAAAAAAAATTTTTGTTTCTCTTAAGCTAGTCCTAAATTTGGGTTTAAGCAAATAGGAAAAAGAAAAGAAAGGTATGTGGTGAGTCGAGATGGAGCGTAAAACGCACTCACTCATAAACACAACCATGAAATGAGATGGAGCATAAAATGCACTCATTCTTTTTCAAAACAGAAAAAAAAAAAAAAAAAAAAATTTGTATCCTTAGTTTGCTACCCAGTTTGTAGTAGTAAAGAGAAACAGTAAAAGAAAAGTTGAGAGGGGAGTTGTACACGAATTGGTTGTGATTAGTTTCCTTGTTTGCATTGACCAATTGAGAGTAATTGTGGAAGATGATAAAGAGAGATGAATGTCATTAACTCTGTTTTATTTTATTTTGCTGCTTCCTAAGTTAGGTATGAATATGCATGGATTAAATATTGTTGCTTATGCATCATGCTGATGTTCTTGAGATGACTTGAGATGATGGTGTTCCTGATATGACTTGAGTGTAGGGTTTGTTTGAATTAGTTTGCCCGAGGACGTGCAAAAGCTAAGTGTGGGAGAATTTGATGGGAATGCAAAATGTCATATTTAACCCCCTTAATGTTTAGTCTTTTATATGTATTTGTTTCCTAATTGTACTCATTATTACTTTATTTTGGTTTAGGAAGCAAATGGAGGTGTTAATTGAAAAACGGAATTAATTAGGGGAATTCGGACAGTTTCGCCACTGCTTCGTATTCTGGGCATAATTTTCTTATCCGAGCTCCGATTGAGATGATTCAAAATGCTGTGCAACGCTAAGAAAGAGATCTACAACTTTCATGTTTTGAGGTTTTAGAGATACTGGCTGAATAAAGGTTTTAATCGAGCTTGAAGTTGACGCACCTGCATTGCCGACGTCCTAGAGCGTTTTGACTTGTTATGCAAGTCAGTCTATTATTGCACGTTTTGAAGACATACATGCTGCACGAAAATTACAGCTGGAAACACTACTTTCCTATTTTATTAGGACTCTATTTTATTTTATTTCCAATTAGAATTAAATGAGGATTAATATTATTTTAGGATAGGAGAATATTTCTTTTAGGAGATTGAGTGGGATTCAAACACTTAAATCTGGATTTTTGCTAAAGAGATCAGATTAGGTTTGGAGGGACCACGCCTCTCTCTTCTCTTCTCTGGAATTTTTCTTTCTTTTTGGAGTTTTTGGTTGATGGCCATGGGCGGCTAAAACTTTTGTAACTTGGTCGTCGGAAACGGAGACCTCGGAATCAACCAACTGTGAGATCTAATCTATGTTATTTTAGTGTTCAATTTTTCGTGTTTGAGTATTGAATGTTATTCTGTGCATATTTTCATGATTGATGCATTTAATTACTAGGAGGCCTACTAGTGTATTATTTGTTGAAATCTACCGCTAAGTTTGATATCAAATCCGTAATTGTTTGATCCCTCCAACTTGTGAAGCAATTAGGGTTAGTAATTTGCTGCGTCGAATTAATAACCTTATGAAGAACATTCAACTAAATTAAATACAACCGCTTGTGTTTGTGTTGTTTAGCTTCATCGATCTCTCTAATTCTTAAGGCTGCCACTAGATTAAATCTTGAGCGCTTGTCTAGGGTTGTTTAGTGGTAAGATTAATTAAGAGCGCATGTTTCCTAATTAATTAAAATTAAGGAGAGATAGGAAAATAGTTCCAACGGTGAATATTCAATGTATGAATTGATTATTTTTGCATCAATGATCAGTTGTGAGATTCCGATGGTGGATGTTGATGGAGACCAAGTTTCGTTATATTAATTGATTTTGAATTGAACCGTTTTTGTTTTTTTTTTGGTTTTTGCTAAGAACGTTTTCTGTTTTACACAAAACCCCCGAGCTTTGTTCACATAACATCAAATTCGGCTAGACACTCTTCGTGGGATCGACCCTTGCTTACCCTATTTACAGTTCAGTAGTTAGGTTCGGAAGGTTTTAATTCTGGGTGCCTACGACAGCACGCCAACAACAGTAATGCTACCCTTACACCATGTTTTTACACAATTCTCTTACTTCATGACGTGGCAACTGACATGGCGTTCCACCTCATTTGACACATCAGCAAGTTGCCACATCACTTCCGCA
Organism: Pistacia integerrima; assembly: GCA_026225825.1. NCBI lineage: Eukaryota > Viridiplantae > Streptophyta > Magnoliopsida > Sapindales > Anacardiaceae > Pistacia > Pistacia integerrima. Next base: position 50,428,756 of record CM047749.1, read on the forward strand.
AATGTGTTTCTTTTTTATTTTAGTAACCCTAATTTTTCCCCAAATTCAAATCTCCTCCCAAAATTCGTTTGCCCTAAATTTGCAAACCAAACCATAACCCTAACCCATTTAGCCCCCACCACCTAATCGCAACTTCGCCAGAGTTATTGTTACCGTTGCAACTTCGCTAAAGTCACAGTTGTAGCCGTACGCTAGGACACCACCTAATTGTAAATTTCTGCAAACAAGTCTGAATGGTAATGTGGTTATTGAAGGTCAGTTTTGGTTGCTGAAAATCCAAATTTGAAGTTGTATTATGGTTATTGAAGTTTAGTTTTGAAGTTGTGTTGTGGTTATTGAAGATCAATTTTAGTTACTGCAAATCCAATTTTTGAGTTATTGAAGTTGTGATTGGATTCTTGAAGTTTAGTTTTGAAGTTGTTTGCAGTTATTGAATTTCAATTTTGGTTGCTACAAATCCAAATTTTGTGTTACTAAAGTTGTAATTGGATTATTGAAGTTTAGATTTGGTTGCTGCAAATTTTTGTTGCTATTTTTTTTTTTTTTTTTTTGGTTACTGGAGTGATTTTGTTGTGTTGACTATTACGCAATTATGACAGACTCTATCTAACTTGTATTTGAATTGTGGCCCTTGGATGGTTGAATGGGACTTTAGTTCTGTTCCTGGATCGATGAAAAGAAAGGTGGATGCCCCCCTCTTCAACTCGCTTGTAGTTCTTTCAAACAAATGTTTGATTTTTGTAACTTGATTCATCTTCACACGATTGGAGTTCCCTACACATGGTCTAATGTTTGGAGAACATGGGGTCATATTGAACTTCGGCTGGACAGTTGAAGTCATTTTTGGTTATTAAAAGATGTTGCTACAGAGAAGATTTATCTAATATAGAGAATGTTGCTGCAGAGAAGTTAAGCTAATGCAAAATATATTTTCTTGTTTTAAGATGTTGCATTACTGAAAACTGGAAAAGTTAGAAGATGTTTAGTGTGACGGGGAATGTTAGAATAAAAATGTAAATGAGAGTTAATTAGTCTTATAAAAGCCTACCTCTGTATCAGTTTTGTTTAGTTAATGAAAATCAATTCTTGTTTTTCTCTTCATAAGTTTTTCTTTGTTTGTACCCACGAAGCATAAGAAATAGCCACAAGAAGGTTAGAGACAGCCATGATGGCTTGATATTTTTGTGGATATACTGACTACTTAGGAATACAGTCATTTGGGAATGTTCTTCATCAATTATGCTAAAGAAAATAGTTTCTATTAATCTATTAGTGTATGCATTGTTGCTTTAGATTGCTGCATTTTATGCGGAGTCCATGATTTTTGTGCAACTGGTGCAAATTGGTAGGTGCTCGAAATGAAGCTTGGGCATGTTGTAGTTTTTGCACTGCACAGATTGAGCAGGTGTGAGAGGTTGCAATTTGTTTCTATAGTTTTCGAAAGTCTTGGGCAGTATGTGCACGGTGGTGTGTGCTAGAGTTGAAGTAGTGATCTAGATAGTGGTTTATATGGAGCTACAGCTTGATTGCTACATTTTCTACAGTTTTTGGCTAGAGTCTTCAGCTTGGTTGTCTTGTGTTTGTGCTGCTTTTGTGTATAAGGATTGTATATCTTTGCTTGGTTTTGTTTCTTTTTTGTGTAGTTTGGTCCCTTTTAATGTATTAGTTGTATTTTATCACAAGTTTCACTCTTTAGGGGAGATTACCCTAATTTTAATGATTCAGTTGTAATTTATTCCTAGATTGCTTGTAAAGAAGGAAATTGAGGCTTTATGATAACGTATAAATTTCACATCGTTATTATCTATATAAATGCACATATTATTATGCATGGATGGTAATGTAGAACAATGTTGTCTTCCACCTAAAATGACCAAAAACAGACAGTTTTGGTCAATTAGTATATAACATATTTTTTTTTTTTTTTTTTTTTGGGTAACTTGTAATTTTATACAAAGAATAAAGAATATCTTACAAGATAAAGAAAAAAACGAAGCTTCACGCCCCTACTCACAAGAAAGGGATGAAACAAACAATCGGAGACAAGGGAAAACCAAGATGCAAAGCCCTATAGACTCCCAATCAAGCCCCAAGAGCAAAACAAAAACCAGCCAGGGGCACCTAAGCACAACAACCCTTAATAGGCCTCAATAGTAGCAAAAAAAGTCCCAACAGTAGTACCTGCAACAGCAACTAAAAGACCATTAGCCGATAATAGTAACAAAAAAGCCCTAACGGCGGTAGCAAAAAAACAACCCGGGGAGGAGCTGACAAAAGCCTGCGAGAAAAAGGCCCAGCTGAACAAAACAAAGCTGCGGTAATGATCAACCCGGGAACAATAACAACTAGTAATAGTAACAAAAAGCCCTAACAGCAGTAGCAAAAAACAACCCAGGAGCAACAGCAAAAGCCCTAGCAGAAAAAGGCCCCAGCAGCAACAAAACAAAGCCCCAAAGAATGACAAATTTCAACAACAAAAAAAAGGAACACCACCAGCAACAAAAAGGTTCCAACAACTGCAGATCAACCCAGGAACAATAACACAAACCCTAGTAGTAGTAAACAAATGCCCCAATAGCAACAGCCCTAGTCGCAGCAACAAAAGCACCCCATGAGCAGCAACAAAACCCCAACAACAATAACCTGCACCACACCACATCTGCACAAACAAGCCCAAGACCAGCAAACCATCCATATCGAAAAAGAAACATCGCCTCACAACAAAATCATAGAATTACCCAAAGTGTCCAGCCTAATCAACCACAACCCAAACTCCACTTGCCCAAACAACCAGACCAACAACTAGAAAAGCCACCAACAAATGGCCAAACAGCAAAACACCTTCCATATTACACACACCCTAAGCCCCAGTGACCTCACCAACCATACTAACCCCCAAGACCCCTCCTAAACATGCTCCTTGGGCAGCAAAAAGACAAGGATTTACAATCCTAAATACCAGCAAGCTAGTCTTGCAGAGACCTAAAACAAGCAGACTAGCAGCACAAAAAGGGTAGGCCTTGTGATGAAGCAAAAAAATAGTCTGCACAACTATACACATGAAGCAGCTATAAAAAAAAACCCATTACATATCAAAAAGGATTTTTCTACTCCTATAATATATTGTTCCTATATACAAGTCAAAAATTGTGATTGCTTGCAAGCAATTTTCCACATTTTTACTAACGATCGGTTACCATGCATCTTCAAGTGATGGCCTCAAATTTACTAACATGTCATTATAACCCTGACCAGTGAAAACATAATAGCATTAATTTTTTACCGCAAAACAAGTTTCTAGTTATAACAAAAACATCTTATAAAATAAAGGATTCTTACCTGACTTAAAACATAGACTCTTGCATCAAGATTGTGGAAGTTAATAACATTTACATTAGCTTCATTTGATGCTTTTGATTCTTCTGAACTCCCACCCTACAATTAAATATAAATGTAACATCTTCATAACATTTAGTAAAAGAGTTGTAGACATTAATAATGAAGAAGTTACATTCACTTGGTTAAGCAATTTCTTCCTTTTCCGAACAATTTGCTCGACCTTCGATTGCTTTCTTTTTAATGGAGGTCAACCTTTAGAACAAACAACCCATGGAGTCATGATTTTATTGCTAACTTGTGCAGAGTGCAATCAACACTATCAAAGTTAATTTTGCTTTTACATGCAATGTAAACGCTTCTATCAATCCCCCCAACATTGTAATTCAACAATAATTTCTTTTTCATGTCACTTATCATTTGCATAACCATATTACAATCATCAACACTGGTTGATGCCAAGTCCGCCACCTCACTAAATGAATTAGACAATTCGTCAAATCGTTCACCTTCAGCACTAGTTCTTAAACTATTATAACTTACCTTAACTTTCGTGTGGCATCTGAATACATTTTTCCTCCAACGCCTTATAATGTACTGTTCAGGGATAAGAGAAATTTCGTTATGTATCAACACTGCAATTGCATGTCAACTAAAATCCCTTTAAACTCAAACAATCGACAATTGTAGCAAACCTCAGAACAACGGTTCTCAGACCAAACTACAAATGGAACCCGACTGTAATGACTTCTTTCTACTAGTATACTTTAGAATATATACAATAAAAACATACATACTTAACATATGAAAGTAGTTGGGCCCAAATTTTTCTTTACTTACAAAATATAATTCTTTACATATATCAAAATACACAGTGGATAGTAATGCCAATCCTCTCCACTTGTCGACATCCTTCTGATCGCTGCTCACCTATTTCCTGCAAAAACATGGGAAAACAACGGGGTGAGTATAAAAATGCTCAGTAAGTAAATCCCTTAACTCTTCTCCTTCTTTGGTTCTTTCCTTAATCCTCTTCTTCTTTCTTTCTTCATTAATTCTTTCTCTTTTCTTTCTCTATTTCTAATTCTCACTGTTCTTTTCTTTCTTTCAAATTCTCTCTATTCTTTCTATCTTTATGTTCTTTCTTTCTCTCTATTCTCTCTATTCTTTCCAACCATGATGAAATTCATGGTCGTATGCATGAATGAAATGCATATGCAATAATGCAAAAATGTATTTTCTTTCTTCTTTCTATTTCTTTTTCAATTTTCTTTTCTTTTCTTTTCTTTCTTGTTTTCTTTTCTTTTCTTCTTCTTTGCTTGTTCAAACCTTCTCATTCTTTCCTGTTCTTACTCTTTCTCATTCTCTCTTTTCTCATTCTTATTCTTTCTTTTCTCATTCTTTCCTTTCTTATTCTTTGCCGATCGGACTCAGTTGATGCATGGATTTGGAACCTTGGCTGTGTGAGTGAGTACAGTCCTCTTCTACATGCACTCTTGCGGATCGTACAATTTCTTCTTTCTTCTTAGGCCACTCAATTAAGGTGGCGTGCATGTAGGAATTCTTCTTGGTATAACCCCCATCCACATACACTCTTACGGGTCGTACAATTCTTCTTCTTCTTATGCCACTCAATTAAGGTGGCGTGTATATGAGAATTTCTTCTTAACACTCACGGTTCCCCATCGCACAACCTATTCTTTTCTCTTTTTAACACTTTTTCTTTCTTTAATTCTTTAATGGCTTTTTCTTTCGTTCTCTTTATTCTTAGAGTGTTTATTCTTAACATTCTTTATTCTTTATTCTTCATGTTTTATTCTTAAACAAAATTCTGCACATATACAAATATATGCATATGGATAGCTCATGCTTAAAATTCTTACTTAAATGCACTCATGAAATGTAAATATGCAATGTTGCATAAAATTAAGGTTTCTACCCAAACTCATGCTTCTCTTAGGCATTTCATCAAACAAGAAATGTGCACATACAAACCCTAATTTAATTATCATTCTATTTGTTTCTCAAACCATCCAAAAAGAGAGAAAAACTCTCTTGTAGCATCACCATACCTACACGACAAACACACTCCCAAAAATTTCTCCAATTCTTCCAATTTCAACCCATCATCAAACCATCACATACACGTCTCATATTCAAATATATCCAACAACAAGCATCATTTATCATCAATTTTATCTCAATTTCTCAACAATCATAACATATGCAACTTAAAAGAAATCTTTACTCACTTGAATTCTTAAACATTAACTTGAGTTGGATTTTGAGTGGAATTTACTTACCTTATGCTTGAGTAGTCTCTCCTAAGCTCTCTACTCTTGTTGGATTCAATTCTTCTCTTAACCCTAAGCATAAACTTCATAAGAACTCAACTTTTACACAAATAAATCATAGATAAAGAGCATGAATTCTTACCTTTTGAAGCCTAAAATCAAAACCCTATGAAAAACCACTCAAAAGCCCTCAAAATCCTTGGAGGATTGAATGAAAATTTGAGAGAAAATGGCGGAGGAGTGTGGCGGTGGAATGATGAAAATAAGGGTTTCAAGCCCTTAACACTTTAGTTTATAAACACACTTTCCCATTTTGCCCTTACTCTTTTTTGAAAATTCCATCTATGTCCCTTAGTCAATTACCATAATGCCCTCATTTTTAATGCATTCTCTATGAAATTTTATCTCTTTTCACTCCCCACCTTTTCAACTAATTTTGAGTGAAAAGACCATTTTACCCTTAATGCAAGTTTAAGGCATTTTCTTTACATTCTCTTAAAATCACTTTAACAAAAATTAACTAAGGGCTATGAAAACATAAATTAAATCATGTACCTCCATGTCGGGCATTACACCGACGGTATGTCTCTCCAACCATTACATCTTCCTTCACAACATATTCAATTTTGGACTCCATATCCTTCAAAGAATATATCTCACAGTGGAGCTTACCTGCAAGCTCATTTTGAAACTCTTTGAATTTTTCAATAGTGTATGCCTCTTGAAATTGTTTCTCCATAGGATAAATGCTTATACAAGGGATCCATGATTTGATCGATTTGAAATCAGCCTCATTTTCTTTTTCGACTTTATCATGCAATGCATTCTCATATTGTTTTATAAATTGTTTTAATGTCGTTTTTGAATTTACATACCCATCGAAAAAGGCATGCATACTTTCATTACGTTGCGTAGTAGACATTCCTGCCCAGAAAGTATCTTTCACAAATGCCAGCACCCAACGATATCTTTCATTATACAAACCAGATAACCAATCATTGCCATGCATGTTGTTTTTTTCAATGAACCAATTCCACCATTCTTCAAACTCCTCACATGTCAACGAATCATACACAACATTTTGCAAAGTAAACTTTATATGTTCATATTCCCTATAACCTTTTAACTTTTCTAGCAACTTCTTCATAATATGCCACAAACACCATCTATGTCTTGTATCAAGAAACACAATCTCGACGGCATTTTGCATAGCCTTGTCTTGGTCTATGATTATTGCCTTATGAGCAGAATTTTCCTTACAAGCAAGCCACGCTTCAAAAAGCCAAACAAAAGTTTTTGTGTCCTCGTGGGAGATTAACCCATAACCTAATAATGTGGATTGGTCGTGATGGTTAACCTCGACAAATGGAGCGAATGGCATATCATATTTGTTGGTTAAATACGTCGTGTCAAATGTCACAACGTCGTCGAATTCCCTAAATGCGACCTTACTTCTTGCATCTACCCATAGAACATTTTGTAATCGACCATCATCATCTAAATCCATAACATAAAAGAAATTGGGATTATCTTTTTGCATTTTCAAAAAATATTTATGTAACGCAACAGCATCACCATCACCAAGTCGAATCTTCCTAACTTTTTCAATGTAATTTCTGCAATCCTTTTGTAAGAAACTCAAATTCTCAACACCCCAAGCTTCAACTACCAAGGAATTGAAATTCTTACTCGGTCTAATCCCCACTCTATCATTCACTTCAATCTTTCTTTTCACATGCGCTTGTATAAATCTATTGCTCTTGAAAAGTCTTTTTTTGCTAGGACTTATGAGTTCATGGTTATGCTCAGAGATGATTGACACTATTTCCCATTTACCATCTGAACGTCGAGAGCCAGTACCATAAGCCTTATAACCACTTTTTGTCAATGGATGCAATTTAAAGATATTTTTGAGTTACTATCTCGCTTTCCACCATAACAATAGGCAACGTTCATGTAAATCAACTCCCCATCATCTCCTTTCCTTGAAGATCTCATTGTAACTTCAAACCCCATTTTATTTCCATAGCTCTGGTAGTATTGAAAAACCTTATCAAATGATTCAAAAAACACTCCAGGCTTAGGCTTGTCTGCATCTTCCGCACTACTTCTATCCCCTATTTGTTGTGCATCATTACCCTACAGTATACAAATTATAATTGTAAAGAATTAGTATATAACATTCAACCCCCCACCAAAAAAAAAAGGTGCAAATAATACCATTAAAGGAATTAAGATCATATTAATGCTTAAGACAAATAGATAACAATTACAAGAATGCCTCAACCACATTGATTTCTGGGGAGTAGTTATCTACTTTTTTCTGGCTGCACTCTTCCATGTGTAAACCGGCTAGGATTGGTTGTGGGGGCTTGCTTATTTAATAAGTTTGCACATAGAAAAAATCTTTCATTACAAAAAATGACAATAGACCATCACTTGAAGTACATTAGGTGCCAACCCCACAAATATTCAAATTTATTCCCAATTCACAAACCAGAGCTTCCTAAATTGTCAAACAAGCAATTTCATCATGACCGACAACAAAAGTCTAAATCGGAATAAGTAAAAACTTTAGTTGCATCTTTCTAACATACTACGATAAATTTGTGTGAGAAAATATATCACATTGGGCAATATAATATATCCTTCCCCTTACATGAATGTTGCATATATTACACAATCATCAGATTCCAAAAGTATGTATATATATATTTAACCAAAAAATGATATAATTAAAATAATAGTATCTATATATATTTAACCGGCAAATGATACAAGCAAAATACTCCTATTGTGTCCGAAAATAGGGGAAGGATTAAAATAAAACAACCCACATACTCCCATGGGATCAAGGACAGCGGCCTTACAACCCACACCCCAAGTAGCAGCCACGAAATCCAAACCACAAGTAGCAACCATGAAATCCGCACCAGAAGCAGTAGCCATGAAGTCCACACCCCAAGTAACAGCCATGAAATCCACACCCCAAGCAACTGCCACACAACCAACACCACAAACCGATTTTGGATAGCCGCTGGATTCCATGGGAACAAGCTGTGATTAGAGATTAAGCTGAGTTTTTGTAATACTTTCTTTCTAGCTAGTATACTTGTAAAATAATAGTAAAACTCACTAAATATATATATAGATGAGTATAAAGAAATGGCCCATATTTAATTTTTCTTTATATACAAATCTTTACATAATATAATAAAGTCTCAAAATAGTAACTCGACAGTGTTGCCCAACCCTTCCGCTACGTGATGTTCTAGGCGACCGCCTCTCACCTATTACCTGCAAAAACATTGAAAACAATAGGGTAAGCACTAATTGCTCAGTAAGTAAACCCGCTATGCTACCTTCTCTCTTCATTACGTAAATTCTGAATTTCTTTCCGTACATCACACATCTCAATTCTTCTTTATTCTTTCTCTGTTTTTCTCTCTATTCTTTCTCTATTTTACTTTCTGTTCTTCTTAATTTTCTAATTTCTCACTACTCATGATAATAAGCATGTATTACGCATAGATATGATGCAAATGCACAAATGCATAGAATATGCATTTTTTTTCTATTTTTTTTATTCTGTTCTCTGTATTTCTTTATTTCTTTTTTTTTTTTTTCTATTGTTTCTTTCTTTCTTTCTATTCTATTCTTTCTTTTCTTTCTTTCTTTCTTTCTTGCCGATCGGACTCGGTTGAGGGATGAATTTGGAACCCTGGCCGTGTGAGTGTATTCTCTAGTACAGTCCTAATCCACATGCTCCTCTAACGGAGTATACAATTCTTCTTTCTGAATTCTGAGGCCGCTCACTAAAGGTGGCATGCATGCAGGGTTATGTCACTCACGGGTTCCCTATCGTAACAACCTTTTCTTCTTTAATCTTTTTACACTTCTTTAAATAAAAATTTAGATTTGAACTTCTTTAATATTCTCATTTCTTTCTATTTACTCTTTAACATTCTTTAGTGCTTTTTCATGCTCTTATGAGTATGTATTCATGTAGATGGTTTTATGCTTATAATTCTTTCTAAATTCACATGTTTAGATGCAATAATGCAATATGGAATCCAAACATGTCATTCTCTCTCATCTACAAACTAACCCAAAGCAACCCATAATCATACTCATACATGCACTTCTCTTTGACATTTCATCAAACAATTCATGTGGACAAATCAACTCTAATTTGGTTACACTTCTACCTCTCTTCTAGGCCACCAAAAATTTGGAATAAAATCATCTATTTTTAACACCAAATCTGTCCAAAATATACACTCCAAAATTTCTACTCCAATTCTTCCAAATTTCGTCCAAACTCTCATCAAGCATCAAATACACAAACACTACTTCTCATGGATAAGTTCTAACCATCATTCAACATCAAATCCATCAACAATTCTTCATATAAAAATACATATACGCATAAAAGAAATTCTCTATACAATATTACTTAAATCATAATTAGGGTAGGATTTACTTACCTTAGATGAGAGTAATCCAACACTAATAATCTTTTTTTATCCAACTCTCTTTCTATTAAATCTTATGAACACAAATCATCAAAATTCAACACTTTAAAAATTAAAACTCACTTCTTAGTGTAAGGATCTTACCTGAGGATGCCTGGGATTGAAAATCTAGTAAAAATTACCTAAAATCTATGAATTTCCCTTGAAAAAGAATTGAAGAAATTGAGAGAATTTAGAGGTGAAGGTGGCGTGAAAATGGAGGAAGAATGGCTAGGGTTTCATTGTTCAATTCTTGATATAACATAATATTATTTATAGTCTCCTATTTTGCCCTTGCACTTTCTGATGAAATTCTATGTCCCTTAGTCAATTACAATAATGCCCTCATTTTTATTACATTCTTCATGAAATTCTATCTCTTTTCACTCCCCACATTTTCAGCTAATTATGAGTGAAAAGACCATTTAACCCCTAATGTCAATTTAAGGGATTTCCTTTACACTTTTCTCAAAATAACTTTAACAAAATTCATCTGAGGGCATAAGGAATAAGTAAAACTACGTACCTTGATGTGGGTGTTACAATCCCCCTCCTTCCCCCACAAAAGAATTTTGTCCTTGAAATTCAAACAAATAACTCGGGATGGCGGTTCCGCATATCTTGCTCTACCTCCCATGTTGCTTTTTCTACCTTATGATTCCTCCATAGGACTTTTGCGAGTGGAGCACGTTTGTTTCAGAGCTCTTTAATCTTTCTATCCAATATCTGTACTGGATGCTCCTCATAAACAAGATTCTCTTCGCAGTCCACTTCTTATACTTTTAATATATGGGAGGGATCACTGACATATCTTCGGAGCATCGAAACATGGAGCACATTGTGCACCTTATCCATATTAGGTGGTAGAGCCAATTATAACTACCTTTCCAACTCGTTGCAACACTTCAAAGGGGCCAATGTACCTAGGTGCTAACTTTCATTTACCACCAAAATGTAATACCTGATTATAGGGGGAAATTTTAATAAACACTTTGTCACCCACTACAAATTCCACATCTTTTCTCTTTAAATCTGCATAGCTCTTTTGTCTATCTTTAGCTTGCTTCATTCTACGTCGGATCAATTGGATATCTTCTATCATTTTCTAGGTTATCTCTAGCCCAAGAGCTGTATGTAACTTATCTTTCTCTCCTACCTCATCTTAATGCAATGGAGATCTACATCACCTACCATACAACGCTTCATAAGGAGCCATCTTAATTATAGACTGATAACTGTTATTATAGGCAACTCCACCAAAGGTAACATCTCATGCCAAGTGACACTATAATCCATACGGCATGCCCTCAACATATCCTCAAGTATATGATTTGTTCTCTTAGTCTGGCCATCTGTCCGAGGATGGTATGCTATACTAAATGCTAATTTGGAACCCAAGTTTCTCTGTAGACTAGTCCAGAAAGCCGAAACAAATCTGGAATCTCTATCTGACACTATGGTCTTAGGCATACCATGGAGTCTGACTATCTCCCTGACATAGATCTGGGCTAGCTGATCAGAGGTAGTGTTATCCTTTACTAGAAGAAAATGGGCTGATTTGGTTAATCTGTCTACTATTACCCATATCACATTATACCCCTTCTGAACTCTTGGAAGGCCTGTGATAAAATCCATTGATATACTCCCCCATTTCCATTCACAAATGATGAGTGGCTGAAGCAAACCTAATGGTCTTTGGTGTTCTGCTTTTACTTGTTGACAAATCAAACACTTAGTCATATAATCTCCAATATCTCTCTCCATACTTGGGCACCAATAACTTTTCTTTAAATCTTGACACATATTGGTTCCTCCAAGGTGAACAGTGTATGGTGTATCATGAGCCTCTGTAAGGATCTTTCTCTTCAACTCAGCATCTTGGGGAATGGCATATATGATTTTGGAAATGAAGGACACCATCTAACAGGGGGAATTCTTATATCTTACCTTCAATCACTTGCTAACTTATTTTCTGACACTACTCATTAACAATTTGTTTTTCTTTAATCTTTTCCAGTAAAATAGGCTGAATGTCTAACCTGGCAAGCCTTCCCAGTATTACCCCTATCTGGTCCTTGATCAACTCGCCCAACAACTCTTTATGTCTTGTGAGTTGAGACAAGTAAGCCTTTCTACTCAAAGCATCAACTACTACATTGGCTTTTCTAGGTTGAAACTTAATTTCACAATCATAACCCTTTACAAACTCTAACCATCTCCTCTGCCTCATATTTAGCTCTCTTTGGGTGAAAAAAATACTTCAAGCTTTTATTATTCGTATAAATGTTACTCTTTGCTCCATACAAATAATGCCTCCATATTTTCAGTGCAAAAACTATAGCAACCAACTCTAGATCATGTGTAGGGTATCTCGTCTCATACTCTTTTACTGACAAGAAGCATAGGCTATTACTCTACCCAACCACATCAATATTGGACCAAGTCCCTGAAATGAGGCATCTATATAAATATCATAATCTACACCCTCCTATGGTAACACAAGACTAGGAGTTGTGGTCAATCTTCTTTTTAACTCTTAAAAACTTTCTTCATAGGCATTCGACCAAATGGAAAGAGTTCTCTGTTTGGTGAGAGCTATAAGCGGCTTAGCAAACCGAGCAAACCCTGCTACAAACCGCTTATAGTAGTATGCTAGCCCCAAGAAACTTCTAACTTCCTTTATTGTCTTTGGCTATTGCCATTCCCGAATCACTTTTACCTTACTTGGATCCGCTGATATACCCTCCTTTGAGATGGTATGGCCTAGAAAGATAACATGATCTAGCCAAGACTCACACTTAGAAAATTTGGCAAATAGCTTCTTATCTCGTAATCACTGTAGCACAAATCTTAGGTGTTCTTCATGCTCCTCTTCTGTCTTAGAATAAACTAGAATATCATCAATAAACACCACTATGAATTGTTTAAGACAATCCTGAAACACCCGGTTCATTAAGTCCATAAAGACTGCTGGGGTATTGGTTAACCCAAAAGGCATCACCACAAACTCATAATGCCCATACTTGGTCCGAAAAGCAGTCTTGGCAATATCTAGCTCTGCAACCCTTACTTGGTGATAACTCGACCTCAAATCAATCTTTTGTTAGGAAACGACCCGGTTGCGCATCGGAAAACAAAATTTTACAACTACGGATCGTTCCTTAGAACCCAAAATCAGGGCATAGATTTTACAGTTTATACATAATATGAATCTGCAGAAAAAATAAATCCAAAGGTTTAGATTCATACCAACGTTTGGAGGCTCCACCAATGCTGTCTCTGAATGTGTTTGCTACCAATCCAAGTGTAGGATTGAACCGTAGAGGTCCACACGAAGACAATCAACAAGAACCAAGGAGGGATTTGCTAGATCCTCCTTGGCCTTAAGAAATCAAGAAGAAAAATCAGTATTTGATTTTTCAATCAAAAGATGAAAGTGGCGTGGGAATGAGTGTAAAAGGGGCTGCTGTGTGTGTTTTTTTTCAAAGGCAAAATCAATTCATTTTATAAAACAACAAACACTATTCCTTTTATAGGCAAACCAAGTTGCCCTATTCCCACATGGAATGGGCTTGGGCTCCAACCCAAACACCCCATGTTGCCAAACACTCCCAATTTGATATTTTAATTTAATTCATCATTATCTTAATTAAAATCAATTAATATTTAATTAACATTTAATCAATAATGATGATTTAATTAAATATGTGCGAACACACATTTAACCGTAATTTCACTTATTTAATTTTTTAACAAATTAAATAAAAGGCTACGACCTCAAGAAATTTAATTGCACTGTGAAATTACCAAAATACCCTTTCGCCTAAAAAGACGAAAACACCCTTCTTTCTTCTTGGCTCTTAAATTATCTTCTATGTGTGTGACCCATAGGCTCCTCATCATACCGGTAGTGTATAGTATCGCGATTAACACCAATTAATCGTCTCACTAATACACGGACACCAAGATTGGCCCCCTAGCAAGGCATCATGGCCACCCGATAGATTCGGATTGAAACAAAGTAGCTACCGTCAACGATATGGTTACCGTACAATTTGATCCTTTCATCATACGTTATCTCGGCGAGGCGAAGGCATAGAAATAGTGTCAACCTTCGGTTACTCGATATTATATATTCGGTTTACGGACCAATGACCCGTATTATAACTGGATAGAGCAACAACTCAATCCCACGTGGCCCACGCTTTTAGTGTCATTGCCATATCCCGAATTGCGCCGTGAATAATCTTGCTCCCGCACCGGGAGTGATGAATCCTTTATCAATCCACCATAGTCTTGATACACTCCTTGATATAGCCAATCACCACCGCATCTTGTGACTCTGAATAGAACTGCGTTAGGCTAGCGTCAAACTGTACCAATCGGTGCACAAGGCACTCCGGTGATCTCAAGTCTAAGGATCACATGCACCACCATTCGTTAGAGGATTTGTTCCATAGACACTGGGGTTACCATCCATATGGAATCCTCTGGTGGGTCACCCAGTGAACTTGCCCGTGGTATATCCGCCTACAACAAGCACCCATGTGTTGCACCGAGGTTGTCACCGAACAACCTTGACAAGTGAGATCGATCCGCCTTTCGACAGGGTTGTTCAACACTATGATAGCCTTACCGTATTATCTGTGCCCTTACTTCAGAATAATACTGGGGCTACGGACGTTTCTAGAATGGCCACCATATGTGCTCATAGGGTTCTCACTATCAAGATTTGAAACACTTGATACCCTCGTCACGGTTCTACCATTCTAAGGACATATATCAATACATATTGCAATAATAATGATTTACGCGATATAGAATAAAATGCCTTTTATTATTGATTAATGAACATTATTACAAAGAGTCAATTCCACAATAATTGATTGGCTCTAGGGCATCTACTCTAACATCTTTGAAAACACAGCTGCTCCTTTTAGTTGATCAAACAAATCATCTATGCGAGGTAATAGTTATTTATTCTTCACTGTCATTTTATTTAACTCTCTTTAATCTATACATATCCTTAGCGATCCATCTTTCTTCTTCACAAATAGGATTGCAGCACCCTTCCATGGACCACTACGGACTCCCTTGTAAGCATTCCCTGAGTTACCACACTAACACCATCTAGCAATTATATCTTAATGGGCGGTCCCACTATAGTAGGTTTCAAACCTAATCTCTCTATGATCCCATCTTAATAAATGAATGTGTGGCTCTAGAATCAATTAATGCATAAAGGGGAACTGAATAAAATAATAACTAATCGGTAACTGCGGATGGGCTAGCTTCAGCTTCACTCTGAGCTACTGTAAACATTCGAGCATTGGTACCTCTAGATGTCTACGCTACAGGTGCAGGAAGGGCTTTACAATCTCTCATCATATGTCTTGGCTACTGGTATCTATAGCATACATTTCGGCCCAAATCTCTAAGACACTCCCCATAATGAGTTCTTCCACACTTCTGGCACTAGGGAACTTCACTAGTTCTCGGCCTTTTATTTTGCCAATCCCTCATGTTCTTCTTGGGTTGAAATCTTTTCTTATTTCTCACTTCCCTATTATTGGGGGCATCTCTCTTTAACCAAAAACTAGCCTACCAAATCTTCTCCCAGTTTGTCATAAGGAATTGTGTCATCGTACACTCCACGGACATAATCCCTTTTTTTGCTACTATTGGGTCTGTCGTACCTCTGAATTCCGACAGCTGATACTGACGGGCTAATCCATATATAAGCTCAAAATGATTCTATTCTATCAAGGGTACCACCCTTTCTCTCTCTTCTCTAGTGGTCAGTATAATAACTAGGGTCTCAACTCTCTTCAATACAGAGTTTCCTCGATTCTCCACCAAGAATTGATGTATAATATTACGAATCCTCGCTTCATCGAGGACAGGGGGAGTAGATTCTAGAGGGTTAGAAGGTTCACTCGTACTCATTTCTTTCTTACTGCTTGCTCGAGTTCTACGGCTCATCTACATAACACCAACACTTTTAGTCAACTCAATTAACTCATCTACTATAAGTAAGGAAAGAAATAACTTATAGCGGTCAGCTGCAGAATATCAATGTGGCAGGAGAGACACACTGTCAAATCCCCAAAACTTTTCCCTGATACTGAAAATGTAATATTTTCTTTCTAGCTAGTATACTCATAAAATAACAGTAAAACTCACTAAATATATATATAGACGAGTATAAAGTACTAGGCCCATATTTAATTTTACTTTATATACAAATCTTTACATAATATAATAAAGTCTCAAAATAGTAACTCGACAGTGTTGCCCAATCCTTCCGTTACGTGATGTTCTAGGTGACTGCCTCTCACCTATTACCTGTAAAAACATTGAAAACAACAAAGTGAGCACTAATTGCTCAGTAAGTAAACCCGCTATGCTACCTTTCTCTCTCCATTGCTTAAATTCTGAATTTCTTTCCTTACAACACACTTCTCGATTCTTTCTATGTTTTTTCTCTATTTTTCTTTCTGTTCTTCTCTTAATTTACTAATTTCTCACTACTCATGATAATAAGCATGGTATTATGCATAGATAGGATGAAAATGCACAAATACATAGAATATGCATTTTCTTTTCATTTTTCTTATTATGTTTTCTATTTCTTTTCTGTATTTCTTTCTTTTTCTATTGTTTCTTTTCTATTCTTTCTATTGTTTCTTTCTATTCTTTTTTTTCTTTCTTTCTGTTCTTTCTTTCTTTCTTGCTGAGCAGACTCGGTTGAGGCATGGATTTGGAACCTTGGCCATGTGAATATATTTTCTAATTCTGGGTATAGTCCTCATCCACATGCACTTCTAATGGATTGTACAATTCTTCTTTATGAATTTTGAGGCTACTCACTAAAGGCATCGTGCATGCGGGGTTATGTCACTCACGGGTTCCCCATCTCAACAACCTTCTCTTCTTTATCTTCTTACACTTCTTTAAATAAAAGTTCAGATTTGAACTTCTTTAATATTCTCATTTCTTTCTATCTACTCTTTAACATTCTTTAGCGCTTTTTCATGCTCTTATGAGTATGTATG
Organism: Pistacia integerrima; assembly: GCA_026225825.1. Classification (NCBI taxonomy): domain Eukaryota; kingdom Viridiplantae; phylum Streptophyta; class Magnoliopsida; order Sapindales; family Anacardiaceae; genus Pistacia; species Pistacia integerrima. Next base: position 50,445,955 of record CM047749.1, read on the forward strand.
GATGTAGATGGTTTCATGCTTATAATTCTTTCTAAATTCACATGTTTAGATGCAATAATGCAATATGGAATGCAAACATGTCATTCTCTACCATCTACAAACTCAACCCAAAGTAACCTATAATCATACTCATACATGCACTTCTCTTTGACATTTCATCAAACAATTCATGTGCACAAATCAACTCTAATTTGGCTACACTTCTACATCTCTTCTAGGCTAGCAAAAATTTAGAATAAAATCATCTATTTTTAATGTCAAACCTGTCCAAAATATACATTCCAAAATTTCTACTCCAATGCTTCCAAATTTCATCCAAACTCTCATCAAGCATCAAATACACAAACACTACTTCTCATGGATAAGTTCTAGCCATCATTCAACATCAAATCCATCAACAATTCTTCATATAAAAATACATATATGCATAAAAGAAATTCTCTACACAATATTACTTAAATCATAATTAGGGTAGCATTTACTTACCTTAGATGTGAGCAATCCAACACTCTTATAATCTTCTTTGACCCAACTCTTTTTCTCTTAAATCCTATGAACACAAATCATCAAAATTCAACACTTTAAAAATTAAAACTCACTTCTTAGTGCAAGGATCTTACCTAAGGATGCTTGGGATTGAAAATCCACTAAAAATTACCCAAAATCTATGAATTTCCCTTGAAAAAGAATTTAGAGAATTTGGGGGTGAAGATGGCATGAAAATGGAGGAAGAACGGCTAGGATTTCATTCTTCAATTGTTGATGTAACATAATATTATTTATAGTTTCCCATTTTGCTCTTGCACTTTCTATGAAATTCCATCTATGTCCCTTAGTCAATTACCATAATGCCCTTATTTTTATTGTATTCTCCATGAAATTCTATCTCTTTTTAACATTTTCAACTTATTGTGAGTGAAAAAACCATTTTACCCCTAATAACAATTTAAGGGAGTTTCTTCACACTTTTCTGCAAATAACTTTATCAAAATTCAACTAAAGGTATAAGGAATGAGTAAAACTACGTACCTCGATGTGGGTGTTACAATTTTCAAAATTGACAAGATTTTTTGGGAGAAATTTTTTGGTTTCTTTGTTTCGGAAGATAGGAAATTGATTTAGAGAAATTAATGTTTGAAATTTTGGGTTTTTTGTAGAATTTTTTTTTTAAAAAACTTGGAAGGAAGTGACGTGGCATCCTGATGATGTGGCAATTGAGGTGGCATATGCCACATAGGATGCCATATCATGGAGTAAAAAAAAAAGGGTGTAAAGGGTGGTGTAAAGGTAGCATTATTGAATATACAATTAATAAATAATAAAAATTGAAAACTAAAAACAAATACTATACGTGGAAAACATGAGCAAATAGCATAAAGAAAAGAGAGAAAATGGCAATGTTGTAATATAATATAGCAAATATGGTTTAAAAATAAGACGAAGAGTAAAGATGAATACATGTCATTACATTGAAGAGACAATGAGAGAGGGAGTGAAAGGCTCAATAATTTTGCTTTGTTTAACATGCCCTTAGTGTTTGGATAATTGCATGAGAACCCTATAGGTTTCAGATAAATACATTTTATCCCGTTCTCATTTCCCTTGAGATTGTATTATTTAACCCTAAACCCATAAAAGACTAAGGCAGTTTGAACCCTAGATAATCGACAAATGCCGCTACTCAAATGGCCCACAAAACCTTTCTTCATCATTGTTATTCTTCTTTTGAAATAGTTACTAAAACCAAAATCTCATCTTTATTGACAAATTCATGTAAAGTGACTAAAACTATACCAAAAGATTCAGTATATAACGTTGAAGAGGTAGCAAGTCTTGATAAATTCCTTCAAAAAGATTGTAAAGAAGGTACTATCACTCTTGATGAAGCATGGTATTTCTTTTGTTTAATGATTCATATGCAACCGAAACTACCGATTTCTTCATTCAACTAGTTGTTTGGAGCTTTTAGTAAGAAAAAGTTTTATGAAGACATTATTTTTCTGTACAATAGAGTGGGTTCAATTGGGTTGTTGCCGGATTTGATTACTTTGAATATTTTAATTACTTGTTTTTGTAATGTGGGTAGAGTATATGATGGTTTTGTTGTTTTTGGAAGGATTTTGAGGTGGGGTTTCAGCCCAAATGTTATGACCTTGACTTCTTTGATTAAAGGATTGTGTTTGGAGAATAGGAGTTCGGAGGCAATGAGGTTGTACAAGAAAATGGTTGTGTTTGGGTTTATGCCTAACATGATTACGTATGTGACTTTGATTAACGGGTTGTGTCAGACAGGGTAGGTAAAGGAAGCTAATGGGTTGATGGAATTGATGATTCAAAGAGGTTTGCAGCCTAATGTGGTGACGTTTAATACAATGATAAATGCGCTTTGTAGGGAGGGGAAGATGGAGGAAACTTAAAGGTTGCTGGAATTGATGAGTCAAAGAGGTTTGTAGCCTGATGTGGTGACGTTTAATACAATGATAAGTGGGCTTTGCAAGGAGGGGAAGATGGAGGAAGCCAATGGTTTGATGGAACTGATGAGTCAAAGAGGTTTGCAGCCTAATGTGGTGATGTTCACTACGATGATAAGTGGGCTTTGCAAGGTGGGGAAGATGGAGGAAGCTAATGGGTTGTTTGAATTGATGAATCAAAAATGGTTGCAACATAATGTGGTAACTTTTAATTCAATGATAAATGGGCTTTGCAAGGAGGGGAATACGGAGGAAGTTAATGGTTTGTTGGAATTGATGAGTCAAAGAGGTTTGTAGCTTGATGTGCTGACATTTACTACAATGATAAATAGGCTTTGCAAGGAAGGGAAGATAGAGAAAGCTAATAGGTTGTTGGAATTGATGAGTCAAATAGGTTTGCAACTTGATGTGGTGACATTTATTACAATGATAAATGGGCTTTGCAAGGAAGGGAAGACGGAGGAAGTTAATGGGTTGTTGGAATTGATGAGTCAAAAAGGTTTGCAGCTTGATGTGGTGACATTTACTACAATGATAAATAGGCTTTGCAAGGAAGGGAAGATAGAGAAAGCTAATAGGTTGTTGGAATTGATGAGTCAAATAGGTTTGCAACTTGATGGGGTGACATTTACTACAATGATAAATGGGCTTTGCAAGGAAAAGAAGACGGAGGAAGCTAATGGGTTGTTGGAATTGATGAATCAAGAAGGTTTGCAACCTAATTTGGTGACTTTTACTACAATGATAAATGGGCTTTGCATGGAGGGGAAGATGGAGGAAGCTAATGGGTTGTTCAAATTGATGAATCAAAGAGATTTGCAGCCTGATTTGGTGACTTTTAATACAATGATAAATGGCTGTCCAAGGAGGGGAAGGTGGAGGAAGCCTATGGGTTATTGGAATTGATGAGTCAGAGAGATTTGTAGTCTGATGTGGTGACATTTACTACAGTGACAAGTGGACTTCACAAGGACAGAAAGTTGGCAGAAGCTAATGGGTTGTTGGAATTGATGAGTCAAGGAGATTTGCAACCTATAATCTGATCTTCTAGTCTTGACCTTCATAAGTACCCATAATCTGATTTGGTATCTTTATGTGTTGCAACCTTCGATCATAAGTCTTAGCATATATAACCCCTTTATATTATTTTTTAAGTTTTTAGCATATTTCAATTTGTTATTGTTCACTTGAATTTGGACTCTTCTAATTATTTTAACTCTTATTTTTGCTATGAATTCTGAATATTCTGAGAGTATAATGCCATGAGGGAAAGATGGCAGTTGATTGTTTTTTCAAATATCTGCCACTAGGTGTTTAACCGTGAAGGAAAATTTTAAGATAGCCATTTAGTAAGTAGACATTTTTTCCTTGTTTAAATGCTCGTTTACCGAAGTTCTCTAAAAGCATGAAGCTAGAACTCTAAAATCCAATGGTTATTTTTGCTTTTATGGAACTTCTCCAACCTTGTATTTGCTAAAATACTGTTATATTATCATGACTTGGTTCTTCTTTATCTATTTTTTTAAGTATACTGCTTCTCCTAATCGCTTTGAATAGAACTTCTTCATGTAAAACCTGCTTGATCTAGATTGGGGGAATCCTAAAGTTTTATTAAAGCATGTGCTATGGTTCGAATCCATATTCAATCCTATTTATAAGAGCAGTTGACAATTGAATCCATTTTTTCCCATTAATTTCGTATCCATAATAGTGCAAAAGGAAGGCTCATCTCTGAGTTGTTCAAGAATAGAGGCATTGAGTTCATTATTTCACTGATTGCTGATGGGGGACCAGGGCTTCATTGACTTCGTTGCTCATTTGCTGGACATGTCTTTCTGCATATAACGCTTTGAAGCACCCATGGCAATCATAGCCTTAGAAGTTTCAACCACACAATTTGTATTCGCTCAAATTAAATTCATGTTGTTGGTGACATATGAAGTATGATTTTCCTTTCTCATACATAGTTGTATTTCAGTTTTCAAGAATGTAAATTTGCACGTATCATGTATTTCAGGATTCATTCCTCGCTTTGTTTTATAAGGTAGTATTGGAATCTCATTACAGTCTTGTTGTACATAAGGATAATTCTTCTTTCTTGTTTGAGGAAATATACTTTCAGTATCTTTGACTATATTAGAATTTTTTATATAAGTTTAGAACTTCTATCTTTTTAATCTTTTTCCTATTTCTCATAATCCATTACTGATTTATGTTCTAATCAATTGCTAAATACTGTTCCAAGATTAGATTTATAATGATATGATCTCAATTTCACTGAAGATTTGCTTATATGATTCTAGTGTGAAGCATCTAAGTAGGGTGTTTTAGTTGATGAAAGAGCAAGGTGTTTTAGTTGATGAAAGGGCAGTCGCTGTGCATAGTCTAGGAGATATATATTGAAGAGAAGAAGCATTTTAGACTGAAGTGAGTTCAATTTTCAAACTTTTTTACATGAAATAAGCTGCAACATTTTTGTTGAAATTTTCTCTATGTGGGGGTTTGACGATAGTGGTGACAAGCTACATGTGGCCGTGTAGCATTGGTTGATTGGTTGGGGGGATTGTATTGGTGGTTTGTTGTTAGTAGGCTGGATAACTTAATCTTCAAAGAATCAATCAAAGCTTCCATATATTTGCAGTCTAAGAGCCAAAGGGTTCTCATCACTATATATACATATATAGTTAATTTACACAAATAACTTGTAAAATACTCTCTACCTAGTAATTCTTTGAGAAATATATGATAAAATCCACAAAATAACTTTTATAAACATATATACATAATGTAAAGTCCGAATATTCTAATTTTAATTCATATAAATATATACACAAAATACTGATATACTTTAGTAACACAAGGTAATCTTGAACAGTGCCGCCAAATAGTTCTGCTTCTTGGCATCCTACCCGGTCGTAAATCATCTAGTAACTGCAAAACAATAAAATAATGGAGTGAGCATTAATTGCTTAGTAAGTAAACCAAACTGCACTATTGTGTTTCCTCCGTTACTCATTTCTGATTTTCCTTTTCTCACTTTATTCTTTGATAATATTCTTCATTCTTTTTGATATTCTGCATTCTTTTCTAATATTCTGATTTGCTACTTGTCAACGTGTAAAGACAATGAATAAAACTGTATATCGTTAAGCACTTAAGAAATACTAAATCATGTAAGTAGCATAATACATATGTAGAATAATACACTTTCCTGAGAAAAGAACTTTCTTTTCTTTTTTGTTTCTGTTTCTTTTCTTTCTTCTATTATGATTTGCCAATCGGACTAGGTTGATGCGTGGATTTGGAACCCTGGTCATGTGAGTGGGTACAGTCCTCATCTAGATGCACTACTCACGGACTGTACAAGTACTATATCTCTCTGTTGTGGCCGCTTGCCCGTGGCGACGTGCATGTAGGTATGCTCTATTGGGTACAGTCCTCATGCACGTATACTACTCATGGACTGTACAAATACTGTATCTCTCTACTGATGCTGCTCTCGTGGTGGCATGTATGTGAGCATTTCTGTCACTCAAGGGTTCCCCATCGCAAAAACCTTATATCAAGCATGCTATAGAAAGAGAATAGAAAGAGATACTATACACATTTCAACATGAATTTCCAAGCTATGGAAATTCTACACTTGTATTCTTTAGTAAATGAGAAAATATACATATTTGCATGTTAGGTTAAAACAAAATTACTAGTCATTTTCTTTTCTTTCTTTCTCATTCTATGCTAACATATTCTTTTATATATTCTCATTTACTAAATCAAGGTTATGCATATATATCATGTACACAAAATATGCATGATCAAGCCCATTCTTTAATATGCTTTCCAAATTCACATAGATAAACTTGCAAATTCATTATGGCATAATGGTATGTCATGACATATTCTACCATTCTCTACTATCACAATTACCATATCAAAATAACACTTCAACTTACAATTCATTTCTAACACTTTCATGTGCTATTCAAAAAGTAGGAAAGGTTCAAGTAGTTAGAACCAAACACTAAGGGCCATTTCTCTCATGGAACTAACATGACCAAGTGTTATATTAAATTTTGGCATAACAATATTCACTCTTGAATACTAACAGTTACACTTGGTTAAGCCCAAACATAATCTTCCTACTTCAATTCTAGCCTTTCTCTAACCCTTACTTCAATAGGGTTTAGCCAACTCATGCATACATTTTCTCTTTAGATTTTCATCAAACACTTCATATGCACATGCAACTAACATGTTGGCTATACTTCCACAACTCTCTAATTCAACCAAATTGTAGCCAAAAACTCACTAACTTTAGTATCAAACCTGGCCGAATTCATCACTTCTCCACACTCCAAATTTCAACACAAAATCTTCCACAACTTCACCAAATCATCACATAACCATACACTACTTCTCATGACTAGAATTTATACATCATTAAACATCAAAAATAGCCAATAATTCTCTCATACCATCACATACAAACATGCCAAAATTCATTCAATACAAGTCTTGCTCAAATCAAGGTTCAAATTAGGTTTACTTACCTTGAATATGTGAGATCACTTCCCTTTGCTCTAAATCTCTTCCTCTTGGACCTAGATCATATAAAAACCATAAGAATTTAAAACTTTAAAGTTTAATCACACTCACTTTGCTAGAATCTTACCTTAAGATGCTTTAGGATTGAAAATCTTCAAAAATCCAAACCAAATCCTATGATTTCGCTTTGAAATTTAGTGAAGAAAATTGAGAGAAAATGAGGTAAAAGTGGCGTGAACAAGGGCTGAAGGTATGTTAGGGTTTCTTCAAATAAAGCCTTATATCAAATAATATAAATATGTATTCCCATTTTGCCCTTGTACTTTCTATGGAATTCCATCTATGTCCTTTAGTCAATTACTAAAATACCCTCATTTTTATTATCTTCTTCACATTATTTTGCTTCATTTCACTACCAATTTTTTCAACTAATTATGAGTGAAAAGACCATTTTACCCCCAAGGAAGTTTTAAGGAATTTTCCTTCACATTTGTCTAAGGTAACTTCAAAGTAATCCAACTAAGGGTATTAGGGCATAAGTAAAATTACGTACCTTGATGTGGATGTTACACAACTCGTCTGCATGAATAGTTTGTATTTGTACTAGGCTTGTACTTTGTTGCTTACGCGGTTTCCAAGTTGAAATGTGGGCAATTGGGGGAAGTGCGGGCATGCATTATTGCAAATCTAATACTAGTATTCAAAAAATGTAACAAACTATTTTGTGTGATGTACATTCATTCAATTAATTTTTGAGAGTCTATATGTCACATGTGTTAATTTTGACGTTTTCGATTGGGTGGATAAACGTTGCAAAAATGTATATATATTTTCAAGGTGCCATGTTACGTATGCTCAAACTTATTGTTAGTTTGACATGTAAACATAGTTGTGTTTGTTTCCTTATTCCTATCATATCCTATTCAAAATGCATGTTTGTTTCACTGTTCCCAAAATCCAATCCTATTCTATTCAACTCAAAATATTTAAATTTTTTTAACCCCTCAGGTTTGTTAATTTAACTAAACACACCCAACAATAAAAAATTATAAATTGACAAAAACACCTCCACTCACCCATATATTCTCGACAGAGTCGGCCACCACCGCCAGCATTTAATGGGTGGGTGGGGGTGTTTTTCTTAATTTTAAAACTTTTATTGTATGGGATGTTTAACTAAATTAACAAATATAGTTGATTAAAAAATAATCTTACCAAACACATTTTCAAATTCAAATCCTATCCTCATAATAATAATTCAACTTAACTTTTTCAAAAATACTACTCAAAATAATAAAACAAACACACTCTACGTATTCTTTAGAAGCAAAGTTGATTAATTTAGTAAAGACCGGCTCACAACTCATACTTACAAACTTTCTCTCACAACCCTGATGTAGTAGTTCGTAATTGATCAACTCATAATTGGGTAGGTGAGATCCACTACAAGCAGACGGGATCCATTTCCAAGCGGACCAATTACGAGCTATCACATCATGGTTGTGAGAGAACGTCTGTGATATTGGGTTGTAAGTGTAATATTGTCTGATTAATTGTATCATGTGTATTCTTTTTTAATTTTAAAATTTCTTCAGAAAAGAATGAAAAACCTCGTTAAAAGCATTTGAGCAAAAGTCCTTACGTAATTTGAAATCAGGAATGTTTTTGCCTTTTGAATAAAGGCATATTTGAGTTCAATATTGAATTTGACCTAATCCATAATTACGTTGGATTGCATTTAATACAATTTATCTATTTGAAGCTTTCAGGCGAGGCGAGGCTAACTGCTCGTGCATAGTTTGAACACTCTCGGCCAGTAATCCAAGATATGTCAATTCAAGTAGCTACACGAACAAACTTTGAAGCCAGGTCTGCCACATATCATAACCATATGATCTATCCACTATTCTGCAGAACATAGCTATCCTCCATGTTAAAAACAATACACCCTTTAAATAATTTCAGTTAAAATATAATTACATCTGAACCTTACAGGTTTTAGATAAATATGTTTTATCCCACTCTCATTTCTAGCGAGATGTATTATTTAACCCTCAACACCCAAAAGTTTAAGCCAGTTTGAACCCTCGATAGATAATCCACAAACGGCGCTCCTGAAATGATGCTCAAAAGCTTGATTAGCCATTTTTCTTCTTCTCCTTCTTCATTTGCAAAAGCAGGTAAAGTGACTACAACTATACAACAAGATTTAGTGCTTAAAATAACCCAGCTTCAGAAATTCCTTCAAAAAGATTTTAAAGAAGGTAACATCACTCTTGGTGAAGCATGCTATTTCTTTTGTTTAATGATTCATATGCAACCCAAACCACCGATTTCATCATTTAACCAGTTGTTTGGAGCTCTTGCTAAGAAGAAGTTTTATAAAGACGTTATTTTGCTTTGCAAACGACTGGATTCGATGGGGTTGTTACCTGATTTCATTACTTTGAATATTTTCATTAATTGTTTTTGTAATGTGGGTCAAGTTTGTGATGGTTTTGCGATTTTTTGGAGGATTTTGAGGTGGGGTTAAAACCCAGACATTGCAACTTTTAATTCTTTAATTAAAGGTTTGTGTTTGGAGAATAGGAGTTTAGAGGCTATGGAGTTGTTCAAGAAAATGGTTGTGCTTGGGGTCAGGCCTGATATTGTTTCTTATGGTAGTACTATCAATGGTCTTTGCAAAGATGGGTTGGTAGATAAGGCGAAAGATTTGTTTATGGAAATAAAGAGTGGTGGAATTAAGACAAATGTGGTTGTTTGTACCACTCTAATTTATGGTTGTTGTTTTGTGAGAAATTTGGAAGGGACTAAAGGCTTGTTTTTTGAGATGGTGGATCAAGGTTTGCAGCCTAATTTAGTGACGTACAATACAATGACAAGTGGGTTTTGCAAGGAGGGGAAGATAAAGGAAGCTAATAGGTTGATGGAAATGATGATTCAAAGAGGTTTGCAGCCTAATGTGGTGAACTTTAATTCAATGATAAATGGGCTTTGCAAGGAGGGGAAGATGGAGGATGCTAAAGGGTTGTTGGAATTGATGATTCAAAAAGGTTTGCAGCCTAATGTGGTTACGTTTACTACAATGATAAATGTGCCTTGCAAGGAGGAGAAGATGGAGGAAGCTAATGGGTTTTTGGAATTGATGATTCAAAGAGGTTTGCAGCCTAATGTGGTTACATTCACAACAATGATAAATGGGCTTTGCAAGAAGGGGAAGACGGAGGAAGCTAATGAGCCATTGGAATTAATGAGTCAGAGAGGCTTGCAACCTAATGTGGTGACTTTCAATACAATGATAAATGAGTTTTGCAAGGAGGGGAAGATAAAGGAAGCTAATGGGTTGTTGGAATTGATGAGTCAAAGAGGTTTGGAGCCTGATGTAGTGACATTTACTACAATGATAAATTGGCTTTGCAAGGAGGGGAAGATGGAGGAAGCTAATGGGTTGTTGGAATTGATGAGTCAATGAGGTTTGCAGCCTAATGTGGTGACTTTTAATACTATGTTGAGTGGGCTTTGCAAGGAGGGGAAAATGGTGGAAGCTAATGGGTTCATGGAATTGATGATTCAAAGATGTTTGCAGTCTGATGTGGTGATGTTTAATTCAATGATAAATGGGCTTTGCAAGGAGGGGAAGATGGAGGAAGCTAATGGGTTATTGGAATTGACGAGTCAAAGAGGTTTGCAGCCTAATCTGGTGATGTTTAATACAATGATTAGTGGGCTTTTCAAAGAGGGGAAGATTGAGGAAGCTAATGGGTTAATGGAATTGATGATTCAAAGAGGTTTGCAGCCTAATGTGGTGACTTTTAATTTAATGATAGATGGGCTTTGCAAGGAGGGGAAGATGGAAGAAGTTATTAGTTTGTTGGAATTAATGAGTCAAAGAGGTTTTCAGCCTAATGTGGCGACTTTTAATACAATGATAAATGGGCTTTACAAGGAGGGGAAGATGGAGGAAGCTAATGGAATGATGGAATTGATGATTCAAAAAGGATTGCAGCCTAATGTGTTGACTTTTGATTCAATGAGACATGGGTTTTACAAGGAGGGGGAGATGGAGGAAGCTAATGGGATGACAATGGGTTAACGGGAGTGGGAGAAGCCCATGATGGAATTGATGATTCAAAGAGGTTTGCAGCCTGATGTGGTGACGTTTAATACAACGATAAATGGGCTTTGTAAGGAGGGGAAGATTGAGGAAGCTAATGTGTTGTTTGAATTGATGAGTCAGAGAGGTTTGTAGCCTGATGTGGTGACATTTACTACAATGATAAATGGGCTTTGTAAGGAGGGGAAGATGGAGGAAGCTAATGCATACTTGAAATTGATTATCCAAAGAGGTTGGCAACCTAATGTGGTGAATTTTACAACAATGATAAGTAGGCTTTGCAGGGAAGGGAAGATGGAGGAAGCTAATGGGTTGTTGAAATTGATGAGTCAAAGAGTTTGGAGCCTAATGTAGTGTCTTTTACTACAAGAAAAATGGGCTTTGCAGGAGGGCACGATGGAGGAAGCTAATGGGTTGTTGGAATTGATTAGTCAAAGAGGTTAGTAGCCTATGATTTGATCTTCTAGTCTTGACCTTTATAAGGACCCATAGGCTGATTTGGTATCTTTATATGTTGCATCCTTCGATCATATGTCTTGACATATACCCCTTTAATTTATTTTCAAGTTTTTTTTTTTTTTTCTTATTTCAATTTGTTATTGCCCACCTGAATTCTCACTCTAATTTTTTTAACTCTTGTTTCTGCAATGAGTTCTAGATATTCTGAGAGTATATACCATGAGACAAAGATGGCACTTGATACTTTTTGCAAATATCTGCCACTTGGTTTCTAACCGTGAAAGAAAATTTTAAGATAGCCATTGAGGAAATAGACTTTTTTTTTCCTTTTTTTAAATGCTATTTTTGTTAGAGTAGATGCCCTAGAGCCAATCAATTATTGTAGAATTGACTCTTTGTAATAATGTTCATTAATCAATAAAAGACATTTTATTCTATATCGCGTAAATCATTATTATCGCAATATGTACTGATATATGTCCTTAGAATGGTAAAACCGTGACAAGGGTATCAATTGTTTCAAATCTTGATAGTGAGAACCCTATGAGCCCATATGGTGGCCATTCTAGTAACGTCCGTAGCCCCAGTATTGTTCTGAAGTAAGGGCACAAATAATACGGTAAGGCTATCATAGTGTTGAACGACGTTGTCGAAAGGTAGTGGCTGATCTCACTTGTCAAGGTTGTTTGGTGACAACCTGGTGTAACACATGGGTGCTTGTTGTAGGTGAATACACCGCAGCAAGTTCACTGGACTGACCCACCGGAGGATTCCATATGGATGGTAACCCCAGTGTCTATGGAGCAAATCCTCTAACAAATGGTGGTGCATGTGATCCTTAGACTTGAGATCACTGGAGGGCCTTGTGCACTGATTGGTGTAGTTTGACACTAGCCTAACACAGTTCTTTTCAGAGTTGTCAATACGGTGGTGATTGGCTGCATCAAGGAATGTATCAAGGCAATGGTGGATAGACAGAGGATTCATCACTCCTGGGTACGGAAGAAGTTATCTCATGGTGCAATTCAGTATATGGCAGTGGGATTGAGTTGTTGCTCTATCCAGTTTATAATACGGGTCATTGGTCCAAAAACTTAATACATAATATCGGGAGTAACCAAAGGTTGACACTATTTCTATGCCTTCGTCTCGTCGAGATAACGTATGATGAAAGGATCGAATTGTATGGTAACCATATCGTTGATAGGTAGCTACTTTGCTGAATCTGAATCTATCGGGTGGCCATGATGCCTTGCTAGGGGCCAATCTTGGTCTGTGTATTAGTGAGACGATTAATTGGTGTTAATCGCGATACTATACACTACCGGTATGATGAGGAGCCTATGGGTCACACACATAGAAGATAATTTAAGACTTAGGAAGTAATAAAGGCGTTTTTGCCTTTTTGGGCGAAAGTGTATTTTGGTAATTTCACAGTGCAATTAAATTTGCTGAGGTCGTAGCCTTTATTTATTTTGTTAGAAAAATTAAATAAGTGAAATTACATTTAAATATGTGTTAGCATATTTTTAAATAAATTATCATTATTGTTAAATGTTAATATATATATATATATATATATTAATTGATTTTAATTGAAGATAATGATGAATTAAAATAAATATCTAATTGGGAGTGTTTGGAAACATGGGGTGTTTGGGTTGGAGCCCAAGCCCATTCCATATGGGAATAGGGCAATTAAAAGAACACTATAAAAGAAAAAGATTTCATTGAAAAAAAAGAGATTTTTTATTCATACTTTTTCATTGAAAACAAAACCCTCCAGCCCCAAATACTCTCTCCCACGCCACTTTTAGTTTTGATTGAAAAATCAAATACTCCTCATTTCTTCTTTGTTCTTAATGCTAAAGAGGATCTAGCAAATCCCTCTTTAGTTCATTGCGATTATTTTCGTGTGGACTACATCGGTTCGATTCTACACTTGGGTCGGTAGCGAACACGTTCAGAGACAAAGTTGGAGGAGCCTCCAAACACGCGTATGACTTCTTAAACTCTTGACTAATTTTCTGCAGATTCTTGTTTTGCATAAACTGTAAAATTGTACCCTGATTTTGGGTTCTATGGTAATGATCCGTATTGTAATTAATTTTGTTTTCCGCTGCCTCAATGGATCGTTTCCTAATAGTGGTACCACAGGCTAGGGTACCAGATTTTATAGTTTTTATGAATGGTTGATTACATGTATTTTATTGATAACATGTTGCCTTGATGAATCTGCACAAAATCTGACATGAAAGTAGTTTATTTTCTTAAATCTGCAAAATCTTAAAATCTACTGTTGAATGAATGAATCAATTGATAAATTGGTTTAATAATGTGTTGATGAATGTTATATTGGTTGGTTGGAATCCTGGTCGAATGTTTGTACATTCGATTTCATTTGGATTCGTGTTATTACACAAAAACTGCAAAAAACGCGAATTGTGTGATTTAGGGATTTCCAAGTAGCTTCGTCGCGGCAAAATACTCCCTGGAATTCTTTGCCTCAGCGAAGCTTTCATCTTCGCCGCGGCGAAGTCTGTAGCTGTCCCAGTTCTGTATTTTTCGCAAAGGGATTAAACTGCAGTTTTTAATAATCTATAAAGCCAATTATCATTCTACACATTTAAGAGGGTAATTAAGTATTTACCCACCCGATTCAAAAATTGATTGTTTTTGAAATGTATGCTATGTACTTGTTTGTATATTGCATGTTGCCCAGTACATGAGCCCTATGACCTATGGTGAATGTTTTAAATTATTTGGGGTATGTATGGTTGTATGTTTAAAAAAAAAAAAAAATAGGGCCTGCGTGTCCTGCCTTCCTTCCCCTTCTTAATGTACATTCTCTTCTTATCTCATTCCCTTCGAATGTAAATCGAGGTTTCTAAATTTATTGATGTAAAGAATTTTGTATAATTATTTTTATTATAAATTTAGTATGATGTTTTTGTAATGTACTTGAGGCGGAGCGATGGAGGAGACGATCATACTTGAAGACTCAAGTTTTTATTACAGGACCCCTAGGTGACCCACCGATTCCTCTAGGCTCGAGGAAATCGGTTTTAGTTGGGCTATGTATTGGCACGTTTTAATGTTTTATTTAGAATGCATGCTAAGGTTGAATGTTGAATAACATGCCAAACAATGTCATTCTAACAAAGATAATAATCTGATGAGACATTAAATAAAAACCCTCAATTATAGTATATTAAGTCACGTAAACCTTCCATCACCATGGTTTTAATCAAACCACTATTCGTCAAAACCTTGTTCGCCAAAGCGAAGGGTACACTTCTACCAGTAGGAGGTTAAAATGCATTGGAGTTTTCCTTAATGGTGATAGGTCGACTTAAAATGACGGTTTTGCTTGTTCGCAAAAGCAAAGTTTGATAAACGTGTCATAGGCATAGTAGAGCAATACACATATTATGTGTACGCGGTGACATGTGGTGTCCACTCTCCTGATACTGAGAATCACACTTGAGGACAATGGTTTGAGCCACTGAATTGTGTGATTGGCTTGTTGGCTTTTTCACATTTGAGATTCATAGTGGGAGCTATCAACTGGTGTGGATTAATGTAACGCCCCACTTGAGGTACGTAGTTATTGTTTCTTCTTTTGCTCTTATTTGAGTTGCTTTCTTGGTAATATTGTTTGGTTGACCTTTGATTGAGTGTTGTGTTGAATACTTGCCCTGAAATTGATTGAAAATAGAAGAAGTTCAGTGTGCCAAGCTTCACCGGGGCGAAGAAGAATATTCGCCGCGACGAAGAGGTGTTGAAGCCACGGGGAAACATGCTGGAAAGTTTCGCCGCGGGGACAGAAGCTTCCTCACTGCGGCGACAGGCCGACCAAAATGTTTGTTAAGTTTTAGATATTTTCTTCCCTAAGGGCAATTTGACCATTCTACCCCTAATTAGCAGGAAAAGTGGGGAGTAAAATGTAAGGATTTTTCATGGCGAATATGTTGATATGGGGGTGTGTTTGTAATAAATCAAAGGATATAGATAGAATTCCCAAAGAAGAGTAAGGGCAAAATGGGAATGCTTGTGTATAAATTTCATTAAAAGGAATTAATACATTGCAAACCCCTCAGTCTTCTTCTCCAACGCCACTTTCCTCTCTTGCTTCCTCTCAATTTCTCTTTCTTTTGATCAAGGAGGTTTAAAGGGCTTTTGGAGTGATTTGGGGTAGAAAGTCAACCTAAGGCATCCTAAGGTAAGGATTCTTGCTTTGGTTGTGAAGTCTTGTGAGTTTTTGTGTATATATTGAATATTGAGGGTTTTTGTTCTTTTGTTTAAGAGTAGAGAAAAAGTCAAGCAAACCAAGTGAAAGGAAGAGTTAGTGAAGTCTCTCCATAACAAGGTAAGTAAACCCCAACCCAAGTTGAGATTTGGGAATTTTCTTGATTAGGGTTTTGATAGCACTTATGTATGTGTGTTATATACATGTTATATGCCATGTTATTGAGGCTTAAATAAAGATTTCTAGTGCTTTGTGATTGTTTATGCCTTTCAAATATAAGAAGTGAGTTGTGGGTTGGAAAGGTAGTTTGAGATGGAATTGAAGGGGTATTGTGGAACCCTTTTGGAAGTGTCTTTCTTTGGCAAGTTATGTGGCTATGTGATGGGGTTTCTCCCCATTTTGGATGGTTAGAGAAAGATTTAGAATCATTGATATAGTAGAGTTTTATAATGCACTTGAGTTGTTTGATGAAATGCCTAATAGAGGTTTGAGTATGAGTAGTGAACCTTAATTCTTGCAACATTGCATGTTGGCATTTCATAAGTGCATTAGTGGAGATGAACCATCCATAGGCATTAATTGTGCATTGAAAAGTGACCTAAGAAAGAGTAGGAAACTTTGTGTATGCAATTACTCTATGAGTAGAGAACTTGGTGGATGCAACTACTCTAAGGGTAGAGAGAATGAAAAATGCTAGAATAGAGTGAATGAGAAGAGTAGTAGAAATGGGTTGATGCTTTGTGATCATCACCCGACAGTTATGAGAATCGGGTTGATGCTTTGTGATCACCACTCGAATAGCCATTAGAGATGGGTTGATGCTTTGTGATCGTCACCCGATAAGTATTAGAAACGGGTGGATACTTTGTGACCACCATCCGGTTAGTTATTAGAGAAGGGGTTGATGCTTTGTGATCATCATCCGACATTTATTAGAAGTGGGTTGATGCTTTGTGATCATCACCCGACAGTGATTAGAGACGGGTGAATGCTTGGTGATCGTTACTCGAAAGTTATGAGGAACAGGTGGGTGCTAGGTGGTCTCCACCCGATAGTTACGAAAACCGGGCAGGTGCTTCGTGATCCCCACTCGGTAGTCACTAAGAACGGGTTGGTACTGTATGAATTCCACCCGATAGTCATGGAGAGTGAGATGGTGCTATATGAATGCCATCCGGCTGTACCTCCGGTAAGATGAGGCCATGACGTTTAGTAGAAACAGAAATAGAAACAGAAATAGTGTAAGGAAAGAATTAAGAGTAATACATACGGGGACGAGCAGGATGGAGGGTTTTACTTACGAGCATTATTTTGTGCTCACCCGTTATTTTTTTCCTTTGTGGATGCAGGATCTAGGCGTTGATGCAGTCGAAGGGGCGTCGGCAAGCGAGGAGCAATAGCTACTCTGTTTCCCCTATTTTGTCTTTTAAAATGACTTTTTGTAAACAATACTCTTTGTGTATAAAAGACATATGACTTATAATAAAAAAAAAAATTTGGGCCCAATTTTCTATTGTTATTATGCATGCATTGTATTAGCTTACAGCAGTTGTTACAATTAAGTTTGTTGGCCTACCTAATCAACTCATTTTGGCTTGTTCGCCAAAGCAAAGGTTTGAAATGGGCCGGATGGGATCTCAGTCCACTAGGAAAGTCAACGGGCTTTCCCTAGTTAATAGTGAGGGCTTTTGACTTGAGTAAAATAGTGGGAGCATCATTTAATAAAAGACCATATTAAATAATAATGAACTTTATAATAACTTTATCTTTTCTGTAATTGTAGATTCACCAAAATGAGCATTATGAACCTGCGACCGATAATCAAGATAGAAAACAGGTTGGATGGATCCAATTTCTTAGACTAGTATCGTAATCTTCGGATTATAGTCAAGTCAGAAAAGAAATTATATATCCTTGAAAAGTCATACATGGTTGAGCTTGATCCTGATGCTAGTTAGGAAGTGAAGGATACTTATCAAAAGTTCCTTGATGATGCTGATGGCGTTCAATGCTTGATCTTAGCATTGATGACAACTATGCTGCAAAAGTAGCATGAAAATATGGACGCTTCTTCCATTAGTCTACTCCTCAAGGAGCTTTTCGAAACAAATACTCGACATGAGAGGTATAAGGTGTCGAAAGCACTATTTGGGAGTCGTCAGACTGAGGGAGCCAAAGTTAGTCCTCATGTGCTCAAGATGATCGAGCACGTAGAAAGGCTTGAGACCTTGGGATGTGGCTTGGATGCAGAATTACAAATGAATTTAATTCTGCAATCCTTGCCTAATTCTTACGCTCCGTTCATAATGAATTTCAATATGAACACGATAGGGAAAACCCTATCATAACTTTTAAACATGTTGAGGACTCTAGAGCAAGACTTGAAAAAGTCCAAGCCTATTTTACTAGTTGCTGCCAGTAAAGCAAAGGGTAATGGCAAGGGTAAGGCCAAGGCCAAACCCAAGCCCAAGCCCAAAGGACAGGTTGCTCTTGGGCCTGAGAGTGGCATAGGGAAGGGTAAGATAGTTTGCTTCTTTTATGGCAAGCATGGCCACTGGAGGAAACACTACAAGGTTTTTCAGGTATATTTATGATTGAGATTAACTACTCTCCCTCAACATCTTGGGTCATTGACACAGGATGTGGTACTCACATTTGTACTGATGTGCAGGGACTAAGGCAGATGTAAACCCCACGTTATTATTCCGATGCCCTAAGGTATGAAATTTACCTTTTCATGTAATTTTCTTTTTTTGAATGGAAGGGTAAAATGGTCAATTTACATGTATTTCAAGATGTGGCCATTATAAAGTGTAAAGGATGATGGCATTGAAGAGAAATGAGGGTAGAATGGTTATAAAGTTGATTGATAAGGTTAAATGGCATAAACGGTAACCAAGGGTATAATGGTCTTTTCATACAAAACCATATGATTTAAGTGTCCATAAAAGTGCACTAAGGGTAAATTAGTCATTTACCTAGTAGAATTACTTAATGGTTAAGTGTTTTAAAGAAGTCAAATGGCATTAAATGAGTACTTATCTTTATGTTGTGGTAGAAATGACCAAAACGCCCTTATATGAAAAATTTATGCCAAATGACCTTTATATCTAACTTTTATTGACCAATCACATTAGAGTATCAATGGAATGAATATTTACAAGGTTTAAAGAGAGAGTAGTCGGCCTTGGAGACCCCAAATATATCATCTTCTTCTTCATCTCTCAAGTCCACCATAAAAGCCACTAATCCAAGCTTTTATTCTCAAATTTTCTTAGGATTTCAAGTTGATTTTTAAAGGAGATCACCATCCACCCTTAAAGAACTTCAATTTCAGGGTTAAAGGTGAGTTTCAAAACCCTAGTTTTTCTGAATTTTTTAGTTAAAAGAGAAATTCATAAGTGGTTATGTGTGTAAGGTAGAAAGGTGAAACTTGGAGCCAAGGAGGAGTACCTTTGTGCTTTGAATACTAAGGTAAGGAAAAAAATCTCCCTTATGACTACAATTGATAACACCTAGGGTTTATGAAACTTACATTTATTTATGTTAATATGAGTGTGATGCTATGTTTTGGTTATGAGTTGTTTAAATGGGTGTGTTGATTGGTGTATGTGTGCATATGGAGGATGATTATGCCAATTAAGAGATTTGTAGTTGGACGATGTTTTGGCACTTTTTGGTTCTGTAAAAAGGGAGGTTTTTATGGCCTTTTATACTTAGAATGATATGGCAAATAATATGAATGTGCAAATGAAGGGGACATGGTTAAAATGAATAGAATTCGGATTTGGCTGTTTTAAGACTTATACTGTACATGCTTCACTGAATCAGTCATAACTGAAGTTATAGAAGTCCGATTGAGTTGATTCTTGAAGTGTTAAAACGTTGATAAACAGACCTAAAACTTATGTGTTTTAGGTAAGAACCAGTTCGAATTGGAAGATAAGGTAACAATTGCTTGAAAAGTGATGAACTATATGGCATCCAACTTCTTAATGGAAATTCCCATTTGCTTATAATTCTAATAAACCCCTGAATAAACTTAATACCAAAATTCCTTGAATTGTATGAGAAATTAAATGAATTAAGTTAAGAAGTTTAGTAGGAGAATATAGTAAGACTGAGCATGGGAGATGTTAGTCCATATGTTTGCATTCATAATGGTAATGCCTATAGCTTATTTAGTTGTCTTATGAAAAAAAATTATGAAATGTTAATGAATGAATTCCATGAGTCTCTTGAGGTATAAACCAAGATCAGAGGAATGGAATTCTTATGGAAACCATGAGTCCTTTGAGGTGACGACCAAGAACAAGGTAATGGTTCAAATGAATCCGATCGGATAACAAAGACTAATGAAATCGTCAAGTATATAGACAAAACAAATAAGCATGCCATGTACATGAATATTTCATAAGTCATTTATGTTCTATGTTATATTATGTATGGTTATGTTATGACTTATGTTTATGAGAAAAGTCCAAAATGTATGATATGTTTTATGAACTTGTTATGTCAAAGAATGCAGGTCATGTTTTGTAGGTAGGTAAAGTCCTAAGTAATTTACTTGTATAATGAACCTTAATAGTTTATAAATGGTCATATTCCTTACTGAGCGATTAGCGCTCACCCCTCGAAATGTTTTAAAATGTTTTGCAGGTACGGATTAAGGCATGAAGCTGGGAGAGGATTCCAAGGGACGCTATGAGCATGAGGGGATGCTTTAATGATGACTATTGAATGGTTTTGCTAATATTTAGTGTAGTAATTATGTTCATATCTCATAATGTAGTAATTATGTCCATGTTCTATAATGGAGTAAATATGTTGTATTAATAAAGGAAATCAAATTGCTAGTAAATTTTATAAAAGTGTGTATGTTCTAGTAAGTATTACTATGGATTTCATAATTTACTCCAAGAAAGGAAATTATATTTTTTGATTATACAATGAACTTATTATAGTTAAGAAAAAAAATTAAATACATATATCTATATATATGTTTTAAACTACAAGTTTATTCTTTAAATATGATTTTAAAATAAACTTCTTTCCTAGGCGTGCGTTTTCTAGGTTCTCAATGGCCAAGGGATACTTAGGAAATACCCGGCTAGGGAGGGGTTTTACATTTGGTATCAGAGCGTGATTTTGGGCATTTGAAATGATGTTTTGATTAAATTGTTATAGTATTTTATATTTAATTGATGATGGAAATGGTGTTTATAAGTAATGGAAGTATCATTCCTCATGCGTCCCCAAGATACTCTCTCCAGCCGATTGCTATAAGTATTTTCTTTACTTGTTTAGTGAATAGACTTAGCTAATGTTGATTGAAATTTGTGTGAGTAAAGGGTATGGCTACGAGGCGTCCACGAAAGGTTAATAGGAGGGGCGAGGAGAATGTTAATGAAGTAGGCACTAGTCAACCAGTAGCACCGACTAGCAGTGAACCCCCTAATATTGGACCAGCTATGTCTACCCAAAATGCTTCTATTTTGGATGAGGCTGCAATTAACAGGATGATTCGACAGCCATTACTGAGGCCTTTAGGAGGGTGATCCCGGAGGGTATAAGTAACCAAGTGAACACAAATCCTTCAGCTCCGATAGTTCGACCCGCTCCAAATACCAGTTCCACCTCCAGTAACTGGACCAGTTATGCCGATGGGTGCTACACCTTCTGGACAAGTGGAACCAATCTATAATCTTTCTCAAAAGCACCAACCTTTAGAGTTCAGTGGTTCAAACGATCCGACAGTAACAGAGGAGTGGCTAGAGACTGTCGAACGGGCAATGGCCTTGTTTCCCATGAGTGATCAGGAAAAAGTCCGCTATGCTTCCTATTTGTTGAGAGGAGATGCTCGGGTATGGTGGAAGCTAATGGAGCATACCTATGTGACGAGTAATCTTTCCCGGAATGAATTTAAAAGGCTATTTGAAGCGCGAATATCGGTCGGAGACATGTTATCCGTGAAGACTCAAGAGTTCACGGAATTGAAGCGAGGTAATATGACTGTTAGAGAGTATGCTACAATGTTCAACTCCTTAGCCCGTTTTGCTCCTACTATGGTGAGTACTCAATAGTGCTGGTTAGAGAGATTTATTAATGGACTACACCCAAAAATTGCCCAGATTGTTATAGCGGGTGGTCAACCTCCTCAGACTTATAGTGAGGCCTTGGAACGGGCATTGAGGGCAGAGATTTATGTGAATAAGGAGAGGCGGATGGAGAACCCCAAGTCGGTGATTGGTAGTTCTAGTTCAAGCCAGATAGCAGTTCAGAAAGCTGAAGTGGGGAATTCCACTCAAGCCCCTGAGGATAAAGGCAAAAGAAAGTTTCAGCAAGGATTTCAAAAGAAGGGTGGCAAGAATAAGAGGACTCCACAACAACAACAGAGAAGGAATAATCTTCCCCATTATCAAAAATGTGGGAGGCAGCATAAAGGGAATTGTCTATTAGGAACCAATGTGTGTTTCAAATGTAAACAACCGGGACACATGGAAAAGGATTGTAAAGTTACTCAAGCTACTTCCCTTCAGACTGTTGGAGGTTCGACTGCCAGAGTTTACTCATTAGCTCAGAAAGAAGCTGAAGCCAATCCATCTGCAGTTACTGGTCAGTTACAATTCCACTCTACCTCTTTATATGTACTGATTGATTAAGGGCTACCCATTCTTTTATCTCATATGGTATTATAAAAAGACTAGGTTTAGAGCCTTGTAAAGTGGAACATCTTTGTTAAAATCGAGATGCCTAATGGGGAGAATTATTTTCTTTGATAAGTTGTTAATGGGGAAACTATAGTGATTGATGGGCATGAGTTGAATGTTGATTTGATTGTTTTTGATATGCCTGATTTTGATATGATTTTGGGAATGGACTTCCTAAGCAAATATGGAGTATTGATAGATTGTCGGAAGAAGAAGGCCAGGTTTAACTTAGATGCTGGAGATAGCTTCACCTTTGGGGAAGGTCATCTATACAGCCTAATGATAAGTGCAGTGAAGGCAATGAAGATGATAAGGAAGGGGTGTACAGGGTACATAGCTAATGTGGTGAATAAAGAAAAGTTTCCAAACTTTAGTGTTCGAGATGTACCCATAGTACGAGAATTCAAGATGTATTCCCGTAAGATTTGCAGGACTTCCTCCGAGAAGAAGTGGAGTTTTGTACAGAATTAGCTCTGCGGCACCAATATCTAAAGCCCCATATAGAATGGCTCCAGCAGAGTTGCAAGAGTTAAAGAAGCAACTTCAGGAGTTGTTAGATAAAGGTTTCATTATACCTAGTCATTCTTCGTGGGGAGCTCCTATTTTATTTGTGAAGAAAAAAGATGGTTCGATGAGAATGTGTATTGATTACAGGGAGCTCAATAAGGTGACGGTGAAAAACAAGTATCCATTACCAAGAATTGATGACTTGTTTGATCAGTTAAAGGGAGCTTCAGTGTTTTCCAAGATTGATCTTCGGTCAGGCTACCATCAAGTGAGGGTCGCTGACAAGGATATTCCCAAGACTGCATTTCGAACCAGATATGGGCATTATGAATTCATAGTGATGCCATTTGGATTGACTAATGCACCAGCGATGTTCATGGATTTGATGAATAGGATTTTCCATGATTGTCTAGATAAATTTCTAGTAATTTTTATAGATGATATCCTGGTCTATTCCAAAACAAAGGAAGATCATGAAGAGCATTTGAGATTTGTGTTACAAAGACTAAGGGAGAAAAAGTTATATGCTAAGTTCTCCAAATGTGAGTTTTGGTTGGATCAAGTAACATTCTTGGGACATGTTGTTTCACAAAAGGGTATTTCAGTGGACCCCAGTAAGATTGAAGCAATGATTGAATGGCCAAGACCAAAGACTATAAAAGAAGTTAGAAGTTTTCTTGGTTTAGCAGGATATTACAGGAAATTTGTGGAAGGCTTTGCTAAATTAGCTTCTCCACTCAGCTACGACCAAAAAGGAAGCCCCGTTCGGATAATGGAAACAAACTGTGAGAAGAGTTTCCAAGAATTGAAAAGAAGATTAACTACTGCTCCTATTTTAACACTTCTAGAGGATGGAGTAGATTATGATATTTATACGGATGCTTCTCATAACGGTTTGGGGGCAGTATTGATGGAAAAAGGCAAGGTGATTGCTTATGCCTCTCGTCAATTGAAAGACTATGAAAAGAGGTATCCCACTCATGATCTTGAATTAGCAACTGTCGTTTTTGCTTTGAAGATTTGGAGACATTATCTCTTTGGGGTCAAATGTAATATTTACATAGATCACAAAAGTCTAAAATACTTTTTCACCCAGAAAGAATTGAATATGAGGCAGAGAAGATTGTAACACCTACTAAAAACTAGTACAATGTATGCAAATAACAATAGAAATTTGGGCCCAAAATGTTTCTTTTCATTACAATTCATGTGTCTTTTATACATAAAGAGTACTGTTTACAAAATGTATTTTAAAAGACAAAACAGGGGAAACAATGTAGCTATTCCTCATCGCTTGTCGACGCCCCTCCGACCGCATCATCACCTAGAACCTGCATCCACAAAGGAAATTAACAGGGTGAGCACAATTTATGGTCAGTAAGTAAAACTCTCTAACTGTCTGTCCCCGTGTGAGACTCTCAATTCTTTCCTTTTCTAATTGCTGTTTCTATTTCCGTTTCTAATAACATCATGACCTCATCTTACCGGAGGTACGGCTGAATGGCGTTCACATAGCACCATTTCACTCTCTATGGCTATCGGGTGGAATTCACAAAGTACCAACCCGTTCTTAGTGACTACCGAGTGGGGATCACAAAGCACCAACTCGGTTTCCTCCTAACTGTCGGGTGGAGATCACCTAGCACCTACCCATTCCTCATGAATTTTGGGGTAACGATCACCAAGCATTTACCCGTCTCTAGTCACCATCGGGTGATGGTCACAAAGCATCAACCCGCTTCTAATAGCCATTGGATGATGATCACAAAGCATCAACTCACATATCTCTTAACTAATCGGGTAGTGGTCACAAAGCATCTACCCATTCCTATTACTCATTGGGTGATGATCACAAAGCATCGACCCATCTCTCTAAGGGCCATTCGGATGATGATCACAAAGCATCAATCCGATTCCCCTAACGGTCGGGTGATGATCACCAAGCATCATCCCCACTATACTACTCTTCTAACTCATTCTATTGTAGCATTTTTCAATGCTCTCTACCCTTAGAGTAATTTTACCCACTAAGCTCTCTACTCATAGGGTATTTCTATACACAAAGTTTCCTACTCTTTCTTAGGTCACTTTTCAATGCATATAACAATGCACATGGATGATTCATCTCTACTAATGCACTTGTGAAAAGCCAACATGCAATGTTACAAGAATTAAGGTTCATTTCTCATACTCAAATCTCTATTAGGCATTTCATCAAACAACTCATGTGCACTATAACACTCTATCATAGCCATGATTCTAAAACTTTTCTTAACCATCCTAAATGGGGGAAAACCCCTTCACAAGACCACAAAACCTGCCATAGAAAACACTTCCAAAAAGGGAATACATAATACCCTTTAAATTCCATCTCAACTACCTTGTCAAACCAACAACCCATTTCTCAATTTTGCAAGGTATAGACAATCACAAAGCATAGAAATCACTATTTAATCCTTCATACATGCTATATTACATGCACATCACATACATACATCATTTCTATCAAAACCCTAATCAAGAAAAATTCATCAATCTCAACTTGGGTTGGGTTTTACTTACTTTGTTAAGGAGAGACTTCACAAACTCTTCCTTTCACTTGATTAGCTTGACTTCTCCTCTAATCTTAACCAAAAGAATGAAAACCCTCACACACCAAAGTGAACTAAAACTCATAAATATCACAACTTAAGGAGAAATCCTTACCTTAGGAAGCCTTAGGTTGAAATTCCACCCCAAATCACTTCAAAAATCCCTTGGAAAACCTTGATCAAAAGAAAGGAGAAGTTGAGAGGAGGAGAATGAAGAGTTGCGTTTGAGAAGAAGAGAAATGAAGGGTTTCTTTTATTCTAATTCCTTTTAATGAAATATAAACACACTCATTCCCATTTTGCCCTTATTCTTCTTTGGAAATTCCATCCATATCCTTTGATTCATTACAAACTCACCCCCATAACAACATATTCTCCATGAAAAATCCTTACAATTCACTCCCCACTTTTCCTGCTAAATAGGGGTAGAATGGTCAAATAGCCCTTGGGGAAGAAAATGTCTAAAACTCACTCAACATTTTATTCGGTTGTCAGCGTGCGCGAAGAAACCTCTCGCCGCGGCGAAACTGTCCAGAGAGTTTCACCCTTGGTTCCAACACATCTTCGCCGCGGCGAAGATTCTTCTTCGCCCCGGCGAAGCTTGGTATACTAAGATTCTTCAATTTTCAACCAATTTCAGGGCAAACATTCAACATAACACTCAAACAAACAATAATAACAAAAACCAACTCGATTAAGGGCAAAAGAGGAAACAATAACAACGTACCTCAAGCGGGGCGTTACAATTCTTCCCCCCTTAAAAGAATTTCGTCCCCGAAATTCAAACAAATAACTCTGGGAAACGATTCTGCATGTCTCGTTCTACTTCCCAAGTGGCCTCTTCCACTTTGTGATTCCTCCAAAGGACCTTCACTAGCGGAACACTCTTGTTCCGAAGTTCTTTAACCCTTCGATCTAAAATCAAGCTGGGACGTTCTTCATATACTAGATTCTCTGCTACTTCAACGTCTTCTACGCTCAGGATGTGGAGGGGATCACTTACATACTTCCGTAGCATCGAGACATGGAAGACATCATGCACCCTGTCCATACTAGGTGGTAGTGCCAATCTGTAAGCCACCTTTCCTACTCGTTGTAAGATCTCAAAAGGACCTACATACCTCGGTGCTAACTTCCCTTTGCTTACGAAGCGCATGACTCGCTTGTAAGGGGAAACTTTCAGAAACACTTTGTCGCCCACTTGGAATTCCACCTATTTCCTCTTCAAGTCGGCATAACTCTTCTGTCGATCTTGGGCTTGTTTCATTCTACTTCGGATTACCTTCACATCTTCTACTAGTTTCTGAGTCATCTCTGGCCCAAGAGCGATATTCAACTCATCTCTTTCACCTACTTCATCCCAATGAAGCGGAGACCTACACCGTCTACCATACAAAGCTTCGTAAGGCGCCATTCTAATTGTAGACTGGTAACTGTTGTTGTAGGCAAATTCCACTAATGGTAACATCCCATGCCAGGATACTCTGTAATCCATGCAACAGGCCCTCAACATATCTTCGAGCACCTGATTCGTTCTCTCGGTTTGGCCATCTGTCTGAGGATGATAGGCAGAACTGAATGCTAAACGAGTACCCAAACTCCTCTGTAAACTTGTCCGTAAGGCCCTGAAACGAACTGGAATCTCTATCGATACTATAGTCTTGGGCACACCATGCAATCGACTATCTCCCCACGAGGTATCTCCGAGCCAAGCCGATCGTAGTGGTACTTTCCTTTACTGGGAGAAAATGGGCTGACTTGGTTAATCTATCCACAATCACCCATATAGCATTATATCCTTTCTGCACTTTGGGAAGACCCGTGATAAAATCCATTGAAATGCTCTCCCATTTCCACTCTGGAACACTCAATGGCTAGAAACGCACCCACGGCGGCCATTGGTGTTACTCACTGCTAGCAAGTTAGACACTTGGCCACAAATTCTGCGATGTCTTTCTTTATACCTGACCACCAATAGCCTTTCTTGATATCCTGGTACATCTTGGTTGCTCCCGGATGAGTGGTGTACGGTGTGTCATGAGCCTCTATAAGGACTTTCTGTTTTAACTCCTCAATTGGAGGTATACACAACCGATTTTTAAAATAGAGGACACCATCTCTCACAAAGAACTCTGATGTCTTGCCCTCATGCACTTGCTGAACCATTTTCTGACACCACTCATCAGCCATTTGCTTTTCTCTAATTTCCTACAGTAAAGGAGTACTACAAGGTGGCAATTCTTCCCGGAACCACCTCAATCTGTTCCTTAGACAATTCTTCTATTAACTCTTTCTGTCTAGTAAGCCGGAAAACATGGGCTTTTCTACTCAAGGCATCGGCTACTACATTGGCTTTCCCTGGTTGATATTTGATCTCACAATCACAATCCTTAACCAGCTCTAGCCACCTTCTCTGCCTCATATTCAACTCCTTTTGGGTGAAGAAGTACTTTAGACTCTTATGATCGGTGTAGATATTACTCTTCACACCGTAAAGGTAATGCCTCCATATCTTTAAAGCAAAGACCACATCTGCTAACTCTAGGTCATGCGTAGGGTATCTGGTCTCGTACTCTTTCAATTGACGAGAAGCATAAGCTATGACCCTACCTAACTGCATTAACACAGCACCAAGTCCCTGCAAAGAGGCATCTGTATAAATGTCATAATCCACACCCTCCTGCGGTAACACTAGCACAGGAGCTGATGTTAACCTCTTCTTCAACTCTTGAAAGCTTTCTTCACAAGTCGTTGACCTGCATAAAAGGAGTTTTCTTTTCGCTTAGTAAGAGTCACAATCCTGCTTAGCCAAGCGGGCGAATCCCGATACAAATCGCCGGTAGTAACCTGCTAAGCCTAAGAAACTCCCCGATTTCTTTCAACTTCGCTTTCTGCCTTCGCCATTCCAGATTACTCGCACTTTACTCGGATCTACCGAAATCCCTTCCTTCGACACGGTATGACCCAAGAATATCACTTGATTCAGCCAAAACTCACACTTGGAGAATTTAGCACACAACTTCTTTTCTCTCAGCCGTTGCAATACTAATCTCAAGTGTTTCTCATGCTCTTCTCTTGACTTTGAGTAAATCGAATGTCCCTCGATGAAGACAACAATAAACTGATCCAAGTACTCATGAAATACCCTGTTCATCAAGTCCATAAAAACTGCAGGGGCATTGGTCAAACCAAACGGCATTACTACAAATTCATAATGCCCATACCTTGTACGAAAGGCGGTCTTAGCCACATCTTGCTCAACCACTCTCACTTGATGATACCCGGACCTCAAATCAATTTTGGAGAACACTGCCGCTCCTTTCAATTGATCAAAAAGGTCATCTATCCGGGGTAGCGGGTACTTATTCTTCACGTAACTTTATTCAACTCCCTATAATCGATACATTCTTAGTGATCCATCCTTCTTTTTCACAAACAGGATTGGAGCTCCCCAAGGAGAATGACTTGGTCGGATGAAGCCTTTATCTAAAAGCTCTTGGAATTGCTTCTTTAATTCTTGGAGCTCAGCTGGGGCCATTCGATAAGGGGCTTTAGATATTGGTGCTGTCCCCCTGGTGCTAGTTCGATACTAAATTCTACCTCTCTCTCTGGAGGCAAACCCGGTAACTCTTCCGGAAACACATCTAGGAAGTCTCGAACTACTGGCACCCTCTGAATCTCTAACTGTGGAACATCACCACTCTGCACTACATGGGCAATATACCCCGAACACCCCTTTCTCAACATCTTCCTGGCTTTTACATTACTAATCAGCATGCTCAACTGATGGCCTTCTCCAAAACTAAACTTATCTCCACAATCGAGGTTAAACCTCACCTTCTTTTTTCGACAGTCAATCTCTACTCCATATCTTCCTAGGAAGTCCATACCCAGAATTACATCAAAATCGGGCATATCGAAAACTATTAAGTCAACTATTAACTCTCTACCCTGGATCACTAAGGACTCTCTTAACAAAATCTCTTGAGTCACAACACTAACCCCATCGGGTAGTTTTATCTTAATGGGTTGTGTCGTTCTAGTAGGTTTCAAACCTAATCTCTCAAGCATCCCATAAGATATAAACGAATGGGTAGCACCCGAATCAATTAAAGCATATAAAGGGATTGCATGAAATAATAAGCCCGCTCAAGAATCTGGTTGATGGATCGGCCTCTGCTTCCCTTGTGCCACAAGAAACACTCGGCATTCGCAGACCTCCCGAACCCCACGAGTGGTTGGTGGAAGAGGAGCTTTATAATCTCTCATCATGTGCCCTGGCTGTCGGCACCTATAGCACACTCTCTGATCCCTCAGACACTCTCCCGGGTGATTCTTCCCACACTTAGGGCAAGGAGGAAACCCTTCCGTCCGAGGTCACTTATTCTTCCACTCTTTTCTATTCTGTTTATACTGAAACTTCTTCTTCTGATTCTTCATTTCTTTGCCTCTTACGCCCTCATGCTTCTCTCTCTGAGGAGTAGAGGGTAACTCTTTTGGTCCTCCTGTCGAGGATCCTACGGGGAAGATTTTGTTCTCAAAAATCTCCGCCTTCATTG
This sequence comes from Pistacia integerrima, assembly GCA_026225825.1. Taxonomy (NCBI): domain Eukaryota; kingdom Viridiplantae; phylum Streptophyta; class Magnoliopsida; order Sapindales; family Anacardiaceae; genus Pistacia; species Pistacia integerrima. Next base: position 50,476,160 of record CM047749.1, read on the forward strand.
CCCGCCTCAAAGCCTCGCTATAATTCCGAGGAGGGTTGGAGCTTGTCATAATATCCCGGGCTATCTCGCCTCAATCCATGCACAAACTTATCCCTTCTCAAGGCCGAGTGCTAACTATTCCCTGCAAACCTTGCAAGGGCGTTGAACTTCACCGAGTACTCTTTCACAACGCTAGTCCCTTGTCAGAATCGATAAATTCTTGGACCTTCTCATGAACTTGGTCCTCTGTTCTATACTCACCTCAAACTCTTGCCTAAACTCTTCCCACGTCATTATCACAAGGCGTGAGTTTCTTCCATCAATTCCCACCAAATTCGGGCATCACCCCGAAACAAGAAACTCGCATACCGGATCTTCTCCCGGACCCGACATGGGAAATAAACCCGTGGCTCGCTCTACTGACCCAAGCCACTCTTCTGCTATCACTGGATCTGTAGTACCCTTAAACTCTGAGGGCTGATGTTGACTGGAAAGACCGTAAATCGGTTCAACTCGCTCGCACGGGAGGTACCGCTTTGCCCTCTCTCGGACAGGCGAAGCGGCGGTGCTCAGACGGGGGTACAACTCTCCCCGAGTTTCAATCATAACTCTTGTATTATTCCCTGGATTCTAGCTTCATCCAAGGGAGGGGCGTAGACTCAGTGGGTTAGAAAGGTTCTCCTTCATTCACCACACCTTTACCGCGATTTCGATAACTACGCCTCATCTACAAAATGATCACACTAATGAACTCAAGAAACAATTACTGTAAGGAAAGAATTACTCACACAGTCGGTTAGAGGACGTCGTGGCAATGAGAATAGTACACTGTTCAATCCCAAAATCTTTGCTCTGATACCAAAAATGTAACACCTACTGAAAACTAGTACAATGTATGCAAATAACAATAGAAAATTGGGCCCAAAATGTTTCTTTTCATTACAATTCATGTGTCTTTTATACATAAAGAGTACTGTTTACAAAATGTATTTTAAAAGACAAAACAGGGGAAACAGTGTAGCTATTCCTCATCGCTTGTCGACGCCCCTCCGACCGCATCATCACCTAGAACCTGCATCCACAAAGGAAAATAACGGGGTGAGCACAATTTATGGTCAGTAAGTAAAACTCTCTAACTGTCTGTCCCCGTGTGAGACTCTCAATTCTTTCCTTTTCTAATTCTGTTTCTATTTCCGTTTCTAATAACATCATGACCTCATCTTACCGGAGGTACGGCCGAATGGCGTTCACATAGCACCATTTCACTCTCTATGGCTATCGGGTGGAATTCACACAGTACCAACCCGTTCTTAGTGACTACCGAGTGGGGATCACAAAGCACCAACTCGGTTTCCTCCTAACTGTCGGGTGGAGATCACCTAGCACCTACCCATTCCTCATGAATTTTGGGGTAACGATCACCAAGCATTTACCCGTCTCTAGTCACCATCGGGTGATGGTCACAAAGCATCAACCCGCTTCTAATAGCCATTGGATGATGATCACAAAGCATCAACTCACATATCTCTTAACTAATCGGGTAGTGGTCACAAAGCATCTACCCATTCCTATTACTCATTGGGTGATGATCACAAAGCATCGACCCATCTCTCTAAGGGCCATTCGGATGATGATCACAAAGCATCAATCCGATTCCCCTAACGGTCGGGTGATGATCACCAAGCATCATCCCCACTATACTACTCTTCTAACTCATTCTATTGTAGCATTTTTCAATGCTCTCTACCCTTAGAGTAATTTTACCCACTAAGCTCTCTACTCATAGGGTATTTCTATACACAAAGTTTCCTACTCTTTCTTAGGTCACTTTTCAATGCATATAACAATGCACATGGATGATTCATCTCTACTAATGCACTTGTGAAAAGCCAACATGCAATGTTACAAGAATTAAGGTTCATTTCTCATACTCAAATCTCTATTAGGCATTTCATCAAACAACTCATGTGCACTATAACACTCTATCATAGCCATGATTCTAAAACTTTTCTTAACCATCCTAAATGGGGGAAAACCCCTTCACAAGGCCACAAAACCTGCCATAGAAAACACTTCCAAAAAGGGAATACATAATACCCTTTAAATTCCATCTCAACTACCTTGTCAAACCAACAACCCATTTCTCAATTTTGCAAGGTATAGACAATCACAAAGCATAGAAATCACTATTTAATCCTTCATACATGCTATATTACATGCACATCACATACATACATCATTTCTATCAAAACCCTAATCAAGAAAATTCATCAATCTCAACTTGGGTTGGGTTTTACTTACTTTGTTAAGGAGAGACTTCACAAACTCTTCCTTTCACTTGATTAGCTTGACTTCTCCTCTAATCTTAACCAAAAGAATGAAAACCCTCACACACCAAAGTGAACTAAAACTCATAAATATCACAACTTAAGGAGAAATCCTTACCTTAGGAAGCCTTAGGTTGAAATTCCACCCCAAATCACTTCAAAAATCCCTTGGAAAACCTTGATCAAAAGAAAGGAGAAGTTGAGAGGAGGAGAATGAAGAGTTGCGTTTGAGAAGAAGAGAAATGAAGGGTTTCTTTTATTCTAATTCCTTTTAATGAAATATAAACACACTCATTCCCATTTTGCCCTTATTCTTCTTTGGAAATTCCATCCATATCCTTTGATTCATTACAAACTCACCCCCATAACAACATATTCTCCATGAAAAATCCTTACAATTCACTCCCCACTTTTCCTGCTAAATAGGGGTAGAATGGTCAAATAGCCCTTGGGGAAGAAAATGTCTAAAACTCACTCAACATTTTATTCGGCCTGTCGCCGCGGCGAAGAAACCTCTGTCGCCGTGGCGAAACTGTCCAGAGAGTTTCACCCTTGGTTCCAACACATCTTCGCCGCGGCGAAGATTCTTCTTCGCCCCGGCGAAGCTTGGTATACTAAGATTCTTCAATTTTCAACCAATTTCAGGGCAAACATTCAACATAACACTCAAACAAACAATAATAACAAAAACCAACTCGATTAAGGGCAAAAGAGGAAACAATAACAACGTACCTCAAGCGGGGCGTTACAAAGATGGCTTGAGCTGGTGAAGGGCTATGAATGTGATATTATGTATCAGCCAGGGAAAGCTAATGTAGTTGCAGATGCCCTCAGCAGGAAAGTCTCCTTAGCTCAATTAACTTTTCAGAAGCACCTGAAACAAGGGATAATGAAGGAGGGGATGGAGTTGGAGTTTGGGAAATTGTCCAAAATTGAAGTTTGGTCTAAGTTGTTGGAGGAAATTAGAGAAAAACAAGTGAATGACGGGTTTAGTAAAGGAATTGAGCAGTAGTTGAAAGATGGTAGAGAATCAGAATTCAAGTGGGTGAATGGAATCTTGAAATTTAGAGATAGAGTGTATGTTCCTCAGGATATTGAATTAAGAAAGAAGATTTTAGAGGAAGCACATAGTACTCTTTACGCTGCTCATCCAGGGAGTGTAAAGATGTATCAGGATTTGAGGAAGAGCTATTGGTGGCCAAAGTTAAAGAAAGATGTAACTGAGTATGTTGCCAGATGCTTGGTGTGCCAACAGGTTAAAGCAGAACATCAACGCCCATCTGGATTGTTGCAGCCCCTTAGTATTCCTTCGTGGAAATGGGAAGATATTTCTATGGATTTCATTTTAGGTCTTCCTAAAGTGCAAAGGGGTTATAATGCCATTTGGGTGATTGTAGATAGATTGACTAAATCTGCTCATTTCATTCCAGTTACAAACAAGATCTCCTCTGATCAGCTAGGCCGATTATATGTTAAAGAAATAGTAAAATTACATGGAGTACCTAATAGTATTGTCTCAGACAGGGATGTGAAATTTATGTCAGTATTCTGGAGTAGCATGCAGAAGGCATTGGGTACTAGGCTTAATTTCAGCACAGCCTATCATCCTCAGACAGATGGACAGACAAAAAGAACGAATCAAATATTGGAGGATATGTTACGGGCATGCTATATTGACCATAAGTTGAATTGGTGTGACATTCTCCCTCTAGTTGAATTCGCTTATAACAATAGTTATCAAACAACCATTAAAATGGCACCATATGAAGCCTTGTATGGAAGGAAATGTAGATCTCCATTACATTGGGACGAAATAGGAGAAAAGAATGCATTGACCCAAGCTCTTGGTCCAGAAATGACACAAAAAATAATAGAAGATGTAAAGTTAATTCGAGAGAGAATGAAGCAGGCCCAAGATAGACAAGAGCTATGCACTCCAAAAAGAAAGGATATAGAATTCCAAATAGGAGACAAAGTGTTTGTGAAAATCTCTCCTTATAAGAGGGTCATGAGGTTTGGAAGAAAAGGGAAGCTTACCCTTAGATATATTGGTCCATATGAGGTATTAGAGAAAGTGGGCCAAGTAGCTTACAGACTTGCCTTACCAGCTAGTATGGACCGGATCCATAATGTTTTCCATGTTTCCCTATTGCGAAAGTATGTTAGTGATCCTTCGCATATATTACAAGCAAATGAAGTGGAGTTAAAAGATGAACTAATTTATGAAGAACGCGTCGTGACTTCGGATAGACGAATAAAAGAGCTCCGAAATAAGAAAGTACCGCTTCTTAAAATATTGTGGAGGAATCATAATGTAGAAGAAGTGACATGGGAGGTTGAGCAAGATATGAAGGAAAGATATACATACCTCTTCAATTGAATTTCGAGGACGAAATTCTTCTAAGGGGGGGATGATTGTAAACCCCACGTTATTATTCCGATGCCCTAAGGTATGAAATTTACCTTTTCATGTAATTTTCTTTTTTTGAATGGAAGGGTAAAATGGTCAATTTACATGTATTTCAAGATGTGGCCATTATAAAGTGTAAAGGATGATGGCATTGAAGAGAAATGAGGGTAGAATGGTTATAAAGTTGATTGATAAGGTTAAATGGCATAAACGGTAACCAAGGGTATAATGGTCTTTTCATACAAAACCATATGATTTAAGTGTCCATAAAGGTGCACTAAGGGTAAATTAGTCATTTACCTAGTAGAATTACTTAATGGTTAAGTGTTTTAAAGAAGTCAAATGGCATTAAATGAGTACTTATCTTTATGTTGTGGTAGAAATGACCAAAACGCCCTTATATGAAAAATTTATGCCAAATGACCTTTATATCTAACTTTTATTGACCAATCACATTAGAGTATCAATGGAATGAATATTTACAAGGTTTAAAGAGAGAGTAGTCGGCCTTGGAGACCCCAAATATATCATCTTCTTCTTCATCTCTCAAATCCACCATAAAAGCCACTAATCCAAGCTTTTATTCTCAAATTTTCTTAGGATTTCAAGTTGATTTTTAAAGGAGATCACCATCCACCCTTAAAGAACTTCAATTTCAGGGTTAAAGGTGAGTTTCAAAACCCTAGTTTTTCTGAATTTTTTAGTTAAAAGAGAAATTCATAAGTGGTTATGTGTGTAAGGTAGAAAGGTGAAACTTGGAGCCAAGGAGGAGTACCTTTGTGCTTTGAATACTAAGGTAAGGAAAAAAATCTCCCTTATGACTACAATTGATAACACCTAGGGTTTATGAAACTTACATTTATTTATGTTAATATGAGTGTGATGCTATGTTTTGGTTATGAGTTGTTTAAATGGGTGTGTTGATTGGTGTATGTGTGCATATGGAGGATGATTATGCCAATTAAGAGATTTGTAGTTGGACGATGTTTTGGCACTTTTTGGTTCTGTAAAAAGGGAGGTTTTTATGGCCTTTTATACTTAGAATGATATGGCAAATAATATGAATGTGCAAATGAAGGGGACATGGTTAAAATGAATAGAATTCGGATTTGGCTGTTTTAAGACTTATACTGTACATGCTTCACTGAATCAGTCATAACTGAAGTTATAGAAGTCCGATTGAGTTGATTCTTGAAGTGTTAAAACGTTGATAAACAGACCTAAAACTTATGTGTTTTAGGTAAGAACCAGTTCGAATTGGAAGATAAGGTAAAAATTGCTTGAAAAGTGATGAACTATATGGCATCCAACTTCTTAATGGAAATTCCCATTTGCTTATAATTCTAATAAACCCCTGAATAAACTTAATACCAAAATTCCTTGAATTGTATGAGAAATTAAATGAATTAAGTTAAGAAGTTTAGTAGGAGAATATAGTAAGACTGAGCATGGGAGATGTTAGTCCATATGTTTGCATTCATAATGGTAATGCCTATAGCTTATTTAGTTGTCTTATGAAAAAAATTATGAAATGTTAATGAATGAATTCCATGAGTCTCTTGAGGTATAAACCAAGATCAGAGGAATGGAATTCTTATGGAAACCATGAGTCCTTTGAGGTGACGACCAAGAACAAGGTAATGGTTCAAATGAATCCGATCGGATAACAAAGACTAATGAAATCGTCAAGTATATAGACAAAACAAATAAGCATGCCATGTACATGAATATTTCATAAGTCATTTATGTTCTATGTTATATTATGTATGGTTATGTTATGACTTATGTTTATGAGAAAAGTCCAAAATGTATGATATGTTTTATGAACTTGTTATGTCAAAGAATGAAGGTCATGTTTTGTAGGTAGGTAAAGTCCTAAGTAATTTACTTGTATAATGAACCTTAATAGTTTATAAATGGCCATATTCCTTACTGAGCGATTAGCGCTCACCCCACGAAATGTTTTAAAATGTTTTGCAGTACGGATTAAGGCATGAAGGCTGGGAGAGGATTCCAAGGGATGCTATGAGCATGAGGGGATGCTTTAATGATGACTATTGAATGGTTTTGCTAATATTTAGTGTAGTAATTATGTTCATATCTCATAATGTAGTAATTATGTCCATGTTCTATAATGGAGTAAATATGTTGTATTAATAAAGGAAATCAAATTGCTAGTAAATTTTATAAAAGTGTGTATGTTCTAGTAAGTATTACTATGGATTTCATAATTTACTCCAAGAAAGGAAATTATATTTTTTGATTATACAATGAACTTATTATAGTTAAGAAAAAAAAATTAAATACATATATCTATATATATATATGTTTTAAACTACAAGTTTATTCTTTAAATATGATTTTAAAATAAACTTCTTTCCTAGGCGTGCGTTTTCTAGGTTCTCAATGGCCAAGGGATACTTAGGAAATACCCGGCTAAGGAGGGGTTTTACAGCAGAGCAAAGTGCTCGCCAAGGGAGAAATGGACCTACGAGTTGGAAATGGAGCACATGTGGCTGCATTGGCTATAGAGACTTATTGTTTACATTTGCCTACGGGCTTGTTGTTGGAACTACATAGCTGTTATCACATACCTTCTATTTCTAGAAATATTATTTCAGTATCCGCTTTGGATAATATAGGGTATCATTTTGAGATATCTAATGGATTGTTGTCCTTTAGTTTGAATGGTATTCTATTTGGAATTGCAAGGTTATATAATGGATTGTATGTTCTCGATTTAAACAATAAAAATATTCTCAACATTGAAACCAAGAAAGCTAAACAGAGCAATCAAAACCGGACATATCTTTGGCACTCTAGATTGTGTCATGTTAATAAGACTCGCATTGCAAAACTTCAAAGGGATGGAGTTTTGGACCCTTTTGACTTTCAGTCATTTGAGGTATGTGAGTCATGCCTGTTAGGCAAGATGACCAAGTCTCCTTTCACAGGACAAGGTGAAAGGGCTACTGAGCTATTAGGCATCATCCATAGTGATGTATGTGGTCCACTAACAGTTGAGGCCAGAGGTGGATATTCATACTTGATCACATTTACTGATGATTTCAGTAGATATGGTTATGTCTACCTTATGAGACATAAATCTGAAGCCTTTGATAAATTCAAGGAATTCAGGAATGAAGTACAGAATATGATGGGCAAAAGTATTAAAGCTCTTCGATCAGATCAAGAAGGTGAATACTTAAGCTCAAGGTTTTAAGAGTATCTAAAGGAATGTGGGATAATATCACAACTCACCCCTCCTTGTACACCCTAACACAATAGAGTGTCAGAAAGGAGGAATAGGACCATACTTGACATGGTGAGGTCCATGATGAGTTTTAGTGATTTACCTGCATCGTTCTAGGGTTATGCCCTAGAGGCTGCGACTCATGTCTTGAACCGTGTGCTATCAAAGTCTGTAGATAAGACTCCATATGAACTATGGAGTGGGCGAAAGACCAACTTGTCTTATCTAGGGATTTGGGGTTGCGAAGCTTATGTTAAGAAATTAACTTCAAACAAGCTGGGCCTAAAATCTTGAAAATTTATATTTGTGGGGCATCCAAAAAAGACCAAAGGATACTATTTCTACCACCCAGAAGAGCACAAAATTTTTATTGCTCATTCTGGTGTCTTCCTAGAAAAGGAATATTTTCTAAGAAGAACTAGTGGGAGAAAAGTAGAACTTGATGAAGTTCTAGAACCATAAAATATACTAGACGAAGGACGGGAGATGTGCCACAGGAAGTGGTTGAGCATCATTAGGAGGTTACTCCATAACTTATGGATCAAAGTGAAGCACCTCAAGTAGCAGAGAAGCTATGTAGATTTGGGAGAGTATGCCATAAGTCGAGAGATACGGTTATCTCGTGACTCAACATGGTGATGTACTAGTCCAGATTCCGTTAATGGCTTGAAGCCATGAAATCTGAGATGGACTCCATGTATCAGAACCAAGTGTGGTCTCTGGTGGAACCACCTGAAGGGGTAAAACCCATAGGGTGTAAATGGGTCTTCAAAAAGAAGCCTGACATGGATGGCAACGTGCATACTTATAAAGCACGACTGGTTGCCAAAGGTTTCAAACAAATTCATGGCAAAAAGAAACCTTTTCGTCGGTTGCCATGATTAAATCCATCTAGATTATGCTTGTGATTGCTCCATATCATGACTATGAGATTTGGCAAATGGATGTCAAAATAGCTTTCCTGAACGGAAACCTTAAGGAGGATGTGTATATGACACAACCTGATGGTTTCGTTCTTGATGGGCAAGTTGCAGAGATCCATTTATGGACTTAATTAAGCTTCAAGGAGCTAGAACATTCATTTTGATAAAGTCGTAAAAGAATTCAATTTTATTAAGAACGAAGATGAGCCTTATGCTTACAAGAAAGTGAGTGGGAGCGTAGTAGTATTCCTACTGTTGTATGTCGATGACATACTTCTGATCGAGAATGGTATACTGAACTTGCAATAGATAAAGACTTGGTTATCCAAGTGCTTCTCCATGAAAGACTCAAGGGAAACAGCCTACATCCTTGGTATAAAGATCTATCGTGATAGATCGCATAGGTTGCTTGGCCTAAGTCAGAGTGAATATATTGACAAGGTACTAAAAAGATTTAGTATGGAAGAATCTAAGAAGGGATTTCTTTCGATGTCACATGGTGTTTATCTCTATATGGAATTGTGTCCTAGAACACAAGATGAGAGAGATAAGATGAAAAGGATCCCATATGCATCAGCAATTGGATCCATCATGTATGCCATGTTATGTACTCGGATTGATGTCTCATGTGCTTTGAGCACTTGTAGTAGATATCAATTGGATCCGTGAGCGTCCACTGGATGGTCACAAGAATATTCTTAAATACCTGAAGAGGACTAAGGATATGTTCTTGGTTTATGGAGGGGAAGATGAGCTCACTGTAAGAGGATACAGTGATGCTAGTTTCTAAACGGACAAAGATGATTATTGATCGCAATCAGGGTTTGTTTTTTGTCTCAATGGTGGTGCAGTGAGCTGGAAGAGCTCGAAGCAAGGCACTGTAGCAGATTCTACAATGGAGGCTGAGTATATTGCATTGTCAAATGCAGCCAAGGAGGCAATCCAGATTAAGAAGTTCATTACTGAACTTGGTGTGGTTCCCACGATTATTGATCCTATAGACATCTATTGTGACAACAATGGAGCAATTGCTCAAGCCAGGGAACCACGGTCTCATCAGAAGTCCAGACACATACTCAGATGATTCCATCTCATCAGAGAGATAGTTGAGAGGAAAGACGTGCGATTAGTAAGTGCATGCCGCGACAATCTCACAGATCCACTGACAAAGCCTCTATCGCAGCAGAAGCATGAAAGGCACTTGAGATCATTTGGTATTAAATACATGAATGATTGGCTGTAGTGCAAGTGGCAAATTGTTAGAGTAGATGCCCTATAGCCAATCAATTATTGTAAAATTGACTCTTTGTAATAATGTTTGTTAATCAATAAAAGACATTTTATTCTATATCGCGTAAATCATTATTATTGCAATATGTATTGATATATGTCCTTAGAATGGTAAAACCGTGATGAGGGTATCAAGTGTTTCAAATCTTGATAGTGAGAACCTTATGAGCACATATGGTGGCCATTCTAGAAATGTTCGTAGCCCTAGTATTGTTCTGAAGTAAGGGCACAAACAATACGGTAAGGCTATCATAGTGTTGAACGACCCTGTCGAAAGGCAGTGACTGATCTCACTTGTCAAGGTTGTTTGGTGACAACCTAGTTCAACACATGGGTGTTTGCTGTAGGCGAATACACAACAGCAAGTTCACTGGACTGACCCACCAGAGGATTCCATATGGATGGTAACCCCAGTGTCTATGGAACAAATCCTCTAACGAATGGTGGTGCATGTGATCCTTAGACTTGAGATCACTGGAGCGCCTTGTGCACTGATTGGTGTAGTTTGACACTAGCCTAACGCAGTTCTTTTCAGAGTTGTCAATACGGTGGTGATTGGCTGCATCAAGGAGTGTATCAAGACTATGGTGGATAGACAGAGGATTCATCACTCCCGGGTATGGGAGAAGTTATCTCATGGCGTAATTCAGTATATGGCAATGGTACTAAAACTATGGCCATAGTGGGATTGAGTTGTTGCTCTTTCCAGTTTATAATATGGGTCATTGGTCTAGAAACTTAATACATAATATCGAGAGTAACCGAAGGTTGACACTATTTCTATGCCTTCGTCTCGTCGAGATAACGTATGATAAAATGATCGAATTGTACGGTAACCATATCGTCGACAGGTAGTTACTTTGCTGAATCCGAATCTATCGGGTGGCCATGATGCCTTGCTAAGGGCCAATCTTGGTCTGTGTATTAGTGAGACGATTAATTGGTGTTAATTGCGATACTATACACTGCCGGTATGATGAGGAGCTTATGGGTCACACACATAGAAGATAATTTAAGACTCAGGAAGTAAGAAGGGCATTTTCGTCTTTTTGGGCAAAAGGAAATTTTGGTAATTTCACAGTGCAATTAAATTTGCTGAAGTCCTAGCCTTTATTTAATTTGTTAGAAAAATTAAATAAGTGAAATTACATTTAAATATGTGTTAGCATATTTTTAAATAAATTATCATTATTGTTAAATGTTAATATATATTTTAAATATATATTAATTGATTTTAATTGAAGATAATGATGAATTAAAATAAATATCTAATTGGGAGTGTTTGGAAACATGGGGTGTTTGGGTTGGAGCCCAAGCCCATTCCATATGGGAATAGGGCAATTAAAAGAACATTATAAAAGAAAAAGGTTTCATTGAAAAAGAAGAGATTTTTTATTCATACTTTTTCATTGAAAACAAAACCCTCCAACCCCAAATACTCTCTCCCACGCCACTTTTAGTTTTGATTGAAAAATCAAATACTCCTCATTTCTTCTTTGTTCTTAATGCTAAAGAGGATCTAGCAAATCCTTCTTTAGTTCATTGCAATTATTTTCATGTAGACTACATCGGTTCGATCCTACACTTGGGTCGGTAGCAAACACGTTCAGAGACAAAGTTGGAGAAGCCTCCAAATGTGCGTATGACTTCTTAAACTCTTGACTAATTTTCTGCAGATTCTTGTTTTGCATAAACTGTAAAATTGTACCCTGATTTTTGGTTCTATGGTAACGATCCGTATTGTAATTAATTTTGTTTTCCACTGCCTTAATGGATCGTTTCATAACAGTTTTGCCAAAGTGCTCTCAAAGCATGAAGCTCGAAGTCCAACATCCAATGGTTATTTTTGCTTTTGTGGACGTTGTCCAACTTTTTGTTTGCTCAAATACTATTATATCATTTTTCTTCCATAGTGCATGGCTTGACAAGTTAGATATATTTGTGGCATACTCTGTTTACTTAAGTTCTTTAGTGGTGAATGTATACTTCTGTAGGTATGATTTTCCTTTCTCAAACGAAGTTGTATTTTAGTTTTTCATTATCAAGAATGTAAATTTGCACATATCATGTATTTCAGGGATTCGTTCCTCTCTTTGTATGATAAGGTAGTATAGGAATCTCATCGCGTCTTGTTTTACATCAGGAGATTCGTCTTCTTGTATGACTTTCAGTATCTTGGAATATGGTAGAATTTTTTATATAATTTTAGAGCTACTATCATTTTAATCCTTTTCCTATTTTTCAAAGTTGATTGCTAATTTATGTTCCAAGCATTCAGAGCTTGTTTAAGATTTATGATGCCATAAAATATATAGGATTCTCCAATGAAGATATCTGAAGCAAGATGGTAGGATAATTTGATAATGGCGTCCTCAAGGCATTGAAATTTTCTTGATCCAACCAAAGGTAAATGTGTTTTGATAAGTTTAACATTGACCAAGGGTTATCAAGAATATCCATCAATCAAAAGAAAGCAACATTAGAAGTAATTACTAATTACTATTCCAAGTGTTGATTTCTAAAGATTTGATCTGAATTTCACTTAAGCTTTGCTTATATGATTCTGGTGTGAAGCATTTAAGCATGGTGTTTTAGTTGATGAAAGGGCAGAGGCTAGGAGATATATATTGAAGAGAAGAAGCATTTTAGGCTGAAGTGAGTACTGAGTACAATTTGGAAAATCTTTTAGTTGAACCAGTGCAAATTTTTTTGTTGAAATTGGCATGTCTGGGTGTGGAAGAAGCATCTCGAGAGGTGTTTTAGTTGATGAAAGAGTGGTTGCCATGAAGAGAATAGGAGATATATTATGAGGAGAAGAAACATTTTAGGCTGAAGTGAGTACAATTTTGAAACTCTTTTGCATGAACCAGTCTGTTGTGGTGGAAGATAGAAACATGAGACTGGCAATGGATTCAATAGTCAAGGCTCTTTTAGAATCAGAAGCTAAACTGAAATCAATTGTGTGGAAAATTAGTACCTGCAATATTTGAGCTATAAATTTATTTTCTGTTTTTGGTTTGTTTTTGTTTGAAGGATTACCAGGATGAATAGTTTGATCATATAAAAGATTAATCACAGTTACTTTGTGCTTTGTTAATCACAGTTAAGAGTTCCTAAACTTGATGGATTTGCTTTTAAGCTTTACATGAACATCCTTCGCTCGAAACACGTTTACTTAGTTTAGATGATCCAAGGTTTATAAACTAGTTCAGACACTCAGTTGCCAGTAATACAAGGTATGTCAATTTAAGGAGCTACATATTTCATAGCAAAATTGCATGAACAAAATTTGATGCCTGGTCTACAACATTAAAAAAAGAAAAAAACACAACAAAATAGTTTTTGTTGTTCTTCATCATATCATAATCATATGATCTATCCAAAAGGCTGGAGAAATAGCTATCCATGTCAAGTACAATACACCCTTTAAATACTTTCAGAAAATAATATAATCCCCAGAGTTTTAAAAACAACAAAATCCACCATAGAAAGTTGAAAGTACAAACGCATCATAAGATTAATTTCTCTTGTTTTTGTTGTGAAACTAATGGAGTTTACTTTAACCATCAAATCCATAAGTCTCCACAAATAACTATCAATGGATAACTAAAAATCTCTCACACTTATCTCAAAATACACAAGTGGGTTTATACTGTAGAAAGAAGCAAATTAATGCAAATTAATTATATCACAATCATATAATCTTATGGATTGGTAAATACATAAACACTCTATTGTTATCCAAAATCAATAAATGCCTTACAGTTTAAAACTAACACAAAATGAACCTAGCGCACAAATATTTTACCCACCACCGGAGCCACTGATTTTACTTAAAACCACTGGACCAAGTCATCAATTGAGACATGAGCAAATAACATAAAGAAATGGCAAAGTTGTCTCATTACATTAAAGAGAGAAATGAGAGAGGGACTGAAAGGCTCAAATTTTATTATAATTTTGCTTCTTTAACAGACCACCGGTGCCTGGATAATCACATGTGTACCCTACAGGTTTCACATAAGTACATTTCATACCACACTCATTTCCCTTGAGATTGTATTATTTAAACCACGAAAGACTTGGCCAGTTTGAATTGAACCCTAGATAGTCCAGAAACGCCGCTACTCAAATGGCGTTCAAAACCTTTCTTCGTCGTTCTTCTTCTTCTTCTTCTGAAACCAAAATCTCATCTTTTTTCACAAAAACATGTAAAGTGACTACAATTATATCACCAGATTCAGTACATAACGTTGAAGAGGTAGCGAGGCTTGATAAATTCATTCAAAAGGATTGTAAACAAGGTAATATCACTCTTGATGAAGCACGCTATTTCTTTTCTCTAATGATTCATATGCAACACAAACCACCTATTTCATCATTCAACCGATTGTTTGAAGCTCTTGCTAAGAAGAAGTTTTATGAAGATGTTATTTTGCTTTACAAGCGAGCGGATTCAATGAGGTTGATGCCAGATCTTTTTACATTAAATGTTTTGATTAATTGTTTTTGTAACGTGGGTCGAGTTTGTGATGGTTTTGTTGTTTTCGGTAGGATTTTGAAGTGGGGTTTTAGCCCAACTGTTGTGACTTTGACTTCTTTGATTAAAGGTTTGTGTTTGGAGAATAGGGGTACGGAGGCTAATGAGTTGTTCGAATTGATGAGTCAGAGAGGTTTGCAGCCTAATTTGGTGACTTTTAATACATTGATAAATGGGCTTTGCAAGGAAGGGAAGACGGAGGAAGCTAATAGATTGTTGGAATTGATGAATCAAAGAGGTTTGCAGCCTAATTTGGTGACTTTTAATACAATGATAAAAGGGCTGTGCAAGGTGGGGAAGACGGAGGAAGCTAATGGGTTCTTGGAATTGATGAGTAAAAGAGGTTTGCAGCCTGATGTGGTGACATTTACTACAATGATAAGTGGGATTTGCCAAGAGGGGAAGATGGAGGAAGCTAATAGGTTGTTGGAATTGATGAGTCAAAGAGGTTTGCAGCCTAATGTGGTGACTTTTAATTCAATGATAGATGGGCTTTGCAAGGCGGGGAAGATGGAGGAAGCTAATAGGTTGTTGGAATTGATGAGTCAAAGAGGTTTGCAGCCTAATGTGTTGACGTTTAATTCAATGATTAATGGGCTTTGCAAAGAGGGGAAGATGGAGGAAGCTAATGGGTTGTTGGAATTGATGAGTCAAAGGGGTTTGCAGCCTAATGTGGTGACTTTTAATACGATGATAGATGGGCTTTGCAAGGAGGGGAAGATGGAGGAAGCCAATGGGTTGATGGAATTGATGAGTCAAAGAGATTTGCAGCCTGATGTGGTGACGTTTAATTCAATGATTAATGGGCTTTGCAAAGAGGGGAAGATGGAGGAAGCTAATGAGTTGATGGAATTGATGAGTCAAAGAGGTTTGCAGCCTAATGTGGTGACTTTTAATACAATGATAAATGGGCTTTGCAAGATGGGGAAGATGGAGGAAGCTAATGGGTTGTTTGAATTGATGAATCAAAGAGGTTTGCAGCCTAATGTGGTGACGTTCACTATAATGATAAGTGGGCTTTGCGAGGTGGGGAAGATGGAGGAAGCTAATGGGTTGTTTGAATTGATGAATCAAAGAGGTTTGCAGCCTGATGTGGGCTTTGCGAGGTAGGGAAGATGGAGGAAGCTAATGGGTTGTTGGAATTGATGAGTCAAAGAGGTTTATCAAGAATATCCATCAATCAAAAGAAAAATGCAACACTAGAACTAATTACTAATTACTGTTCCAAGAGTTGATTTCTAAGGATTTGGTCTCAATTTTACTGAAGCTTTGCTTATACAATTTCCGGTGTGCAGCATCTAAGCAGGGTGTTTTAGTTGCTGAAATGATGGTCGTTGTGAAGAGACTAGGAGATATATATTGTGGAGAAGAAGCGTTTTTGGCTGAAGTGAGTACAATTTGCAAACTCTTTCACATGAACCAGGCTGCAAAATTGTTGTTGAAATTTGCATGTCTGGTGTGGAAGAAGATAGAAACATGAGACCAGCAATGGATTCAAAAGTCAAGGCTCTTTCAGAATGAGAAGCTGAAACTGAAGTCAACTGTGTGGAAAATTAAAAGTTGCAATATTTGAGGTATAAATTTGTTTTCTGTTTTTGGTATGTTTTTGTTTTAAGGATTTCCAAGATGAACATTTTGATTACATGAAGGATTAACTCATGGGATTTGCAAATGTATTATAGGAAGAGTGTAATGTTTATGCAATATATTTGTGTTAGGTTTAGAAAAATGATTTTGTGTTTTCTATTAGTTTGTGAGAGGACAATAGACCTTCCTAAATGAAGAAGAAGGCGTTTAAGGGTTGTTTTGTATTTGCATAAAATAGTTTTAGTTATCAGAACCATCAAAGTCAGCTAAATTTGAGGATGAATTTTTTAATGTAAAAAGGTTTATGAATTTTTAGTGGACCCTTAAACATTATATTATTACAAAGGTAGTAAACATATATCCAAGTACATAAAAAATTATTAAGAAGAAACTGAAAAGATCACAAGATACAGCACAGTTTAGATTATGAAATGATGACTAATAGATTTGATATAACATTATTGCAAGATTCTTTCTCTTATTTTTCAGTCTTAATAATGAATAACATCGGCAAAGTTAAATTATCAAGATTTCAGATTGACATATGCTCAAATACAAAACCAGATTCAGCTTAATTTCTCTGTAAGTTACAATAAAAATCAAATGTTAGAGAGATTAGTATCTTCAGAAAACTCATCTAAAGGTTGGAGAAGATTCAAGTATTATCTCTAAATAATTTAAGCTAAATATAATTATTCAGTACACTCCAACAATATCTGTGCGCACCAAACACGTAATTAGCTTCCAATGATCTAGTAACTTCAAAGATCAAATTCAAGTTATATGGGATTTTAACACTCCTAACGTGTGATATTTGCAAGACTTGGAACTGAATTTGTTGAGTCTATGGACTAAAAATCAGGCCTTTCTAGCTCAAATTAATCTAATTCTGAAATTTAAAACCACAGAAGCAGGAAATTTGAGAAATCCAGTTTTCTATAGTTGTGAAAACGGTAGATTTCTTCTTTAAAGTCACCAATTGAACGATAAATAAATGAAATAGAACAATTAAGATTGAAACTAACAGAAGTCACAGAGTAAGATGATATCCAGATAAAGTCACAAATTTTCAATTTAAGAAACAACACAAAAGCATAGCACAAAATAGTCACTTGGGTGGTTTCAAGATTCATGGTAAAGATTGCTTCTTGCAAATTACCAAGAAACGAATCCATGATTAGAGCACCCAATACCATCATATCACCAATCATACTAAAATTTGGTAAAGTTTGTGCATCTGCTAAGGTAAAAAGAATCAACCCTTCAACTAAAAGTATTGCAGATACATTTTCATGAATCGGGTATTTTCGTCTGAGGCTTGGTATAAATGTGCCCATGACCATTACAGGCAAAACCTAAGACGACAAAATAAATTTCCAATTATAGCCAAATTGATCATGTTTACTTGATTCACATTGCAAGAGTAAATGAGCTAATTTGAATCATTTACACCATTTTAGATTAAGAGACCCAATTTGACTATAAAAAAAAAAAACTAAAGTTATCAAAACGTCTAGTCAAGAAAATCATTATTATTTTTCAACATGAAATTAAAAAAGGTAATGGAGTTAAACATTTTTTTCTTTGTGGATTTGAACGTGAGTTGTGCTGGATAGTTAAGAAAGCCAAAGACTCTTTGGTAAGTCCATGAGAACCCCTTAAGATTGGAAAGAGCTTCACATAAGTCTTCCATGGATTCATCATCTGTTTAGTGGTGAAACCTTGAAGATAAATGAGAACGATATAGACAAATCCTTGAACAAACGTGAAGTACCAAACCGTAATTGGGAAAACAAAAGGTGTCCATTGATCAAAATTTACAAACTAATCCTTGAAATTTCATATCACTAATTAACAAATACTTAGAGAAAATCATTAAAATGTTACCAAATACAACAGTACTTATATGCAAATTATACCTGAATTGGAGCCTATTGTATACATATTCCTACAAATTATGTAATAATTAGTTTACAATCAAGCAGATCAAATAATTAATTACTAAAATAGTTAATTCTCAACTCTATGTGGAGGCTAAGAAACTTGAGGAAAAAAAAAATATTTTTTCAGTACATATATATTCCTTGATCTGTATTCCTCAAATTTCTCGACGACAAAAACATATTTCGCAAAATTGAAACCTCATATCTTTCAACCGTCATATCACCATTGGTACGGAAGGAAAAATAACATAAAACTCCAAGTTCCATTTTTCTTTCCTTGGTAGTCAATTTCTCTGAGATCAAACGGAATCTTAAAAAACTAAAAATGAATTATTCACTTCCAGCTTCATCCACTCAACTACTGATTCCAATACCTTCTTCTCTTGAACAACCTTCTCATCCTGACACATTGTACAGCGATCCTTGTCGCTAATAGTTTCTCCAGCCCAATTGATCCATCCTTCTTCACTAAACTCTTCCTAGGTTCTAGTACTCGCAAATAAAGCAATCACACATAAATTAACAAATCATAAAGACAATGCCTGGTTGAATAAAGCTACTATTTTTATATTATAACTGACCCTGTAAGGAAGGGTACCAAGTCCCCACCAGTGGTGTCAAAATTGATAAATCTATGCCTTTACCAAAATTAAAGACAACCTATCAAAGACCATACAAATCATTATACAAAAAAACTAAACACAACCATAAAAAGTAAACAACTTCTTGGCATGATTTCGGCACAAGGTCAATGTGAAGGGACTAATGTGTGCTATTATTACTAATAAAAAACAATTTCATATAAACAAAGTTTTCTTGAGACCTTTGGAATGCCACTATTTAATTGTTATTAATATTTAGGTGAATGTGAAAGGACTAACATGAATCTATATATCTTTTAATTAGACATTTGGATGCCAAATATGTGCTATTAATACTAATAAATAGCAATTTACATATAAACAAAGTTTTCTTGAGACTTTTGGGATGCCACTATTTAATTTTTATTAATATTTAAGTGAATGTGAAAGGACTAACATGAATTTTCCTACATAGCAATCATATATTAATAGAGCTCCTTAGATCCTATGTGGCATCCTACGTGGATTCCAAATAGTGATCAATAGAAGGGTTGAGCTTCAGGATTATATAGATATATAGATTGTAGAAATTTATAATTAAATTTTCCTTAATGGGAATTATTATTTGATTTGATCGTTGAGAAAATAAATGGTCATTAGTAAATTATAAATTAATCCCATTCACGTGGGATGAACATGGCATTTGCGGGTTCGGAATTTATATCCATATCTATATTGATTTTTTTTTTAATGATTGGAGCATTTCGACAATTTGTGCACATCTCAACTATTGTTTAGGTATTTTGAAAATTATCAGCCGAATAAGAGTTCTAGTAGCCACCAGTATTAACAACCTTAGAGACTCGAACTCGAGAGACAAAACTATCGGCAAAATAAGGTAGTAATTTATGTGTTGCTAATAGGGGTGACCATTGAGGGGATTTATCCAATTGTCAACTTCAAAGGCCTAAGTGATTAGTTGAGGTATACGCAAGTTGGCCCGAACACTCCAATCACCAAAATAATAATAATAAATAAACTTATGTGCCAGTTCTCTCTTTATAGTTTTTGTCATGGATCACAATTCATATCACATGGCCTAATTTTAGGTTGCCAGGTATTACATGGTTTGTCCATTTTTGAGCAAATTTTGGATTTTGGCTTGACTTGTTGGAGATAAGTTGATGGGATACGTAACGAAAATCATTAACTTTGTTGAAAATTGATTAAAAAACACTGTTTTAGCATTCAGGGTTGTCTGTATCGTACCTATGCAAGCATGTTGATAATGGACAAATATGCATGATTTTAAATATTATGTGTATAAACTTAAAAACAAAATAAGTGTGTAAAATGTAAATTTAGTTACAAATAACCCACTCTTTTGTTTTACCTTAAAAATTTGGTGCTAGAATTTATAAATAAGGGTTGTTTGCACCATACCTATGTAAGCATGTTGATAATGGACAAATATATAGAATTTTAAATATTATGTCTACAAACTTAAAGCAAAATAAGTGTGTAAAATATAAATTTATTTACAAATGATTGTTCCTTATTTATGAATGACCATTCAGTTAGTTGTTCCTTCATAAGGAACGACCATTCCTTTCGTGAGGAATGATCATTCCTTCATAAAGAAGGGTTGTTACTTATGAAGGAACGACCGTTTCTTTGGTCTACTTAAAGATATTTTGACATAACAATGCTAACTCAACTACCACCTAATTAGGTTGTAAGAGAAGTTTGTGAAATAAAGGTTATTGGCGTAGCATTACTCTACCTTATAATGGTTGTATAAACAATCGATTAATCAAAAGATGTCACATCAAAGCTCGGGTGCTAGTTTACAACTTTATGAATCAAACTGCGTCATAGATATATAGGGGTAAACTAGGAGAAGAAGAAAAACTTTGTAATTTCAATTGTACATACAGTAAAGCAATAGAAAGAAAACAAAATTTAATCATAATTGGTTGTACATACGATCATCAATAAATTTTATGTAACTTTTTTCTTGATTGACAGTTTATACAACCAAAGAAACCAAATATACAATTAATAAATAATAAAAATTGAAAACTAAAAACAAATACTGTATGTTGAAAACATGAGCAAATAGCATTAAGAAAAGAGAGAAAATGGCAATGTTGTAATATAATATAGCAAATATGGTTTAAAAATAAGATGAAGAGTAAAGATGAACATGTGTCATTACATTAAAGATACAATGAGAGGGAGAGATGGGTTTCAGATAAATACTTGCAAACTCTCATTTCCGGTGAGATTGTATTATTTAAGGGGGCGTTTGGTTCGGGGAATGTTAGATTACTAGGAATGTTGGATTACTAGAAAGGTAGATTACTTTGAAGACTACTGGGAATCTTTAGGAAAATGTGTTTGGTTAGTTGGTGGGTATGTTATATTAATATGTTTGGTTATGAGGAATAAATTGGTGGGTATGTTATTTAAATTACTAAATTGTCCCCTTTTCAAATATTAATATAATATTATTTTTATTATTAATTTTTGAATAATTTCTTTTAACCCCTAATATTTCAAATTGAGTTAAAACACCCCCGCTTATATAAAACTTTAATTTATTATGAAATCACCCCCACCTCATGCTGCTGCTTGCTGCCATCATAGACCACCGTCGAAAGTCTCTGAAAGTCCCCATCAGTAGCTCATCGTGACCAAGAGGCTTCGATATGGCTATTTCTGGCCATATTAATGGCCAAAAACGGCCATATTAGGCCAGATCGATGGATTTGGCCGTTAATGGCTAGATCCCTAACCATTATCGACCAGATCTGGGCGAGATCTGGTCGTTAACGGCCATGGACTTAGTCGTTAACAGCTAGATCTATTCCAGCCAAAATAGATATGGTCGTTAACGGCCGATCTCATTAGGCGAATAGATATGGTAGTGGGTGCGGCAGTCTATTAGCAGAATAGATATGGCCATTAACGGCCATATCTATTCTGCGTCCAGATCTAGCAATTAATGGCCAGCGATCTAGCTGTTAACGGCTAGTTCCATCGATATGTCATTTCCGGCCAGATCTTGCCCAGATCTAGCAGTTAATGACCAGGGATCTACCTGTTAATGGCTAGTTCCATCGATATGCCATTTCCGGCTAGATCTTGCCTGATATGGCCTTTTTCGGCCATTAATAGGTCTGGAAACCACCATATCGAAGCCTCCCGGAGCCTTCTACTAAATCTCGTTCTTTTTTAGGGACTCCGACGACTTTTCGACGATGGTTCATGGTGGTTGGCCGTTATCGGTGGTGGTTAGGGCTGTTCAACGAGGCGAGCCGCTCGTGAGCCGGCTCGGCTCGGCTCGAGTACGGCTCGTTAACGGCTCGCCTCGTCTGGTATCGAGCCGACTCGGCTCGATTCATTAGAGAGAAAGGCTCGAATTATTAGGGGGTTTTAGGTGTTTTTGTAAAGTATGGGGATTAAACTAAAATTTTCAAAACAAAAAGTTTGCTAAAATAACAAAAAAACCCCGATATTAAAATCCCTAAAACGCGACCGAAACCCATTTGCCAGTGAATCCAAACCAAATCAGACTGAAAACAAGAAGAAGAAGATGGGAGAAAGGGGAGAGCAGTCAAAACCAAACAAATCAAGCAAAGTGTTGTTCAAATACGGTAAACAAGTCAAGATGCCGTTGGGGTTTGGAGTGTTGCCATTTTGCTTCTCTGTGAGGTTCCTCTTTTCTCTCCTCACTAGGGAACCTTGTTAATGGTTGGTGTTGGTGATGGCATTGTTTTTGGGTGGGCTGTGTGATTTGTTTTTGGTTTTTTCTTTTTTGTTGGTGGTTGGAAGGTGGGACAAGCGGCTTTGTTGGTGAGTGCTCTGGGATTATGTTTTTTTTTGTTGGTTGTGTCATGTGGTAGTGTGGTTCTCTTCAAGGAAGAAGGAGGCAAGGCTTGGAGGCTACTGGACTTTTTGTTCTTGGAGTGTTTGCGCCAGATGGGTGCTTTGCAGTGGTGGTGTTAGCGGTCGGGTGTGTGACTTCTCTATTGGCTGGTTTGCTGATGGATCCCGATTTTCGTTCAGTTGGTATGGCTGTGAGAGTGTTTCATGTGGTCTCTCAGAGGGGGTTTTAAGATGCTGGGGGTCTCTTGGGTTTTAATTTTTTTTTTAAAAAATAAAACTGCATATTTTAAACCCCAATAAAAGTGAACAGATGGCAAGCGGCGGTGCGGCTCCTTCAGTCCTTGTGCCATGTATTTTGTTTCTTACTAACGTTTTTTTTTTTTTTTTTTAAAACTGTCTTATCCTCTTTCTTTACTCTTTCTTTTTTGGGGCCCTCATTTTCTCTCTTTCTACATCTGTATTTTGTTTCTACTATTTTTTTTTTTTTTTGAAATCGTCTCTGTCATTGTATTTTGTTTCTTACCTACCCCCCGTTTTTTTTTTTTAAACTGCTATCTCTCTACATCTGTATTTTGTTTCTTACCATTTTTTTTTTTGAAACTGTCTCGTCCTCTTTCTCTTTCTTTACTCTTCTTTTATTTGAAACAGTAAAAATTTTGAGAATTAAACAATTACAGCTTCATATCACAACTTAGAAGGAAAGGGAAATTTAGTGAAAAAATCACAGTTTAAAGGAAAATAAGAAAAAGGGCAGACACCAAAAAAAACCAAAAAAAACAAAAAAAAAAATTGCAGTTTAGACAAAAATTATCGTTTAGAAGACAGAAAAAAACAATTAAAGGGAAATAAGAAAAAGGGTAGGCACCCAGCGAAATTTTGTAAAAAAAATTATTATTTGGAGATGGCTCGTGAGCCGGCTCGAATTCGGTTCGGTAAGCCAACTCGCGAGCCGGCTCGAAATATACTAAATTCACTATCGAGTCGAGCAGAGTCCCATAATTTTTGGCTCGGCTCGACTCGAACTCGGCTCGTTTACTTATCTTCTCTCACGAGCCGAGCTCGTTAAGCCGAAAACTCGGCTCGGCTCGATAACACCCCTAGTGGTGGTGGCTAGGTGGCAGTGGTGGTGGTGGCTGAGTGGCAGTGGTGGTCTGTAAATTGTTTTAAATATAAGGACATTATTGTCCAAAATTTTAGTTAAACAAGAGTAAAATTGAAATAGGATATTAATGTAAATTTATTTTAAAATGAGGGCATTGTTGTCAAAAATTTTTATTAATAAGGGATAAAATTGTAACAAAAAAAGATAACCCTGGTAATCTTAGAATACCTAAGAAAATTGAGGTAATCAGATTACCTCCAATATTACCAATAGTAACTACTATTGTATTTGAAGATTACCGGAATCTCATATTACTTGACAACCGAACGTAGTAATCAAGTAATATAAGATGACATTACCCCAATAATCTCACATTACCACCAACCAAATGCCCCCTAAATGTAAATCCACAAAAAACTAAGCCAGTTTGAACCCTAGATAATCCACAAACGCGGCTACTCAAATGGCCTCCAAAACCTTTCTTCGTCGTTGTTATTCTTCTTCTGAAACAGTTACTGAAACCAAAATCTCATCTTTATTGTCAAATTCATGTAAAGTGACTACAACTATACCAAAAGATTCACTACATAACATTGAAGGGGTAGTGAGGCTTGATAAATTCCTTCAAAAAGATTGTAAAGAAGGTACTATCACTCTTGATGAAGCATGCTATTTCTTTTGTTTAATGACTCATATGCAACCCAAACCACCGATTTCTTCATTCAACCAGTTGTTTGGAGCTCTTGGTAAGAAAAAGTTTTATGAAGATGTTATTTTGCTATACAAGAGAGTGGGTTCAATTGGGTTGTTGCCGGATTTGATTACTTTGAATATTTTAATTAATTTTTTTGTAATGTGGGTAGAGTATGTGATGGTTTTGTTGTTTTTGGGAGGATTTTGAGTGGATTTTTAGCCCAAATGTTGTGACTTTGACTTCTGTGATTAAAGGATTGTGTTTGGAGAATAGGAGTTCGGAGGCTATGAGGTTGTACAAGAAAATGGTTGTGTTTGGGGTTATGCCTAACATGATTATGCATGTGACTTTGATTAACGGGTTGTGTCAGAGAGGAACGGTAGAGGAAGCTAATGGGTTGATGGGATTGATGATTCAAAGAGGTTTGTAGCCTAATGTGGTGACATTTAATACAATGATAAATGGGCTTTGCAGGGAGGGGAAGATGGAGAAAGCTTATAGGTTGCTGGAATTAATGGGTCAAAGAGGTTTTGCAGCTTGTTGTGGTGACGTTTAATACAATGATAAGTGGGCTTTGCAAGGAGGGGAAGATGGAGGAAGCTAATGGCTTGATGGAATTGATTAGTCAAAGAGGTTGGTAGCCTAATGTGGTGACATTCATTACAATGATAAGTGGGCTTTGCAAGGTGGGGAAGATGGGCGAAGCTTATGGTTTGTTTGAATTGATGAATCAAAGAGGGTGGTTGTAGCCTGATGTGGTGACGTTTACTACAATGATAAGTGGGCTTTGCAAGGAGAGGAAGATGGTGGAAGCAAATGGGTTGATGGAATTGATGAGTCAAAGAGGTTTGCAGCCCAATGTGGTGACGCTTACTACAATGATAAGTGGGCTTTGCGAGGTGGGGAAGATGGAGGAAGCTAATGGGTTGTTGGAATTGATGATTCAAAGAGGCTTATCAAGCATATCCATCAATCAAACGAAAAATACAACACTAGAACTAATTACTAATTGCTAATTACTGTTCCAAGAATTGATTTCTAAGGATTTGATCTCAATTTTGCTGAAGCTTTGTTTATACGATTTTCAGTGTAAAGCATCTTAGCTGGGTGTTTTAGTTGATGAAATTGCGGTCGTCGTGAAGAGACTAGGAGATATATCTTGAGGAGAAGAAGTGTTTTAGGCTAAAATGAGTACAATTTAGAAATGTATTATAGGAAGAGTGTAATGTTTATGCAAGGTTTAGAAAAATGATATTGTGTTTTCTATTGGTTTGTGAGCGGACAATAGACCATTCTAAATGAAGAAGAAGGTGTTTAAGGGTTGTTTTGTATTTGCATAAAATAGTTTGTGTTAGTAATCAGAACCATCAAAGTCAGCTAAACTTGAGGATGAATTTCTTAATGTAAAAAAAGTTTAATGAACTATTAATATACCCTTAAGCATTATATTATTACAAAGGTAGTAAACCTTATATCCAAGTACACTGAAAATGTCAAACAAATTCACATAATGGTATTGTGAACTACAATTATGCATGTTAGTTCTCACATTAGTATTTAAGTCTACTAACAGGCCATCTCTTGCGTAACATAGACCAAATGGACCAAAGAAGCAAAAACAAATGAGCGACACATGACATATGTAGGATTTGAGCGTTACGTATTCAAATGAAAGAAATTTGCCTCATTTCTTAAAATTATTAAGAAGAAACTGAAAAGATCAGAAGATACAACACAGTTTAGATTGCTTAAATACAGAACCAGATTCAGTTTAATTTGTCTATAAGTTACAATAAAGATCAAATGTTAGAGAGATTAGTATCTTCAAAAATCTCATCTAAAAGTTTGAGAAGATTCAAGTATTATCTCTAAATAATTTAAGCTAAATATAATCCCCATAGTTTTAAAAATAACAAAATTCGTCCTAGAGACTAGAAAATTGAAAGTACAAACATATCATAAGAGTAATTTCTCTTGTTTCTCAAACTAGTGGGGTTTATTCTAATGATCCATAACCACCATCAAATCATATGATTGAAATCCAAAAGACTCCACATTAAAAAACCCTCATAATTATCTCAGAAACCAATAAAACCCTGAAAAGTTAAAAGCTAACACAAACCACCCCAAAAAGTAGTGGTGAGCACGGGTAACGAGTAGAACCGGAATCAAAACCTACCCGGAATCGATACTATGCAAGTAGGTTTTAGTTCCATTTTATTGGAACCGACACTATGCGATTCTAGTTTCGGTTCCAGTTCTTACAGGTTTTGGAACTAGAACTGGAACCGAAACATGGGAAAAGAACTTGAAGCGGGTACTAGGCTTGGAAATTTTTTGTGTTTTTGTTTTGATTGAGAAATTTTATGTGAATTGTGAGAATTGATTGAATTCAAGTGTTGCCAGAAGATTTATGAGTCACATTGGACACAAATGAAGGAGTAATCAAAAGTTGAAAACTACTAAA
The DNA here is from genome assembly GCA_026225825.1 of Pistacia integerrima. NCBI lineage: Eukaryota > Viridiplantae > Streptophyta > Magnoliopsida > Sapindales > Anacardiaceae > Pistacia > Pistacia integerrima. Next base: position 50,503,147 of record CM047749.1, read on the forward strand.
TATAGGTTATCTTAATTTCTTAGGGGTGTATTTGTAAACTTTTAAGGTATTTTTGTCATTTTTTAAACTAATGGGGTGGTAACTGATTTTTTATAGGATAACTGGGTAAGGAATTGGAACCTGCATTTCAGGTTTTGGTTCCTTTTTTTGGGAACCTACACTATGTGGTTCTGGTTTTGGTTCCCTTGAAAAATGCAAGGTATCCAAAACTGCTCACCCTTGGCAAAAAGTAGAGATATTTCATATTTCATTAAGCTACATCCAAAGCTACAGAATTCAGTTAAATAACTCGTTTAACACACACAAGTGGGTTTATGTAGTAGAAAGAAGCAAACTAGTTATATCATTGATAGGTAAATAAATAAAAACTCTTTGGTTATCCAAAAATCAGTAAAATCCCTAAAGTTTAAAAACAAACACAAACTACACCTAGAGTACAAATGTTTTAGAGTCCATTCTAATCATTTCATCCACCACTAGAGCCACTGAGTTTACTTAAACAACTGGATCAAGTCACATACAAGTGGGTTTATGTTAATGCAGCAGAAAAAACCAAAAAAGAAAAGAAAAATGTACCTTTAAGCAGTTATTGAAGGTGTTGGGGCTGAGAGGAGGATCCATTGAGACTTTACAAACAGAAGGAAAAAAAAAATGAATGTTGTATGAAGAAAGGAAACTAAGTAGTGATGAAATCTATGAAAAATAATTTTTTTTAAAGAAATTAGAAAAAAAAAATTACAAAGTGGGAAGTTTGTGTTGTGTTGTGTCTTGACTGGTTTTACAACCAGAATGTTCAACTGTTTTCTTCTATTTCTATTGTTGGTACTTGGTAGTTTATTTGAAGCAATGGTGGAAGAGAGGGAAAGTTGGACTGATTGTGATAGGGACGGACAACTATGATTTATTAAAACACTAGATAGAAAGCGTGCGGGTATGTTTATAGAATATTTTTTACATTATTATTAATTGTTTGTCTGGTATTAAATTATTTGTATTGAAGTTTATTTTATATTGAATTGATAATTAAAGAAATAAGTAATAAAAATATTACATACAAAATAATGAGTATTAAATTTGTGCTAATTTTAAAAATGTTAGTGTAAAGATACTAAACAGTTCTAGTAGTTGTATCTCCACCCATTTAACACATAAAACAAACTCCTTGTTCTTGACCTTCTTTCTGAAAATAATAATAATAAATTTAAGTTCCTGGCCAAGTCTTCTCATATTGCATTGCACCACAAAATTGTTAACTCTTTATAGTAAAATTACTGGTACCAAAAATTTTAAGCTATATATCTATCAAATTAACTATCCCAAAACACATGAACAACTTTCTTACTTTAGCATAGAAAGCATATGTAAATCAATCTAACTTCTACAATCCAATCTTTTTATCTCGATCTATCATTTTCTCTTCTTTTATCAAGAAGAGAAGCCCAGGAATTTGAGTACTTGAGTTTAGGTTGGTGAACACGGTACTCAGGTGAAATAATCGTGAATATTATAATACCACTGAGCAAGGCTAACCCTAATCCTAAAATTCAGAGAATTTGGGATGAAGGTGGCCTGAATAATGGGTGGAGTGGCTAGGGTTTCAATCCTTGAACTCTTATTACTACATATTAATATATATAGTTTCCCATTTTACCCTTACACTTTCTAAAAATTCCATCTACGTCCATTAGTCAATTACAAGAATGCCCTCATTTTTATTAACTTTTCCATGTTATTCTACTTCTTTTCATTCCCCAGTCTTTCATCTAATTATGAGTGGAATGACCATTTTACCCCTAATAACATTTTAAAGAATTTCCTTCATACTTGTTCAAGATAACTTTCACAAAATTTAACTAAAGGTATTAGGGCATAAATAAAGCTACGTACCTTGATGTGGGCATTACATGAAGACTCTTAAATAGAAAATACAGATGACATAATTGAGATGCACTGAGGAACAGATTCAAAATAATGCATGTTTGAGATTAAAGAGCTGATGAAAAAAGCAAGAAAATCCTTGGCTGATATCCCTGGAATGCCAATTCTAAATTGTTCCATTTTTGAGAATTCACATAATATATTAATTGCCGAGCAATTAGATTATGATATCGAAAACATGAAAAAACTACACAATGATTTATACAAGGGCCTCAACAATTGCTAGAGACATATGTACAATTCAATATTTGATTCCATCAACAATCAAAGTGGAACACCATTTTTTTGTTTACGGACATGGTGGAACAGGCAATCCTTCCTATGGTCAACAATCATAGCCAAATTAAGATCCGAGAGTAAAATTGTACTAGCTATAGCTACATCAGGAATTGATGCATTGCTGCTATTTGGTGGAAGAACAACACATTCACGTTTTCAAATTTCTTTAGATATCACCGAGGAAAGTACATGTGATATAAAAAAGGGGACGTAATTGGCAAAGCTACTCGAGCAAACAGCTTTGATCATTTGGGATGAAGCACTCATGGCAAATAGGTATTGCTTTGAAGCTGTTGACATAACTCTAAAATATATTTTGTCTAAAAGATCAGTCAAATGTAGATAGAATATTTGGAGGCCTCACTATTGCCCTAGGTAATGATTTCAGAAAGATTTTACCAGTTATACCGAAAGGGAAAAAACACAACATAATCTAGGTTGTTTATCATCATCTACCCTTTGAAAACATATAACAGTGTTGAGACTTACAAAGAACATGAGATTGAAGACAAACTTGGTAAACCCAATAGAATTGGACAACTTGAAGACTTTTGACAAATGGTTACTTGATATTGGAGAAGGAAGGGACGTTGCAGAAGATGAGAGTTACATCCAAATACCTAAAGGCTTGAAAATTTATCAATGTACCAGTCACAAAGAAACAATTATGAATGTTGTTTTTCCAGATTTATCTGCTCAGATAAATAATATTGATATATGAGAGAGAGAGAGAGAGAGAGAGAGCAATATTGACTCCCAAAAATGAGACAGTACATAAATTGAAGACTATATCACCTAGAGTCCGCCAACATATGGAAAGATGTATTCAGCTTAGAAAAAACTTGCAAAGTAGCAGGTATCTCAAACGATGATGACATTCTCTATCCGACCGAATTTCTTAATTCTCTGATGTGCTCCGGCATGCCCAAACATGAATTGCATATGAAGATTAGCATTCCCAATTTTGTTGCTACATAATTTGAATCAATCTGATGGTCTTTGCAATGGAACCAAACTAATTATAAACCATTTAGGAAAGTGGTCAAGCGGTTATTATTACTAAGTCAACTATTGGGGATATTGTTACAATTCCTAGAATAATAATGATGAATGCAGATATGAAGTGGCTTTTCAAGTTGAAGAGAAGACAGTTTGCTTCTATATGACAATAAACAAAAGCCAGGGTCAATCACTCAAAACAATGGTTGTATATGGAACATCGGGTCTTTACACTTGGTCAATTATACGTCGCACTATCAAGAGTAACTTCAAGACAAAGTATCAAGATTCTGCTACCCCTATAACAAGATGAACTGGCAGAAACATTGACAAATATTGTTTTCAAAGAAGTGTTTAACTGAAGGGATTGATATGTTATATATAATGAAAAGCATTGTTTATAACAGAAAGAACTGATACATTGTATATAATATAAGACATTGTTTATGAGAGATTAATGTGAAAAATTAAAGATATTTATATGAATATGAAAAGGTCACATTAAATGTTCAAATATATACAGAAACATAAATTCCTTGATACAAAAATATTTATATGTTTTATATAAGTATTGTTAGATACAATGAATGCTACATTATATGTATTACGTGTTATAAATGTATATTTTTTACATACACAACTCAACCACAAACTCTTGTACGACAGACATCATCAAGATATTTCACATCAATAGTACAATTAAACACTTTAAATATTTACAAAAGGAACATTACATGGGTTGGAGACTTTTTTTCATATACACAAAAATTAGCATCAACTGAATACATCCACGTCTATAACAATAACATAACTATAAACACTTGTGTGGCAAATATTGTCAAAATATTGGCAAATACTATCAAAATATTGTCAAAATATTTAACAAACGGTTTAAAAATTTATAGAAGCAACATTAAGTGGACAAGAGAAAGTTACAACAACATTGTAGTCAATATAATCTCCATTAGGTGGCATCTTCTCATTTTTCAACACAATTGTCTCTAAAAAACTAGAATCTTCATTTGGGAATCTACGCTTAAATTCTTTGACACAAGCTTTTCTGGTGGCCAAAAACATTTCTGACACCGAATCATAAGCCTCTTCTTTTTCTTTCTTAGCTTGTACAATTAAAGATTTGATGTTATCATTTTCTTCAGACAATTCAATACTTTTCTTTTTAAAGACTTCCTTTTGCTGCCGCTCTCTGCAAAAGACTGTTCAACATTTCTAAATGATTCTTGACAGTGTTTCAATTTGGTTTTGACCTTTTCAAATGCCTTCTTTGACATTTTCAACTATTCTTCCAATCTGCGAACCTTAGAAATCACATCTTCATTTTCTTTTTTCAAATTTGATATCACATCTTCTAAAACAAGCCAATGTTCTCTGATTTCTAAGAAACCTTCATAAACCTATTTTAAAAACAATGAAACCACGTTAACATCGTTGTGCCAAATAAAGTATATATTCACATGATACAGTGAAAAAAACGTTACCCTTTCCCCTAGGCCAAATAAAGTATATATTCACATGATACCAATTCTAACAAATATTATGTGGGTTTTAATGGTACCAGAGCTTTAGAAGACGGGGGTGTATATACCTGTTAACCTGTTGACAGTTTCGTATCATGAATAGTGATTCTAATGATGAAGTCTATATGAATAACACTTGTTTTCATTTGGATCATGGACTCGAGGGAAAACCAGAAACCAGTTTGTTAAATACTGTCATAGATAAGTTAGAGCTTTTGACCTAGAAGTTTGATAACTTAAACAAGAGAGTGAATTATATGGTGCATCGTATATTTGCTCTAAATGAAGAATTAACCGAGATCAGAAACCAGATTGAAAAGGTTAATTCTGCACTTCAAAATGTCAAGACACTGGAATGTATCCTAACTATTTTACTAAGTCAGTAAAATAAGAGATGTCCCTGGTTCTAAGTGACATCGAACAAGTGTGGCCTATTGAAGGATATACAGAATAAGAGGTTAAACATGTTGTGTTAGACTCTGTAACGGCAACCCAGATATTCGGGAAGAGTATCCGACTTGGCTAGGAGTAAAGCGATTTTTGGACATTATCCAAAAGGCTTTTAGTCAAGGGTGCACAAAGATTCTGTGCTACATCTGCCAGATTTCAACCATTGAAGTTGTTGAGTTGGACCTTCAGAATAAGTGGTTGGAAAAGGCTAAGACGGTAATTCCTTATTGGTACGATGAATCCCAGCCAGATCCGGATACTAAACCATATAAAGAATCGGATTTTGCAACTCCTTTGAGACCTAATTCAGATTGACCATGGGTGGTCAGAACGTTTTGGATCAGTTTGTGGCAAGTCTACAGAAAAATATCCCGAATTGCCTCCAGGATATGCACAATTCGTAGCCAAAGAAACCCAAGGTGATTGGGAAAAAGCGGAAAGGCTATTTATGAAAGGGGTAAAGGAAGAAGACTTTGTTTCTAAAGTGGATGGCAAACGAAAGGTTGATATTCCAGAAATTTCTACCTCTGATGCTGAAAGGATCAGCAGGTATTATAAGGAAGAAATGAAGAAACAAAGAAAAAGGGAAGAAACAAGAGGTTTGAAAATTACTCAAAGACTAAAAAAGGCGGAGCTCAATGAGTTAATCTCTAGACTCAAGAAATCTGGGTTTAAAGATGACCTGCTTAAAGGAATTTGTAACCCTTAAAATTCTTTTGAAGGATTCCTTAAGGAAATCTCCAAACCCGAATATAAACCTACTTATCCCACGAAGATACGGTCGGAGTTTATACCTAGGGGAATACCTAGAATGGTGGAAATACCATCTAACGGAAGTTTTCTAAACATTGATTGTGTCAGGAATGTTGTAGATACAATTGAAGCATGGGAAACTCTTAACTGGGTTCATGTGCAAAATAAGAATTTTGGTGACACGACCAGTCGCGACCCTCCCGATCTCATAGGCTCCAGGCGCACCCATGAGACTCTGCAACCGAGACGTGCCATGTGGGAAAACTATGAAAACCTATTTATGAATTAAAACATCATAAAACTCTTCCAGTTAAAACATTTGTAAACACTCCTTTTTGTTTCTCACAAATAAATATAACATCATTTGCAAATAAACAAATGCAACTGAATTTTCTTTTACAAAATGAACATATGGTATCATATTTTTCCGTACCTTTTACAATCCAAAACATGAAATAAATACATGATGAAGAAACATAAACTTTGCAGCGGAAAATGAAAAACATTTTATATACAATTACATTTTCATTTATAAATTTCCATTTCAAATAAATGATATACATGCATATATATCCAAACCATCTCTCAATCACATATGAAAACTCTCACCCAACTAGTACCCAGGGGTAAATCCGTCTAACCTGGCAAGATCTAACATCGTGTGGGCTGAACCAATAAATCCATCTTGCTAGGCGGAATCGGTCACCGCTCAAGCCTTCGACCCAGTGAGACCAAGCATCACTCGGGCCAGCACAATCATATCCTGTTTAGCGATATCTGCCTCGCTCGGGCCTTCGACCCACTTGGGTCGACAAAACCAAATTATATGTAGCGATATCTACCTCGCTCGGGCCTTTGACCCACCTGGGGCCAGCAATATCAAATCAGGGGGATGGGTACTACGCAGGGTGGTTTGAAACCCACTATCATCTCATACTTATTCTCAAAACATTGTTCTCATGAGCATGTAATAATTGCACAAATATAATGCAAGTTCTCAAATGTTTTCAAATCTAACAATTTCAACCCATTTTCATTTCTTTTCGAACTATTGTCACAAAACATCAAATTTCCATCTTCTCATGTCTATCAACAATTTCCAACAATAACATTGCAATAAAGCACATTACATAAATAAATCAAACATATTTGGCAATTTAAAAACAATCAACAAGTATGCATTTAGAGATAACTTTGTTAAAAAGAAAGTTAGGGGTTTAGATTTTTCCACTCACAGTTTGAAGCTAGAACCTTAAGCCGAAAAATGATTGAAATCTTCTAATAATGCCCCCGCTTGCCTCCCTATATACAAAATCCAATAAATCCTCCATACATAAGTTCTCATAAAGTAACACCTCAATATTAAAATCATTGGACACTTCACACACCAAAAGATTAACACAACTTCTTCTTTAACAAAACTGTCTCATAATCACACATTGGTGGCTCTCAGATTTTTCTTAAAAATTCTATTAATCCTTTTAAGCCATAATTTTAACGTGGCATTCTAGAGACACATAAGTTGCTCCCATAATTTTCTCAAGTCATTCCGGTATCAATAACTATTTAAAACAAATTTTTTTTCAACTCATTCAAATATGTCCCCTGTTTCCAGAATTGGGGTTACTGATTTGAAAAATTCCTAACAATTTATCCCTTAATCCAACATCATGAAACTCTCCATAATTAAACTAGGAACATATAGGATTCACCAGAATTTAAAATCACTCAATTTGGATAAGAATAGATGCATCAAATCATTTTCCAGAAATACATTTTTTTCCGGAAAACAAAAATTCCAGAATTCACAAGGCAACTTCAAAAATCCATATAAAATTCAATCCTTCGAGTTTTTGAGTGAAATAAATTTCTAAACAATCCTAGTCTACAACAACATATCCAAAATTCAGCTTCAAAAAAAAAAAAAAAAAAAAAAACCCAAAACATACAAACAATTTTCAGAGCTCCAGATGGTTAGATTTCTGTACAGTAAACCGTTACATCAAAAATCATATCTTTAACCCATTTTTGTTTAGAAACAACCTCTATGTTCAACCCACACCAAATTATTAAAATCAATCTCCCTATTATAGTGCAATCTCATGTTATTACACTCAATGATAACCAACACAATCTAGTGAACTAAAACTCATCAAAAAAGGGAAATTTTAACCTTTACTCACCTCCCATATGCTTGATCTTCCTCCACTCTCCGATCACCAGAGTTTTGCTCGCTAGCGGCCACTTTTCCAGTCACCTCTGTCGGTCTCTTATCTCCTCTCTCTCTCTCTCTCTATTCTTGGTTTCATCTTTCTCTCCCTTTTTTCTTTTCTTTTCTTTCTTTCCTTCTTCCTCTCCTTCTCTTCTTCTTTCTCCCTTCTTTCTCTTTTCTTCCTCTCCTTTTCCTTCTCTCCTTTTTTCTTTTTTTTTTTCTCCTTTTCTTATCCCTTTTTTTCCCTTCTAGTTGACTGAATTGGATATAAGTCGGTTGAGTGGAAAATATTAGTTTGCTATTATTAGAAAGCCCCCCCAACACAACAGTATTTTATTACAAAAGGACCCTTATATTATCGCTGTACTATAAGGTCCCAAAAGATTGAACATTTTCACTTACACCCCCAAGATAACAAAGAAACTTTCAAAACTTACAATTTAGTCCAAATTCTAGAATGTACAATGCCTCGATACTATGCCGCGCCACCAAGATCTACAAAATTTTTATATAGTCCCAATGTATTAAATCTTTTCACTTGAACCCAACAAAGTTCTAAAACTTGCAGTTCACCCCCCTTTTTCACACCTTCCCAGCAACATTTCACTCAACTCAAATCAGTAAATCACAACCAACCGACAAAATCTTTTCATTCGTCCAAAATAAAATAAAACAAAAATGAGAACACATGCAAGAGTCATACCAATGCACAAATATATACAACATACGTGAACACAAAGCGGTGCGGGGGTTACTTTTGGACTCAGTGATACTTACAGATTTATAAGATCCACATTGCAAGGAGCTGCAGGAAGTTTCTGGAGAAGTTTAGAAGCTAGTATGGGTGTATTAGATATTGTAAGGGACTTGAAGAATGAAGAGGCTATTTTTGCACTCTTAAAGGATATGCTCAGTCGAGAATTTACTGGGATAACTATAACTAGTAGGAATCTCGAAGAGGAAGTTGCCTTAGAAGCTTTGACAGAGCTTAGGCTTTGTGACATGTGTCTGTTTGAAAATTTCGTCTATGAATATAGACGATATTTTTATCAGTTGCCCGGTGGCATGCAGGAAGTCATGAAGAATACTTTCTTTTCTAAGCTTCCCCAAGGATGGGATAAGGTAGCAAACGAGGCGTTTGAGCTTCTACTCGAAAAGAATCAGGTAGTTGATTCTTTGGGTGGACGGATAAAAGCGGTTAGACAACAAGATGTTTGAACACCAAATTAAATAAAGAGGCCAAAAGACTAGAGTTCAATTAATCTTGTTGTCAAAACTTTGATGGAGAGCCAAGACAATATGGTTGTGAGTCAAGAAATTCGACTAAACATCAAGGTTGGAAAACCCATATGAAACGGAAATGATCATTTGCTAAAAGGAACTTAAGGCCGAAATGTTTTTGTAATATGGTAAAAAGACCTGTTACTAATAAATGAAATCTTCCAAATCATGGAAAGTTTATTAGGTGAACAGGAAAAGGTAGACTCAATGCCAAAGAATGCGAAGCGCGTAAGTTTTGTGCTACCTACCCATTTGGAAAAAAAGCAAAAGATTGTAATTGTTGCTGGATTTGTGGTGACAAAAATCATTTTGTGGATAAATGCCCTCATAAGAGTAAGAAGAAGGCAGTGGTAAGATTTTTGGAAATCAACGCGGAAAGCCAAACTTCTGAATTTGAGCCAGTTTGGGGATATGAAATTGATTCAGATGATGAGGTCCATGAATTAATTTCGGATTGCTTTAAAGATTCAGATTCTTCGGAGGATAACTCAAAAGATATGACCTTTAAGGAACAATCTTCAAATCTTCAACGCATAGGTATATTCATGCAAAGGGCTAGTAGTCTTAGTGAATATCCTAAGAATAGCGAAATTGGTGATAAGGATGATCTTATCCCAATCAGAGATGAAGATGAAAACCCTAACTCGGTAATTAGTTCATCATCTAATTACCAAGATCACTCAGGTAGTCCGGAGCATTAGATAACTCCATGGTTAACACCTAGAGGAGTTTTTGAAAAACGCTCTAAATTGGTGATAAGGATGATCTTATCCCAATCAGAGATGAAGATGAAAACCCTAACTCGGTAATTAGTTCATCATCTAATTACAAGGATCACTCAGGTAGTCCGGAGCATTAGATAACTCCAAGGTTAACACCTAGAGAAGTTTTTGAAAAACGCTCTAAGTGGTTGTTTAAAGCTGAAGGCTTAGAAAATGTACATGAAAAACCTGCTCGTGTGGCTTTATCTTAGTCGCAAGAGGGTGAATTGATACTCTCGGATGATGAGTGGCTATAAAAGGTTAGAAATCTTGCCAAACGAGCAAACGACAAGTATAATTATGTACAACTTGGTGCTGTACATATACGCGTACAAGGATTATTTCGTGGAGGAATGAATGTACCTGTTCAGGTTACTTTACTGGACAGATGATGGCTTACGTTTGGAAAAGCATTAGTTGGTGGTTTTCACACTAATTTGGCTTTGGGAGATGCCTATGGGACTGTTAAACCATGATATATGGTTAGTCTCAAGGATCCAAATCTCAAACGGATTATGGTTTTTCGGATTCATACTTCAGGATTAGAAGACTTGATGGCTTCTAGTGACGGAATAGCAGTCCAGTATAGGTTAATTTATCAATTGTTAAATTTTGTTAATCCTATACGAATGAATTCCAGTGTAGCTACTGAAGTTCATGGCCCAGGGTAGGATTCCGTAATTCCAATTTGACCTACGGTAGTCAATACAAAGGTTCCTACAGCGCCAAAACGATGGGTTTTAGAATATTCAATGCAACCTAGCATGGTGGAATTAAACCCAAATCAGGGAATTCAAATCCAGGAACTTGATAACGAGGTTGAGGTTACTCTTCCTACGCCTAGAAACTCGGTGTCTCTAGAGCAGAATAAAGGGGTTCAGCCTATTACATCAAGGAAAAATATACATGAAACAGATGATACTGCTAGTGATGCTGGCAGTAGCAATAGTAAGAAAATAGTTGGATATAAATCTATACAAATTCTAGAATATGAACACGAAACTCCAGGCACGAAAATGATGATGAGTCATGAAATGCATTGTCATGCGATAGTTCGGGGAACTATTGACACTTGCATTCATTCTAAACTGTGTTTTCTAGAATATGAGGAATATACTTTGGATATTCTTGTAGACACAGGAGCAACCAAATGTATTGCAAGGAAGCAATGTTTTCCACAAGAGTTTTGGAAATCATTAGAAAAACCAATCCCAAATATGGTTGCGGGTGGAGGTCAAAGTATGATCATGGATGTGGTTGAAAACTTGGTTGTACTGTTAAATGAGAAGAAATTCACTCTAAGGGAAGTCCTAATAATGGATTACTTAGAGGTAGATTTTATTCTCAGAAATAGCTTTCTGAGAGGACAAGCATAAGTTAGACCATTTACTCATGATAACGACCACATTATCCTTGGAGGTCATAAAATCCCTATTCTTGCTAAGCCTGAAGTCTCGAAAGTAACGAACTGTTTTAGATTGGTGAAACTAAGGCAAGAAGTAGATCATATTGTTTTCCAAATTTTGGAAAAGGAAAAATGGTGGTTGAAACCTTCTGAAGCAAAAGAATAATTTTTTCTTTCAAAGATTGTATCCTAGTTATCATAAAAACCGGATCGCACTGGATATATCGCAGGAGGTTGATCCCTCTGGTGCATTTCCTGAGAGCACGGATAAATTCACACATAAGGAGAAAATCTTGAAGGTTGAAAACAAGAGCCAAAAGAACTCTTTAAGGATTGAGGACCTTGTAAAATCCTTTAAAGAGGAACTTTCTCCGTGCTTTAATGATCAACCATTAAAGTTATGGGAAAGGAACGGTATATTTGCTTTGCTTAAATTAAGGAAAGATGATGATACGATAACTACAAAATCATATCCTTATACTTCTAATGTTGAGGAAGAATTTAGCAAGCAAATACCAGAATTGCTGGAAAAAGCAATTGATACTTTGCTAGTAAAAAACCACACTCTTCGTCAGCATTCATGGTTATGAATAGAGCTAAGCAGGAAAGAGGAAAAGCGCGGATGGTTATCGATTATAGGCAATTAAATGATAAAACCATTGATGATGCCTATAAGATACCAAATAGATCAGCTTGTTTGAATAAAGCTAGATTTGGAAAAATCTTCTCAAAATTCGATCCGAAGTTAAGATTTTGGCAGATTAGAATGGAGGAGTCAAGCATTCCTTTGACAGCTTTCACCTGTCCGAAAGGATTGTTTGAATGGATGATTTTGCCTTTTAGGCTTAAGCAGGCACCATCAATATTCCAGAGGAAAATGGATAAGGTTTTTGGAAACTTATCTAACTTTTGTATAGTTTATATTGATGATGTTCTGGTTTTTAGTAAAACCAAGGAAGAACATGTAAATCATCTTAGACTGGTAATCAAAAGGTTCCTTGATAATGGAATGATTCTATCTGAAAGAAATGTAGAACGGTTTAAGAACAAAGTGAGGTTCTTAGGCATTGAGACAAGTGAAGGAGGTATTCAACTCCAAGAACATATCTCAAAGAAGTTGTTGGATTTTCCAGATCTGATGGAAGATAAGCACATGTTAAAACAATTTCTTGGATTAGCCAATTACATGCGCGAGTATGTTTTTAATCTCGCTAATGTAATCAATGGCTTGACACTTAAGCTTAGTGATAAAGTGCCCTGGGTTTGGACACTTAAAGGCACTAATTGTGTTAAGCAGACCAGGGCCTTGACAAAGCAATTAAAGCTTTTAAAACTCTCGGAAGATGGAGATGCGCTTATTATAGAAAGCGATGCATCTCACTTGTATTGGGGAGGTGTGCTGAAGGCCAAGGATACTAATAATATTGAACGGATTGTTTGATATACGCCAGAAAAATTCTCTCCTGCTGAGATAAACTATCCTGTTCATGAAAATGATGTTTTAGTTGTGAAAGAATTTACTGACCAATTTCGATTGTTCATAATCAATCAGGAATTTACTTTAAGGATATACTCTAACTATTTAAAAACTTTTATGAAATTGTCTTTAAAGGATGACAAAGCTAGACTAATTAGATGGCAAATTTGGTTTGCAAATTATAAAATCAAATTTGAATATATTTCTGGTAAATCTAACTTTGTTGCTGACTTTTTGTCCAGACATTTTTCTGAAGACTTGCACGATAATGGCGGACAAGAAGGAAACTAGAAATCACTTCTCATACTCCAAGTGTAAACAATGAGGACACTTGAAAAGGAATTGTCCTTTGAAGATTACTTTGGCTTCAAAGGGTATCGCTAAAAAGGAGAAAACTGCAGATAAGCAGGTAATTTCTTCTCCTAGGCAGGTTACTGCGGCAAGGCAGGATAAAGAAGGAAAGAGTCGAGAATATGACTCTGATACTTTGGAAAGAAGAAACCCAAAATTTCAACATTTGAAGGGTACTTCTATGAAGGAAATTACTTTTGAAAAGGAGGTCACTCCTAAGAAGGAAATCCAAAAGACTCAAAAAAAAAAAAAAAAATAGTTTGCTAATCTTGTAAGCAGGAAAGACATGAACGGGCTAATTGTCCATTACCAAAGACAAAGAATTATGAGAACGCTTCATCAGGCGCTGCAAGCGTGGTGACTCTACACACTCCATAAAAGAAGCGGTTAGTTGATGCGGATATTTATGAAAGGTTTAGCTTTCCAAAAGGCTTAAGGTTAACTTCAGCTAGTCAAACACTCTAGGAGGATTTGGAAACCCAAATTAGGATTGCATTGGCAACAAGACAAGGGGAAGTACAGCTACAGAAGTGTTTAGAAAAGCTAGCAATAAGGTTAGCATGGCTGGAAGCTGATAAACTATTTTATGAAGACAAGGAGTTTAGAGGAACTGCTCTACTTTATGAAACAGGAATTCAAAAAATCGAGGTAATGAGAAAATGTCATCTGTTTGACATGGTGAATCTCAAACTCGAAAATTTGAATGATTTAATAGTAAAATTGGGAAAAACTGACTTGGTGGATTTAGTCCAAGGATTAGCAGTTTATCCTAATAGCGTTATGGAATTGTACGTTCCATGGAAAATCTTTAGAACAGGTTATTACAGAGACCTTTTAAATAGAGGATGGATCGATACAATGGAAATTGACGTACAGGAAGCGATGGTGGACCCAAATATGCCAGATGCGATTAAACAAACGCTCTGTGTATTGAATCGGAAGGTCGACACTTTTACTTGCATGATTACTTCCTCATTGCAAGAGAACTATAATGTCTTAATTATGTAAAATAGTGAGGTAAAAATGGGTTCTTATGCACCAGAAGAAATTTAGAAGAAAGAAGAGGAAGATTGGACCAGGCTGCATATTGCAAAATTGCTACTAGTTAAGTCCAAACTGGAGGAGCTTGTTAAAGCAAAGGCTACTATCCATATCCATAATGGGATAGTGGCAGTATTACCAGACAGCATGATATGCTACGATCCAAGATACACTCTTCAAACATAACCAAGCCCAGTTGAGAACGCTATTAGAAGGGTTTGATTTAGCCTATCTACCAAAGCAGGCTTTAATGGAAGGTACTATTGATCTTCTAATGATGGTCTTTGCCCTCGACCAGGAAGCCCAAGAAGATGAAACTCTAAAGGATTTTATTGATCTGATAAAAGTGGATAACTTCAAAGACTGATAAAATCTAGAGGATGGAGATTTGGACAACAAAAAATGTCCAACACGTGTATCAAACAAACGGAATATAATACATGGACATCCAGGATTTTACTGATAGAATTAAACGATTCAGATTAAAAGAAGGCACTGGATGCTAAATATTGTCTTTTAAAATAATTGTATTTCATCCTTTGTAATAATGATATTTTGTCTTTTTGTGATTATTGTATTTTATCTTTTGTAATAATTTGTCTTTGTATGACATGTGGGAGACATATGGACCCCAATGTCATTATTTTGTTTTGACTTTTTCTACGGATTTCAAATTTCAGACTTCTCTATATAAGGAGAAGTTTATGTACATTGTGAATGAGAGAAAAATTAATAATATTTTCAGTTTGTGAAAAATTCATTCAATCTCTTGTTGTACTTTTGAATTGTAAACTCGAGACAAGAAAATGTTCATTCAAGAAGATTAATACCAAGGTATAAATTAATCTTTAAAACTGAATCTATTTATTTTTCTCTTCAATTAACTAACTAGGTAATTTAGTAGTTAATTGTAATAATATTTGTATAACAGTCGGCCTCCTTATTAACCCATATTCTCACAGTATTGGTGCCTGAAAGGTACACTTGTAGAACACCAGCACAAAGATTAGTCACTGATGTTTACAAGACAAGGGAAAAAGGGTATAATTAGTAAGTAGACCTTTTTGGGGGAGTTTGTTAGGACATAGCTAGTTGGCAGTAGCAAATTAGAAAAGTGTGATTAGTGGGATATATATATATATAGTTGGTTATACGATTTGTACGGCAGAGAATATTTTAGAAAAAGGATTTAGTGGGCAGGTACCTAGTGGCTCAAACAGCTAGTGTTATCTTAAATTGCTTTTCTGAACATTCTATTCTTTGTTCTTAATTCTGTTTTCCTGTCAATGTTCCTGGGTTGTATTCAATACTACTGATATTCAATATAGAGGAATTCTAAGTATATTCAGATTATGTTGTGTGTTGCTTAAGTTTTGGGTTGAGTTTGTCTGGGTCTTATCAAATTGGTATCAGAGCTGGTGAAGTGTGGGTTATGGCGAACACAAGAATGGAAGCAAGGATTGGTGGTTTAGAGAAAGATTTGGGATGTGTCAAAGAGGATATTGAAAGTATTTAAGGTTACTTAATAGAGCTGGGGGAATGGATCCGACTAAAATATGAAAGAGAGAAGAGTGTGAATCGGGAAAAAAAAAGGCATGAATCATCTGAAAAATCAATGAATGGAGAAGGAAGTATTCAAGAACAAACGAGGAGCCATGGTAATACAGGAGATGATCGAAGAATAAGGAAGTTGGATTTACCTGTGTTCAACGGTGATGATCCATATGGATGGGCTTTCTGAGCCGATTGCTACTTCAACGTTAATAAGTTTGCTAAAGGAGAAAAGATTGAAGCTGCGGCAGTGTGAATAGAGGGGCGAGCGTTGAATTTGTTCCAATGGGTAGACTCCTTAGTGTTGTTTCCAAACTGGGGAATGTTCAAGAAGGCTTTAATTGAAAGATTCTGACATCATTTAAGGGATTGGCATTTGAATCCTTGGTGGCTTTGAGGCAATCAGGAACGGTAACAGAAGACACTCCAATGACTGAAGTGGATGAAGAACCACTAATGGGGAATTTCAATAATGGATTGAAGGAAGACATTCAAGCTGAATTGCAAATTTAAAATTCCAATTCTCTTTTTTAGCTCATGGACCATGCATATAGGATAGAGGAATGCAATTGGGTTTTAAACAAGACTAAACTGAAGGCCAACCAAACCCAATGGGGCGCTAAAACTGAGGTTTATTCCAGGGTGACTCCAAGCCCAAACCCATTAAAAATTAGTTAGGGGGTCCAGCTATTCAAGAAGCCCAAATCGTTCCATCACTATTCCAACGTGACTTGAGAAAGGAGAGCGACTTATTGAGTCAACGCCGGCAAATACTCGCGATAATTCGTTCTAACAATTAACCGAGGCTAAGGTACAGTATAAAAGGGAGTGCGGACTTTGTTTTAAATGCAACGAGAAATTCAGTCCTGCATACTGATGTAAGAATAGGGTGTTGCAAATTTTGCTGCTCACAGATGATGATGAATCAATGGATGAAGTTCTCACAGTGAAGAAAAATGAAGAAACTCATACCGACGAAGACCCTGTCGCCTTCTCAATGAACTCGATTGTGGGTCTGACTTCAACAAACACTCTCTAACTTCGAAAGAAGATTCAGAATGAGGACGTCATCGTGTTAGTGGATAGTGATGCCTCTCACAATTTCATTTTGCAAGATTTGGTTAGTAAGCTGGAATTAATGGTGGATGAAACAAAAGCTTTTGGTGTAATAGTAGGTAATGGGCTAACTATTCGAAGTACTAGAATTTGTGGGGGACAGAGTTTAGTAATGAAAGGAATTACAATGACATAAGACTTTTTTCCATTTGATTTACAGGGTGCCAATGTGGTTCTTGGGGTAACTTGGTTAAGCTCCTTGGATGATGTCTATGCAAACTGGAAATGTCTTATGATATAATTCGACGTAAATGGTGTCACGAACCGATTGCTTCCCTTCGGACTCATGCAGCCTTAGGTGCTAATCTCCCGACGATTGCCCTAAGTCAGCCTTGCTTGCTCATGCTTCTAGCTTTGCAAGTAAGAAGACACTCACACAAACTCACAAAAGATGCTAGAAGAGAACTCTTTACTAATGAGAGAACTTTACAATTCTTGGATGGTTTGGCCAAATGAAGGTTTCCCCCTATTATAGTAGTTAGAGCTTACAATGGACGGTCTAGATCTCCTAAGATCAACGGTGGAGATTAGCTAACTCTAAACTACCACCTACCAACTACCATCTACCAACTACCGTATTAATTACAAGATTCTAGCATATACAAGAGTATTCCAAAAGGTTCTAGAATGTCGGGGTGACGCACACCAAGTGTTTAATGAAATGCTTGAGAGGCGTCACATTCTCCCCTACCTAATCCGGAGACGTCCTCGTTGACTCTTCATGGAATTCTTGGACCTTGGCTTTGAATTGCCATAATGCATCTTCGGGTTCCCAACTAGCTTTACTCTTCGGTAGCCCCTTCCATTTGACAAAGTATTCCTGACTTGGAGGGTGGCCTTTTTGTCGAATGACACGGTCAGCTAACACACACTCTACCTCCTTGTCATAGAACTTGGTGTTGCCAAATGGTGCCCATTTTGATTCTTGCCTTCCCGGATCTTCCGCATCTTCATGGTACAGCTTCAAACAACTCACATGGAAGACCGGATGAAGTCTCAACCAAGAGGGCAATTCAAGTTTGTAGGATACATTACTGACCCTCTTGATTATGGGAAATGGCCCCTCATATCTTCGGACAAGGGCTTTGTGTAGTGGTCAGGTGGACTTGTGTTGTGATGGGAGGATTTTGACAAGTGCTAGATCTCCCACGTTGTACTCCGCATGCCTCCGCCTCTTGTCTACCCACTTCTTCATTTTCTTTGTTGCTTTATTCAAGATACGCCTGAGTGATGTCGGCTTGCTCATGCCATGACTTAGCAACTTTGAATGCCGCGGGGCTGCTCCCCTTATAACTTGTACCTAAAGTGTGCGGCGTGAGTGGCTGTTGACCCATCACTATCTTGAATGGGCTCTTGTTTGTGGCTTCACTCCTCTGCAAATTGTATGAAAATTAGACTACATCAATCAACTTTGCCAATCAAGTTGGTTGGCGCTCACAAAGTGTCGTAGGTATATCTCTAGCAAAGCATTCACTCTCTCGGTCTGCCTATCGATTTGAGGGTGAAAGCTTGTGGAAAAGGGCAATACCGACCTCATAAGTTTGAACAACTTGGTCCAAAATCTCCCTGTGAACTGACTGTCTCGACCACTAATGATAGGCTTCGGAAGACCCCAATACTTCACCACATACTTGAAAAAGAGCTTGGCTGTGTCTTCCGTTATACATTCCTTTCGTGCGGGGATGAAGGTAGCATACTTCGACAACCTGTCCACCACAACGATAATGGTAGTAAACCCCTCGGATTTCGGTAAGCACACTATGAAATCCATTGAGATGCTCTCCCATGGCCTGCTTGGTGTGGGTAATTGTTCTAACAATCTAGCGGGGCTACGGTATTCCATCTTATCTTGTTGACACACAAGACAAGTTCTAACAAATTGTTCCACATCATCCCGCATTTGTGGCCAATAATAAGCTACCTCCAATGGTGCTCAGGTGTGCCTTTGTCTTGGATGTCCAACCCATTTGGTGTTGTGACACTCCTTGATCAAGTTCCTCCGCAAATTTCCCCACTTCGAAACATACACCCTTCTCTCTTTGGTGTACAAGAGGCCATCTTTTGCCCAAAAGCACTTAGTCTTGCCATCTTGAGCTAAAAAGATGAGTTGCTTGGCCAAAGTGTCATGCTCGAGACCCTTCTTTATGAGCTTGAGGAGATCCCCTTGTATTTTGCTTATGGCTACAAACTCGGCCTTCTGACTCAATGCATCCGCCACTAAGTTGGCTTTCCCGGGCTTGTAGTCTAACACATAGTCAAACTCAGCTAAGAAATCTTGCCATTTAGCTTGCTTGAGACTATGTTTCTTCTAACTCTGGAACTAACTTGTTGCCACATTGTCCGTCTTCACCAAGAACTTGGACCCAAGTAAATAATGTCGTCAAGTGCGTAGACAATGCACCACGTCTGTCATCTCCTTCTCTTGCATCATGTATCGCTGCTCTATATCATTGAGCTTCCGGCTTTCAAATGCTATGGGATGTTCATCCTGCATTAACACACTTCCAATAGCAAAGTCAGATGCATCAGTATGTACCTCAAAGGGTTAGGCATGGTTGGGCAATGCTAACATCGGCTCCTCCATAATGGCCCTCTTCAAAGAGTCAAAGGCATGTTGACGATCAATTGTCCACTCCCATTTTGTGGCCTTCTTGAGCAAATTCGTGAGTGGTGCGGCAATCATGGAATAACCTTTGATGAATCTTTGATAATAGTTGACGAGGCCCAAGAAAGACCGTAACTCTGTAACCTTTGTTGGGGCTTCCCACTCTGCAATAGCCTTCACCTTGGCTTTATCCATGATAAGCTTCCCATTTGTGATCTTGTGACCGAGAAACTCTACCCCCAGCTTGGCAAATGAGCACTTCTCCCGCTTGACATATAGCTTATTTTCTTGCAACACTCGAAAAACTGTCTGTAAGTGCTCAACATATTCCTCAAGAGTATTGCTACACACCACAATGTCGTCGAGATAGACCACCACAAACAGATCAAGATATGGATGGAAGATATGGTTCACGAGGGTGCAAAATGTGGCAGGAGCATTGGTGAGGCAGAATGGCATGACTTTGAACTCAAAGGCTTCGTAACACGTCACACATGCGGTCTTTGGCTCATCCCCTTCTGCAATCTGCACTTGGTAATACCTCGATCTCAAATCGAGCTTGGAGAAGAACTTGGCCTGTCCAAGTTGATCAAACAAATCAGTAATTAGTGGAATGGGATACCTGTTTTTTATGGTTACCTTATTGAGTGCCCAATAGTCGATGCAAAGGCAAAGCGACCCATCATGCTTCTTTTGAAAGAGAACCAGAGTTCCGTATGGAAGGCTTGATAAATCCAGCTTCTAAGAGTTCTTTGAGTTGTCTCTGCAACTCATTTAATTTCGGTGGTGACATCCGGTATGGTGCTTTGGCGGGTGGTTTAGCTCCCGGCTCTAGCTTAATCTTGTGGTCCACCTCTCTCCTAAGTGGTAGGCATTTTGGCAACTCGGGTGGCATGACATCCTCGTATTCTTCAAAGACTTGGGATATTTCCTTTGGTGTCGGCTCTATGGTATCCACACCTTCCTTATCTTCCAACTTATGCATCATGGCGAGAAAGGTCTCTTATTTCCGCTTAAGTCCCTTCTCAATTTGCATTGCAGAGAATTGGTTGCTTGGTGCGGCCTTGCTCACTGTTGGAACCATGCATGGAACTCCCTCTAGGATGCACATAGAGTTGTATCGTGGTAAGGGCACCACATTAAATTACCTGAGAAACTCCATGCCAAGAACCAGGTTAAAATCATCTAAAGGTGCAACTGAAAATGTTACCTTGCCGCACCATGTGCCAAGATGTAGCTCAACATTCCGAGCCATGCCCCCAAGTGGTTTTGCATCAGCATTCACTGTCTTGACCCATCTGTCTGATTTCTTTACCTTGAGGCCTAACCGTCTTGTCTCTTTGTCTTTGATGAAGTTGTGGGAAGCACTCGTATCCAATAAGGCTTGAACTTTCTTCCCATTGATGGTGGCTTTGACATGCATGAGGGACTTGTCTTGAACTTTGGGTTGTGTGGACTTTACCTTGAAGGCGTTGAGAAGTTGGAGGCACCCCGTGTTGGCGGTCTCGGATGCGGATGTCTCAGGTTGCTTCTCTTCGAACATGGCATTGAAGGCCTTGCATTTAGGGCAATCCCGGATCCAATGATCCCCATAGCAAAGATAACAATTCTCCCGGCGCTTGTATTCCGTCTTGCCATCCTTCTGCCATTCCTTCTTGTGAGGTGGCTTGTCTCCCTTCTCTCGGTGGGATGGTTTATCTCCCTTTCCTCCCCCACCTTTGCCGTGATCGGGCTTGCCATCTTTCTTCGGCTTGGATGATTCACCCTTGCAGAACTCAACAAGGGTGTTGGCTTCGGTAAGGGCGGTGGAGATGTTGGCCACTTGACGTCTTTGGAGCTCCCTTTGTGCCTAGGGTTGGAGCCCCTCCATAAAGTTGAATAGAAAATCTTCCGAGTTCATATTACTCGTCCACATACCTGGAAATAGGCCTCGTGTGCTTAAGCTCCCGTATTTTCTTCCGTGCTTCATATGCCATGTTGCTCGGATAGAATTGCTTCTTGATCTCACACTTGAGAAACTCCCAAGTGTTAATGATCCATGTACCTTGCACAATCTCGGCATGTTTCCGTTGCCACCATGCGATAGCATGATCTTTAAGGTACCTGGTTGCGATGTTCACCCTCTATTGCTCACTCTGGACATTAGTAGCTTCGAAGTACCTCTCCATGGACCATAGAAAGTTCTCCAACTCCTGGGCATCCCACTTTCCCTCATACTTCCGCGGTCTTAGAACTTAGACCCTTGCGGGAGGTGCGGCATTGGTGACGACCCTGTTTGCCACCGTCTTCTTGCAAAACGCCCCATTGCCCTTGCTTTCCTCTAGACCCGATCGGAGCTCTTCCACTTGAGCTTGTAATGCCCTGAGAGAGTCCAACATCACCGATTGGAACTCCGCATAAGCTTGGTGCTTCTCGACAACATCTAGGCGAAACTCTCCCATGGTTTCGACCATGCCTTCCATATCGTCCATGTTTTGATCAAGGACGTCTAAGTGTTCCTTCACTTCAGCAATGTTCACCTCGTTGCGCATCACCCCTGCTTCCATGGAGGCCTTCATGTCGATGGACTTGTCCTTCCCTCCTCGAGAGTTCTTCTTGGAAGGGTAGGGGTTAGGATTGGCCTCCCTCCCACTTTGCTCTTCATGGTAAACTTTAGACAACATCTTGAACCAAGAATCTTCCTGCTTTGATACCAAATATCACAACCTAATTGCTTCCCTTCGGACTCGTGCGGCCTTAGGTGCTAATCTCCCGACGATTGCCCTAAGTCAGCCTTGCTTGCTCACGCTTCTAGCCCTGCAAGTAAGAAAACACTCATACAAACTCACAAAAGATACTAGAAGAGAACTCTTTACTAATGAGAGAACTTTACAACTCTTGGATGGTTTGGCCAAATGAAGGCCTCCCCCTTTTATAGTAGTTGGAGCTTACAATGTTTGGTCTAGATCTCCCGAGATCAACGGTGGAGATTAGCTAACTCCAAACTACCACCTACCAACTACCATCTACCAACTATCGTATTAATTACAAGATTCTAGCATATACAAGTGTATTCTGGAAGGTTCTAGAATGTCAGGGTGACGCACACCAAGTGTTTAATGAAATGCTTGAGAGGCGTCACAATGGGCAGCCAGTAATTATTCAAAGGGATCATTCCGTTGTCAAAACGGTTGTCTCTCTGAAGGCAATGCTTAAGTTGTTACATAAAAAGGGGCATGGCTATGTTGTGCAGTTTTGGTCGATAACCAACCAGGAGGTCACTCCATCAGACACGATTGACCCAACAGTAGGAGCTTTGTTGACAGATTTTGCTCCTCTCTTTGATTCACCCTTGGGGTTACCTTCTTATCGAAGACAGGACCACCCCATCACCCTCAATGAAGGCACACAACCTCCAAACATCAAACCCTACTGGTATTCTTATACTCAAAAGAATGAGATTGCAAGGTTAGTCACTGAAATGTTGGCAGCAGGAATAATTCAACCAAGCATTAGTCCGTTTTTGAGTCCGGTGTTGTTAGTTAAGAAAAAAGATGGGAGTTGGCGATTTTGTACAGAATATAAGGCTTTGAATGATATCACTGTACCTGAAAAAATTTCCAATTATGGCCAGTGATGAGTTATTGGACGAATTGGAGGGAGTAGCTATTTTTTCCAAGTTAGATCTAAAATCTTAATATCACCAGATTCACGTTCGCAAGGGGGATGTAACCAAGACAGCTTTTGTTGCACTTAAGACAAGTATTTCAACTACTGCAGGCACACAAGTTGGTCCTTAACCATAAGAAATGCTCATTTGCACAAGCAAAGATTGAATATTTGGGACACATAATATCGGCACAAGGTGTGGAAACTGATCCTGCCAAGATCGAATGAATATTATCCTGGCCTGTTCTGAAAACATAGAAGAATTTAAGGGCCTTTCTTGGCCTTACAAATACTACCACAATTTTGTCCAGAGGTATAGGCAAATTGCGAAGCCACTGACACAATTGCTAAAGAAGGATTTTTTTCTTAGTCAGACGACGCACAAAGGGCTTTCGAAAAACTTCAGAAAGCGATGATGACAGTCCCATTTTTGGCTTATTTTGATTTTGCACATCCCTTTGAGATCCAAACAGATGCCTCAGGTCAAGGGACGGGTGCAGTGTTAGTTCGACATGGTCGACCAGTTGCTTTTCTTAGCAAGGCCTTCTCCAGTACAGCTAAAAAGAAATCAGTTTATGAGTGGGAGTTGACGGAAATCATCCTTGTTGTCCATAAGTGGAGTCACTACCTAATCAGGCATAAATTTATTATCAAAATTGATCAATGAAGCCTTAAGTTCTTGATAGAGCAATGACTAATCACACCCAAACAGCAAAAATGGATTTTGAAGCTACTAGGCGACAAATTTGAGATCCATTATTATCCTAAGGGTTCCAACAAGGTCGCGGATGCCTTGTCTTGCTAAGAATCAGTATTAGAATTTCATGCCATATCTACTATTTAGTTCCAAGGGTCTGAAGACTTGGCTGAGGAGGCTTTACAAGAAGACAAGCTTAAACAAATAATTCAGAATCTCTTGCTTCAGCCAGCTTCTAGACTCCACTACTCCTTACAACATGGTTGTCTATTGTATAAGGGCAAGTTAGTACTTCCTTGAACTTTAAAGTTTTTAGCTAAGTTACTGGAAGAATTTCATTATACACGAAGCAGCAGCCCTTTGGGGTTTTTTTGCACTTACAAAAGAATCACAGCAGTGCTGTTTTGGGATGGAATTAAACAAGATGTCAAGAATTTCATTAATGCTTGCAGCGTCTACCAACAGAATGGACACTCGGCCTTGAAGCCTGCTAGACCTACAACCTTGAAAAATTAGTGACGGAATTGAAAAGAAAATTAAAGGGAGTGAATGAATCGAAAGAGAAAAAGGGAAAAATTAGTTCAATCTGTCTTTTTGTTTTGTTATTAAGAGATTACTTAAAACAATATTAGTTACAGATGACTTTATATACTCTGTTACAAATGTTTACAAAACACACCGTGTGGTGACAATTTTGTTTCTTTACAAAAACAACCCTACTTAACTTCTAATCGTTGCAAAAACAACCTTGCTTCTTAAACTTGTTTCCAATATCTTCCCATACGCCAAAGCCCCTTAACTAACTCAGCTAATCTTTCTTTGATCAATATCTTCCCGTAAGCCAAAGCCCCTGAACAAAGTTTCTATTACTTTCTCTTAATCAACATCATTCCTTAGACCAAAGTTTCTCAATTGATGTGACTCAAACATGAGAACTGCAGAAACAACCTACTACATTTTTATCACCAATCATATTTTCTACTACAAAAACTTCCTGCTGTATTTTTCATCACCAATCATATTTCTTGCAGTAAAAATTCAAGCCATATCTCCTACTACAAACTCCTACTGTAAAAACTTCAATCATATTTCATGACCAATCATATTTCTTGCTGTAAAAACTTCAAGCCATATCTCTTACTGCAAACTCCTACTGTATCACAAACATGAGAACTACAGAAACTGCAAACTTCTTTTGCAAAAATCCTACTGCATTACAAACAAATATTTCTGCAAACACTGCAAACTTTAACTGCATCACAAGCAAATACTTCTAGACACACTGCAAACTTTTTTTGCAAAAGTCCTACTGCGTTACAAACAAAATTCTCATGCTTCAGAAGCTTACTTAAACTGATACATCTGTAAATTTCTACTTCATCATAGACTATATCTCCTGGCTACTGTGAACACTAGTTACAAGTTCAGATGTGGTAGTTAGCTTCTCCCTTAGCATAGCAAAACGTGAACAAGAGAGAGCTTTAGTTAGGACATCAACTATCTAATATTTAGATGAAACATACTGCACATTTAACATTTTTCTTGTAAATAATTCCCTAACAAAATGCACATCAATTTTGATGTGTTTTGTTCGGGAATGAAAAACAGGATTTGAGGATAATGCCTCAACACTCATTTACATCCGGAGAAAATATGTCAAAATAATCTAGACCAGGTGTTTGTTGGGGCATTATCCTCAAATCCTTTTTTTCACGCCCGAACAAAACACATCGAAATTGATGTGCATTTTGTTAGGGAATTAGTTACAAGAAAAATGTTAAATGTGTAGTATCTTTCATCTGAATATCAGATAGCTGATGTCCTAACTAAAGCTCTCTCTTGTTCACGTTTTGCTATGCTAAGGGAGAAGCTAACTGTCACATCTGAACTTGTAACTAGTGTTCACAGTAGCGAGGAGATATAGTTTGTGATGAAGTAGAAATTTGCAGATGTATCAGTTTGAGTAAGCTTCTGAAGCACGAGAATTTTGTTTGTAATGCAATAGGACTTTTGCAGAAAAAGTTTGCAGTGTGTGTGGAAGTATTTGATTGTGATGCGGTTAAAGTTTGTAGTGTTTGCAGAAATATTTGTTTGTAATGCAGTAGGATTTTTGTAGAAAAAGTTTGCAGTTTCTACAGTTCTCATGTTTGTGATACAATAGGAGTTTGCAGTGGGAGATATGGCTTGAAGTTTTTACAGCATGAAATATGATTGGTGATGAAAAATGCAACAGGAAGTTTCTGCATTTTGAAATATGATTGGTGATGAAATACTATTGAAGTTTTTACAGTAGGAGATATGGCTTGAAGTTTTTACAACAGGAAATATGATTGGTGATGAAAAATGCAGCGGGAAGTTTCTACATTTTGAAATATGATTGGCGATAAAAAATGCAGCAGGAAGTTTCTACGGCAGAAAATACAATTGGTGATTAAAAATGCAACAGGTTGTTTCTGCAGTTCTCATGTTTGAGTCATATCAATTGAGAAACTTTGGTCTAAGGAATGATATTGATTAAGAGAGAGTGATAGAAGCTTTGTTCAGGGGCTTTGGCTAGTTCAGGGGCTTTGGCTTACGGGAAGATATTGGAAACAAGTTTAAGAAGCAGGGTTGTTTCTGCAAAGATTAGAAGTTAAGTAGGGTTGTTCTTGTAAAGAAACAAAATTGTCACCACACGGTGTATTTTGTAAACATTTGTAACAGACTATATAAAGTCATCTGTAACTAATATTGTTTTAAGTAATCTTTTAATAATAGAACAAAAAAAACATATTAAACTGATTTTTCCCTTTTTCTCTTTCGATTCATTCACTCCCTTTAATTTTCTTCTCAATTTCATCACTAATCTTTCATGGTATCAGAGCCATTCCCTCTACCCATTCCCGGCTTGGCTTTCGATGATCTATCCATGGACTTTATCAGTGGTCTCCCTAGAGCATTCGGGTATGATACTATCTTCCTAGTAGTGGATAGAATGACAAAATACTGCCATTTCATGCTCTTCTGTCATCCTTACAATGCGAAGGAGGTAGCTACCATGTTTGTTAAGGAAGTGGTTAGACTCCATGGGTTTCCTAAGTCAATTATTTCTGACTGAGATTGATTGTTTATGAGCCATCTCTATACTAAGTTATTTCGCTTGGCTAGCACCACTCTCAAATTTAGTTCGGCATACCACCCCTAGATTGATGGACAAATGAAGGTGGTCAACTGTTGTCTGGAAACCTATTTATGATTCTTCACCAGTTCAAAACCTAAATAGTGGCCCAAATGGATTCATTGGGCTGAGTTCTGGTTTAATATGTCCTATCATAAAACCACTAACATGTCTCCTTTTAGAGCTCTCTATGGTAGAAAACCTCTTGTCCTTTTGAAGTTTAATAACATGAAATCTCCTGTTGAGGATGTTAACCAGCAAATGATAGAGCATAATCCCTGTTGGAAGAACTTGAGGGCAATTTGAATGTTGCCCAAGCTTACATGCAAACTTATACCAATAATCATCGCCGAGATATTTCTCTTCAATCGGGTGATTTTGTGTGCCTTATGCTCCAGCCCTATTAGTTTAAATCTTCAGCTCAAAAGCTTAACTAGAAAATTAGCCCCTGTTTTTATGGTCCTTTTCAAATCCTAGCCAAGGTGGGGGACGTCGCCTATCGTTTAGCTCTACATGAATCTACTCGCATACACCTAGTTTTCCATGTTTCCCAATTAAAAAATAGTCTCCATCACTTGGTACCTGTTCAACCTCTCCCTTATTTTCTTACTGAAGATCTAGAACTCCTTGTCCAACCTGCCACTGTCCAATATGTCCGCACTCTTTTGGATGATTCTCGGGAGCTATTAATTTAGTGGCATGATCTTCCTTCCTATGAAACAACTTGGAGTCTTTTGATGTAATTAATACTTAGTTTCTGCACTTTCACCTTGAGGACAAGGTGGCTCTTTGAGGAGAGGGTATTGATAGAACACCACCAGCATAAAGATCAGTCACTCATGTTTACAAGACAAGGGAAAAAAGGAGATAATTAGTACGTAGGCCTTTTTTGGGGAGTTTGTTAGCACATAGCCACGTGGCAGTAGCAAATTAGAAAGGTGCGATTAGTGGGATATATATATATATAGTTGGTTATACAATTTGTAGGGTTGAGAAGATTTTAGAAAAAGGA
Source organism: Pistacia integerrima (assembly GCA_026225825.1). Taxonomy (NCBI): domain Eukaryota; kingdom Viridiplantae; phylum Streptophyta; class Magnoliopsida; order Sapindales; family Anacardiaceae; genus Pistacia; species Pistacia integerrima. The sequence continues at coordinate 50,531,415 of CM047749.1, forward strand.
TTCAGTGGGGAGGTACCTAGCGCCTTGAACAACTAGCATTATCTTAAGTTGCTTTTCTTTATGTAAGTGTTTTTGTCATCTTATGATCCTGTTTTGAGTCTTGCATAATTTTTAACTTTTTTCTGCCAATGTGGCCACTCTCTCTAAATGTGACCACCTTTATACTTCAGAGTCTGTGTGGTCACAATGCATATGACAGATATTTTTCTCATAAGCACAACACACACCCATTTTTTTTTTTTTTTTTGAACAATTATATCCTTTGATGATATTCTATTATGGTACTTTTCCACCTGTCCACCTTTTAGTTGTTGTGTAAGAAAAGGTGTTTTGCTTTTGTTTGGGGTCCTAAGTTTCTTTTACAAAAAGAAAAACACAAAGTTGTTATTTAACTTTTTTGTCCTCCAACCCTTAGCGCATTGAACTCTATATATTCATATTTTTCTGGCCTCTTCTTCAAGAAATCTGAGCACCACTGTTTTTCTCTCTACATATTCTTTGAGGTCTTCGTTTTGGTTAAGGTTTCTTATTATGCTTTGGTAGGCTTCAAATTACCTTCCATCCTTGCTCTTGTGTGATGACTTAGGAACTTGATCAATGTTGATGAGTGCTTATGTGTAAGCTATTGTCCCAAAGATTGGTCTTCATTGTTGAAACTTGAGAGGAGATCAATTTCAACATGGTGATGTTGTGCACATGAAGCTTGCTGTGAGGACTTGAAGTTCAACCAAAGAAGATAGAATTGTCGTGTAGAAAACAAAAAGTGTTTTGCAACTTTGATTATCTTGCTTTGTATTTGAACTCATAAGTGTTTCATAATGAATTTGCTTCCTCTAAACTTGGTCCCATGGATGTAGGCATGATGTTAAACCATGTAAAAATGAGTGTGTTCTTTAATTGCTTTGATGTATGTTTTGTTTATATCTCTCATAACTCATTTACACTAAAATGAACAAGCAACCCCATCCAAATAAGTTTTAATCACTTGGTAACCTCCTCAAAACTTACAATTGGTATCAGAGCTAGTTCTAAAGAGTTATTTCAGTTGATCCTTGCTTGTTTATCAGATTTTAAGTCTATTTTGTGTTTGTTTGCATCGTCATTTGTTTTTTGTGTTTTAGAGCAGATCTGCTCATTTCTAACTGTGTGAACACTTTTGATGTCTTATCACTATGAATTTCTTTAGTGAAAGTGGGTCTACTCATAGACCACCATTTTTGGAGGGAACTAGCTTTTCCTTCTAAAGACCTAGGATGAAAGCATTCTTAAAATCTATTGCTGAAAGGGCTTGGAATGCTTGTGTTGTTGTTTGGAAAAAATCACAAGTTGCTAGTGAAGCTGGTGATAGTAAAGGAAAACCTCTTGATCAATTGACCAAGGCTAAGTTAGAAGAGTCAAATTTCAACTCGAAAGCTCTTTATGCCCTCTTTAATGCTGTTAGTATTGGCCAAATGAAAAATATTACCAGTTGTGAAACGGCTAAAGATGCATGGGACAAACTACAAGTTAAGAATGAAGGAACAAACATGGTTAAAAAGACTAAACTTAGGAGATTGATCACTGATTAAGAAAGTCTCTTTATGCTTGATGATGAATCTATCACTGATTTTCATGGTCAATTGTGTGACATCACGAATGAATGTTTTGCCTTAGGTAAGATTTATACTGATGCTAAACTTGTTAAGAAGGTGTTGTGTTCCTTACATATGAAGTTCATGTCCAAAGCAACATCTATTGAAGAATGCCAAAATCTGGACGAGATGTAGCTAGATGAACTCATTGGGTAACTACAAACATTTGAACTCAATCTAAAACAATGGAAGAAGAAACCAGGAAAGGGTTTAGCGTGAAGCATGAGGTAATATCTGAACCCTCTCTTTGTGTTGTTTTTAGTGATGGTGAGGAAGATGAGTGCGCTTTACTCACAAAAAAATTTGCTAAATTCTTGAAAAATAATATGAGAAAGTCAAATTTGGGCAAAAAGAGTAAGCAACCTCTTATGAAGAAGTCTTTTGACCAGTTTGGTCAAGGTGCCTTCTTGAAACAATTTTCGAGAGATAATGAAAAGAAAAACAAAGGCATTAAGTGCTATAAGTGTGAAGGGTATGGTCACATTCAATTAGAGTGTGCAAAAACTCTAAGGAAAAAGGGAAAAGCCATGGCTACCATACTAAGTGAAAGTGATGACAGTGAGAGTAGAGGTGATGACACAAATGAGGATGAACACTTCTTAGCTCTTACGACTAACCAAGAGGATAGTAGGAGCGTGTCCTCGGATGACTCAAATGATATCTATAAAGAGTAGCAAGAGGCTTATGGCAAGATGTATGAGTCATGGTTGAAAGCCATCAAGATGAACAAATCTCTAGAATCTGAAAATTGCACCTTAACGGAAGATAAGAAAGTGTTGAATGATGATTTGAAAGCTTTGTTTATTGATTTATCAAACAAGGAACTTTTATTAAATCAAACTTTAAATGAACTAACTTAGGCCAAGACCATTGTTGAAAGATTGAATGCAAGTTCATACAAACTTGATGAAGTTCTTAGCCAAGGACAGTCAAACTGGTTTAGGTATTTCTTCTAGCGCAAGCACTTCCAAACCTGGTGTGACCACCTTCATTAAGTCAAGCACCTCAAAACCGGTTGTGACCACCACAATCAACACTGATTTTGATCCGAAAGTTTTTGCTACTCCTCCTAATCCTCCCTTGAAGGAAAAAAATGTTTACTCCTGTTTGTCATTTCTGTCTAAAGAAAGGTCGCATCAGACCTAATTGTTTCAAGGTCATTTCATACTTCAAAAGATGCATTGGAAATCATGGTTTTCCCTTTCAAAAATCACCACATCAAAACAATTTTTTCAAAAATAGAAAAATGTGGAGATCCAAGTCTAGTACCAACTGTTTGGTTGCTCATACATCATTGCTTGCATTTCAAAATAACCAATGGTACTTTGACATTGGGTGTTCAAGGCACATGACAAGCAACAAAGGGTTGTTGACTAATCTTGAATTTGCAAAGGTTGGTAATGTGACCTATGGTGTGGCAAAAGAGGTAAAATCCTTGGCAAAGGGTCTATTGTTATTTTTGGTTACCCTGTTTTGAATGACGCGTTCTATGTTGAAAGTCTGAAAGCTAATCGTATAAGCATCAGTCAAATCTGTGATTAGGGTTGTGTTGTGAAATTTTCAAAAAATTTGTGTCAAGTTTTGAATGATAATGGTACTTCAGTGCTTGAAGGAAGGAGATTAAATGATAATTGCTACTTATTAACAAACAAAGTTTCTTATTCAAGTTCAAAATCAGATTGTGCTGATATTTGGCATAAGAAGCTTGGACACATGAATTTCAAAGACATTGTGAAACTTTCCAAGAAAGAGGCTGTGAAAGGTTTACCTAAACTTGTGTTTCCAAAAGGTAAAGTTTGTGGGCCGTGCCAACAAGGTAAGCAAACTAAGTCCCCTCACAAATCTTTGTCTTGGTTGAGTATCTCCTGTGTTTCAAAACTTCTTCATATGGACTTGATGGGTCCTTTGCAAACTGAAAGTTTAGAAGGTAAGAGATATATATTTTTTTTTGTGCGTTGATGACTTTTCGAGATATTCTTGGGTTGATTTTTTAAGGGAAAAGTCTGATACATTTGAAACCTTCCAAAACCTGATCAAAAGACTTCAACTTGAGCAAAATTGTGGAGTGAAGAAAGTTGTAAGGATAAGAAGTGATCATGTAAGAGAGTTTGAGAACTCTAACTCTTTAGGTTTTTGTGATTTGCAAGGTACATGGCACAAGTTTTCTACTCCAAAAACACCCCAACAGAATGGAGTTGTGGAGAGCAAGAATAAAGTCCTTCAAGACATGGTAAGAGTCATGTTAAATGACAACAAATTACCAACGAGATTGTAGGCTGAAGCAATCAACACTGCATGGCACATTGCCAACAAAGTTTCTCTAAGGAAAGGTACCTCACAAACTCCATATGAGTTTTGGAAGGGTAAGAAGGCAGATTTGTCCTATTTTCATGTCTTTGGGTACAAGTGCCCGAAACTCTGAACATCTCTTGCCAAAACTGACTCATGAAAAGTCTATCTCTGTCAGTGATGATGGTTTGAGGGAACCCGTGCAGCTTTACTATCTCTTTTATGAATATTAAGGCTACCTCCTTGGCGGTATAAGGATGCGACAAGAGTATAAAATGTCCATATTTAGTTAATCGGTCTACCACAACTAGAATGGTGTCGAACCCCTTGGTCCGTGGGAGACCCCCAATGAAGTCCATCGTCAAGTCATCAAAAGTCTGCGTTGGTATCGGCAGTGGCTGAAGTAATCCAGCTGGTTTCAAGGCTGAATGTTTATTAACTTGACATACGGTACAGGTCTGAACGAAATTCTGGATATCCTTCTTCATGCCTACCCAATACGCGACGTTGGCTACTCTTTTATATGTTCGGAAGAATCCTAAGTGACCACCAGTTGGGCTGGAGTGAAATTCAGTTAATAGTTTCGGAATGAAGCGAGAACCCTTGGGTAGAACCAACATATCCTTGTACAATAAGCAGCCATGGCGAAGTTTGTAGTGCTGTCGACTGTTGGGTGCCAAAACCAGATCTTGAATTAGCTGTCGAAGCTTGGGATCCTGATGGGCTTCCGTTGCTAAATCCTCATATTTCGCAAACTGCCTCACTGTCAAGGAAGATAATTTTGGCTCCTCTTCTCGCCGCGATAAAGCATCAGCTACCTTATTAGTGGTTCCCGGCCAATAATGGATATCAAATGTAAACCCCATCAATTTGGACACCCATTTCTGCTGTTCTGGGGTCTTAATCCGCTGATCCTTGAGGAATTGGAGGCTTCGCTGGTCTGTTCGAATGATGAATTTCCTCCCCAATAAGTACGGGCTCCATTTGTGCACTGCGAACACGACAGCCATTAACTCTCTCTCGTAAACTGATTTTTGTTTAGCTTGAGGGGAGAAGGCTTTACTTAAATAAGCAATGGGTCGTCTTTTCTGAACTAATACAGCCCCCATCCCTTGTCCTGATGCGTCCGTGTGGATCTCGAATGGAGAGTTGAAATCTGGGGCTGCCAAAATAGGAACTGAGGTCATGGCGTCTTTTAAGGCAAGAAAAGCTTGTTGCGCTTCTTGATCCCAACTAAAAGAATTTTTCTTCAATAATCTTGTGAGTGGTTGTGCGATGCTGCCGTACCCCTTTACAAACCTGCGATAGTACCCCGTTAATCCCAAAACCCACGGAGGCTCTTCACATTAGTGGGTGTAGGCCAAGAAACCATAGCAGCAACTTTCTGCGGATCGGCTTCAACCCCATTGGCCGAAATTAGATGCCCCAAATACTCCAGCCTCTGTTGCCCGAATAGACATTTCTTAAAATTCCCAACCAAATCATTATCATCCAGAATCATAAGAGCTTGCTGTAGATGGCTGATGTGTGATTCCACGTCGGGGCTGTAAATCAAAATATCGTCAAAAAACACAAGCACAAACTTACGGAAGCCTTGGTTTAAAAATCTGTTCATTAAGGGAGAAAGCGTTGAGGGAGCATTGGTCAAACCCGACGGCATAACCAAAAAATTCATAATGACCGTCATGTGTTCGAAAGGCTGTTTTGGGGGACGTCTTCATCCTTTATTCTGATCTGGTGGTATCCGGATCGAAGGTCGAGTTTCGAGAAGATAGTAGCCCCGACCAATTCATCCAACAACTCTTCGATGGTGGGGATTGGGAATTTGTCAGGGATGGTTATGTTGTTGAGGGCCCCGCCTATGTCGCGCAAAAATCTCCAACTCCCATCTTTTTTCTTGACTAACAATACCAGACTGGCAAATGGACTGGTACTAGGCTGGATAATACGGGCATCTAGCATCTCTTCCACTAATTTTTCAATTTCATTTTTTTTGAAAATAGGGATACCTATAGGGTCGGATGTTAGGGGCTGGTGCGCCTTCTTTTAGGTTTATGGCGTGGTCATGGGTACGGTGTGGAGGAAGTTTGGACGGTTGGTCAAAAAGGTGTTGATATTGATCAAGTAATGCCTGAATTTGTGGGCTGGTTGTTGGCCTTGGGTTTATGAATTTTTCTTCCAGGGAGCAACATTCTACCAGAAACCCTCCCCCATTGTTGTTGATGGTCCGTAACATTGACTTTAATGAGATACCCGACTTTACCAGAGGCGGATCCCCCTGTAAATTGACTCTGCCGCCATTCAGCTCAAAGCTCATCGTCAATTTTTTCCAGTTCGCACAGACATCCCCTAAGGAACTCAACCAAGTTATACCCAGGACAATATCAGCTCCACCTAGCTCAAAGGGAAAGAAGTCTTGCCTGATTTTAATTCCTTGTACCTCCAGTATGACCTGTCGACACACCCCTTGCCCTTTCACAGTGACTCCGTTTCCCACCATCACCCCAAACATTTTTCCCTGTTCCATCGTAATACCCATCCTCTTGACCAACTCCAGAGAGATGAAATTATGTGAGCGCCGCTGTCTACCAACACCACGACGTCAGAACCCATAATCTGACCTTTGACCTTTAGCGTTTTGTCGGATGATATGCCCACGATGGAATTCATGGACAGAGCCAAGTCGTTTCCCTCTTGGCTGTGATTTTCGTCAACCTCTGGTGGGATTTCACTCTTCTCGGTTTCGTCTTCATCCAACACTAATAGGATCTGCAAGGATTTGCTCCGACAGCGGTGATTTGGACCGAACTTTTCGTCACATCGGAAGCAAAGTCCTCTTTCTCTCTTGTATTGTAGGTCAGCTTCGGATAGTCGCCGGAAATTTCCACCAGATCCCCCTCGGAAACTCGCGTGAGTGTTTTCCGGTGTCCTCTCTTTCCTGTCGGGTGTGCGCGACGACGCGTTTTGGCTTGGATCTGGAGGTTTTGAAGAGTTGGGCCACCATACGGGTCGGGTCAGGGTTGCTGATTGACTTTGCTGGGTTGGACCACCATATGGGCCGACTTGATTCTGGGCTACTAGAGACTCTGGAGTAGCTTTCCTTAGTTCCCTGGGCTTTAAACGATTTGGGCCTACCTTTATCTATGACCCAGTTTTTTTCTTCAACACAATGGGCCTGTTCAATTAGTTCTTGCAAAGAGTTGGGCCTTAACACCCTTAACTCAGCCCTTATTTCTTCTCTGAGCCCGTTAATAAAGACTCCCATCAATATTTCTTCACCTAAGTCCTTCAATGGTGCTGTGTGTGATTCAAACTCCTCCCTATATTCAGTCACGGTGGAATGTTGTTTTAACGCCACCAGTGCCTCATGCGCAGAGCCTTGGAAGGATGGTCGGAATCTAGCGATTAGAGCAACTTTGAACTCATCCCACGATTTGAAAGGTTCTCTCCCTTCCCTCCACTGGTACCAGTTCAATGCCTTACCCTCCATGCAGACGGCCGCGGCCTCAACCATTTCTGACGACCCAAATTTGTTGATAGCAAAGTAGCGGTCAGCGCGAAAAGTCCATCCGAAAGGGTCTTCTCCACTGAAAATCTGGAGTTCCAGTTTTCGGCCCTTCTTCTCTTCTTTCCCACCTTCCCTATTTGTTTCTTGTCCCTGTTCTAGATCATTCCCAGATTCTGTATTTTCAGAATTTGAGTGCGATTTTTCATGGTATCGTTTCTCATCCCTCTCCTCTCTTAATCTCATTAATTCCTTCATCTCTGTCAAATACTCCTTGAGGCTTCCCATATCTGTTTTTACTGAACTCATATCCTCTTGTACAGACTTCATCTCCTTTTCCATATTTTCCATCCTACCCTCCATCTTCGATTTGACCATTCCCCGTGTGTGATCGTTTGTGTGTTGTCTTTCGAACCTGCTCTGATATCAATCTGTTGGAAACCCCCTGCAATCCAAAAGTTCCACAACCAACAACACAAACACAGAGCAAACAGTATGTGCAAAAAGAAGCAAAAGCAGATTGTATTGATAGAAACTGAACAAAATGAAAACAGAAGAATTGAAATAACTGATAGTCCCAGCCGTTCGAGGAGCTGGGGACCTCCCAAACAATTCCAGACAATTCCAGAGAAAATATTACTTGATTCCTACTCTCCCACATACTCTCCCTTTTATAAGCTACTTCTTCCAACTGCACCCCTCCCCTTATGACAGCCAGGTGTACAACCTCCTAACAAACTCATCATCAATCCTAACAACCCTTAATGCCCACCTCACCATTTTGTAACAAACCCATATTCACGTGTCCCTTTTCTTATTCCTTCCCCTACCCTTAGATTTATAGACCTTATGTATGGGGGGTCTAACATGTACTAATATTTATTTCGGGTCTCAGATGACTGCATTGGGAAACAAATGAATTGTGAAATACTGATTGACCCCTATCATTGCTACGACATGACCGTCACCCACATCTTTTCTGAAAAAAATAAAAGTGAGATATGGTGTGTACCAGTACCATAAAGAAGGCAATTCTCAATCTCAATCCACTGATAAGAAGTATTTTTTTTTTTTTTTTTTTTTGTGGGTTAAGTTGATAAGAAGTTTTAATGCAAGAGATACAAAGCAAAAAATTATAAAGTTTAAAAACACATGGGTCCGATTGCGACTTTAATTGATGCCTTTTGCATTACTCTTTAAGTAACCGGAATTTTAAAACCGAAAAGAAGTATTTTATATATGTTAATATATATTAGGTTGCTACGAAGGTCACTGTTGTCCAACTATGGTGCACATTTGTGAATGTGGCACAACAAAACAACCATCCATGATTAGGTTTTAAGCATTACATTGGTAGCAGGTGTCCTTTAGAGGTCATAAGAAAAGGAGTCTTTCTCTAGATATCCACAATATATATTTAGAAACAAGAAATGTGAACTTACAATCGATCGAACTTTGATGGTATCATAAAACAACCAACCGCATAGTGATGACGGGGCTAACAATCGTGATCCGAACAGGGAAGACTTCTAGCAAAGAGATTAAAGAGTCCAATTTTCTTCACACTGGAATCATTATACCAAAACTAATGCAACCGATCACTTTTACTTGATATACTTAACATAAAAAGGAAAAACAAAAGGTAATTAAAAGGAGCTACCCGTATCACATTTTCACCTTTTTATTGTAAAGAGAGGCAACAATGTTGTCGGTGGGGTTAGAAACTAAAGTACCAACGACTCCATGCATAGGTCGCTAAACATGTTACTCCAAGTTGTTGAACTCGAGCAATCCTCCTTTTTCTTTTGAACAAATTTTTTTATATATGAGATCCACCGAATGCTCAAACGATGAAAACATGATCATAGAGGCGCAAATAATGATTAGTCAAAACAATTAATAAAAGAGAAATAATGAAAAGGTTGTCAAATTAAAGACTCACATTAATAACTCTAAGAAGGCAAGAATAAGCTAATAGCTAACTATTACTCTGTTAGCTGGCACTCAAGCGATGGCAACTCGATAATTAAGCACATATGTTCTCGCATATTGCACTCATGGGCACTAAAGCATTAGTACGTTTCTCATTCCCACGATTAATTTCAGCAGAGGTTAAAATATGATACAGCAATGAAAGATAGAAATTTAACAAAGAATGGAAGCATAACTCAATTGAAGAAGACACCAATATAGTTATCCAAGGCCCTCAAAAGTACAAAGAACTAACAACCGATCACTAGCAACCACGATGCATCAAGTCATGTCACAACATGCCATTAATCTCATTTTAACCAATTTGCTCAAACTCTTCTGGAAACACCACCCATTCCAAAAACTTAAAGTCTCTAGGAAAGAGTGGAATGTTGGGATCCCACATTGAAAGGGAAAAGGGTAGGCATGTGGGTTATAAAGGCTTGGACACCCTCCCTTGGCAAGCCGGTTTTCCAAGGAGAGTTCTACCCAAGCCCATGAAAGACCCATGGCCTAGCCCAAATTGTTGAGTTATTGGAGTGGGTTCCTATCAATTGATATCGAGCATGATCCTGTGCCTATGTGGCGGCGCACGCGTGGCAGTCGACCGTGGCGGTGACCTTGGGCTCGGGCTGCTACCCCGAGAAAGGGCATAGAGGCCCGAGGGAAAAGGGGATCCGCGTAGTCACCCAAGGGGTAAAGAGGCCGACATGGACGTCAGTTGTGGAATCGTGGTGGAATGTTGGGATTCCACATTGAAAGGGAAAAGGGTGGGCATGTGGGTTATAAAGGCTTGGGCACCCTCCCTTGGCAAGCCGGTTTTCCAAGGAGAGTTCTACCCAAGCCCATGAAAGACCCATGGCCTAGCCCAAATTGTTGAGTTAATGGAGTGGGTTCCTATCAATTGTTGGGGCTGAATAATCTGGGTACACTCCTGGATCCATATTGAAAACCAGGCCCAACTGAACGTGACCCATTGTTTGCTTCTCCTTGGGCTTCTTCTGAAGCCCGGTTCTTATCTTCAATCCGTTGGGCTAGCTCAATTATTTGAATTAAGGAGTTGGGTTGGGCCAATCTCACCTCAGCCCTAATCTTTGCTTTTAACCCATTAACAAATGCAGCCGACGCCCTTTCCAGGATGTCAGAAACAGTTGAGTATCATGCTTTGTTTCGATGGGGTGTTTTTCGGGCATTGACAGTTTTGAGGATGACGTACAACAAGATGGCAAGTTACGGCAGATTATCCAACAGCTCCTGATTGACCCAAACAGCCATCCTCGTTTCAGACTGGTGGGACGCCATTTGATGTATCACTACAGATTGGTCTTACCAAAATCAGGGCCTCACATTGATCAGATTCTGCAAGAATTCCATACTTCACCAATTGGAGGTCATTCTGGGTTTTTTAAGACATACAAGCGAATTTCCAATGTGGTGTTTTGGGACGGAATGAAGAACGACATCAAGGCATTTGTAGCGGCTTGCAGCATATGCCAACAGAATAAGTACGATGCTCTGAGTCCAGCAGGGTTACTCCAACCTTTACCTATTCCTCACCAGGTTTGGGATGATATTTCAATTGATTTCATTATGGGATTGCCCAAAGCACATGGAGTTGATACTATTCTAGTTGTTGTCGACCGGCTCACCAAGTATAGCCACTTTCTCACTCTTAAACACCCATATACAGCCAAGACAGTAGCAGACTGTTTGTACAAGAGGTGATCAGGTTGCATGGATTTCCAAGAACCATTGTATCCGATCGAGATAGGGTTTTCATGAGTAATTTTTGGGCTGAGTTGTTTAAGCAGTCTGGAACCCAATTGAACATGAGTTCAGCTTACCATCCGCAAACGGATGGCCAAACCGAAGTAGTCAACCGTTGCTTAGAGACTTACCTCCGGTGTTTTGTCAATAGTCATCCCCAGCAGTGGCCCAAATGGGTGCCATGGGCAGAATTTTGGTTCAATACCACATATCATAGTTCCGCAGGAATGTGCCCCTTTAAAGCTCTATATGGTCGTGAACCTCCGACCGTATTACGGTATGCTGATCATACTTCTCCAGTTGATGAGGTTGACCAACAACTCCAGCACCGAAATCACATCATCGAAGAATTACGGGCAAATCTTCTCAAGGCTCAAAGGCGCATGAAGATGTATGCTGACCGACATCGCCGAGAGGTCACATTTGAGATAGGGGAATCAGTCTACTTGAAGTTACAACCATATCGGTTACGATCCTTAGCCCGTCGCTATAATGAGAAGTTGAGCCCGCGGTTTTATGGTCCTTTTGTCATCACCGACAGGATTGGAGCTGTGGCATACAAATTAGCCTTACCTCCTTCAGCCCGCATTCATAATGTATTCCATGTTTCGCAATTGAAGAAAGCAACCTTCCAAATTCCCAACAGCCAGCCTCTTACGGCAACTCTTAATGAGGATTTAACGTTACAACTTGAGCCAGAAGCTGTCCTCAAGAAAAGGAAACTTCTGAATGGCCAGTGGGAAGTGCTGATTCAATGGAAGGGACTACCTTCCTATGAAAACACATGGGAAGATTTTGACATTATTCACCATCAGTTTCCTACATTTCACCTTGAGGACAAGGTGGTTCTCCTTGGGGAGGGTAATGATGAGCAACCAATAAAGATAATGCACCACAGGAAGAATAGGAATAAGAAGTAGAGGAATATAGCCAAATATTTGTTAGGGTGGAAGTTAGGATTTGTTTTAAGTTGGTTTGAAGGAATATTAGTTGGGACAGGTGGCAGCTGATGATGGACGTAGGTGGAATTCAATTAGAGTAAAGGGTAACAGGAGAGAATAAAAGGGGAGGAGTGAAATAGAAAAAGATAGAGAATTATCAAGTAAACTGTGGAGTGGAGGCTGCTGACCCTCGAAGTCAGTATTTGGGAGGTGGCTGACCCTCGAAGTCAGTCTTTTGATTTCTTTTTGATTGTATTCTGCATTATTGTTTCTGAGTTGTTTGCCTACTAAATACTGAGGATAGGACTGTGGGAACTTAAGTTTCTCTGAGTGTAATGCTTCATTGGGATTAATACACAGGGTCCTTTTACTGTTTTGGTGAATTTAACGTGTGAGTTCAGATTATTTGTTGGTAGTTTAGTTGATTTGCAGGTCTGGTCCTATCAGAAAGATTCTGAAACTGTATTTAAGCTCTAGCACATACTATCACATGCAAGGCCAAATTTTGAATTGACAGACAAGTCAAATTGATCGAAAACACATACTAACACATAAGAATCCAAACATGTATTCTAGGTCAATTATGTTTTTATAGTATGTCGAAAACAGCCAATGCCAAAGACATAAACTTACAGAAATTGACCCAACCGTATTGTTAAACTCTTAACGGTTTTAAACTGATAATTGATGGAAATCATAAGCAGGAGTGCATAACTAGATAGGGACTGTTTTCAGGAATGCTAAAATGTAAGCTTGCCAAATATGCTAGACATGTTTGCAAATACAACAACTATTATCCTACCAAAAGATTGTTAAATTGATTAGCTAAGTTATTAGCTAATACAACTTAACAAAAATTATTGAAAGCAGTGAATAGTAACATTACATGGAAGGTTCCGACCACAAAGTGGAAAAAGTCCCTTGTAGAAACTGCAATCAAATATGTTCCAAATTTAAGTAAACATCATGAAAGAAGGACAAAGTTGACATCAAGCTTTTGGGGACCATACCCAGCGAGTCCTTCAGTTGCATAAACTTTTGGAAATCCATCACTCAAACCCTTTGCAAAATGAGGCTGAGTTTGAACACGAACTTTGACGGATTCAAAAGGGCAGAGTGCTACATCAGCAAAAATTTGAGCCGATGCACTGGAGAGAAAGAATATGGAAGTCCTGTTATAATCTACCAAGACATCAGAGTAAAGCCTCTTAAAGTATTTGTAAAGTCCAAATTTGCAGCCGCCTTAAACACCATATCCACAAAACTTTCCTGACCAGCCTCTCCAAAGGGAAGAAGGGCCTTGTTCTCTCCATAGGGTAGAGAACCCTGAGGACATGCTCTTATACTTGATGGGATTTACCTAAATAAACAGAGTAACAATATGAGTGTTGTTAAAGAAACAGTACTAAGAACTAAGATGTGATTGAGGAAAAAGAAAGACTACATACCAAACACAGTAGAAGAGACTCATGATGAGAAAAACAGTTTAGAAAACTAAGCATCACATTAATATTTGTTTAATTTGTTAAGATCAATATGCAGGAAAGCCACATTTCTCAAACCAGAGAAAACGTGGAGGTCCATGTAGCCACCAAAATCAACTGTGTCTTCTATATATATAAAATAAATAGACTCAAGATCAATGATATCTGTGATTCATAGAACCAATATTCATCATGCCAACAAGATAACACAATAATAACAACGACTCAGTTACGACCTGCACATGCTTGTATAAAAATGAACCAATATACTCCCAAAAGGGCGTTGGAGTTGCTACAATAATGAATTACTAATATCCATGAAATCACTTTTGCAAGTCTAAAGAGCATTCATTCCTTGAACATGAGATGTTATAAGAAAAAAAAAAAAAAAAAGCATCTCTTCCTTCTACGTATAGACTTCAGGTTTTTTAATTTAACATAAGTACATCTCTACAATAAAAAATTATAAAGATCTACACGATCAAAAAACAAAAAGATTTTGCTTTGGGGCATGCTATTAAATTGCAACTACAGAGAAATGATGTAAAGGCATTATCTCATTCATTTGTATGAAAATTCAGGATGGTGTTGGCTAAACCTTCAACAATATGGTAGAAAAGAAGGAACCGAAGCACCTCTATTAGCTATGAACTGTAGCCACGCACCGCAGAGAAGCAAGCATCAACTAAAAATTCTGGAGAGAAACTAGAGTACAAACCATCCGCAAGAAGAAAAAATCTGAGTTTGATGAAAGCTACTGCTTTGCCATAAAGTTCTGAAGGGCTGATGCATTTTCAGCAGTTGCTGAATGGAGAAGCTGACTGCATTGAAATGTGGCTTTACACTCCTGTGCTTAAGCTGATAAATTAGTTTCCTCCAATAATAATATGACACCACTTACCATGAAGAATGGCATGAAGAGATCCTTTTGAAGTATGCTAATAGACAAGGACACTAGAGGGCCATCAATGCAATAACCAACAAGCTCAACAACATTTTCTTGTTTAAGTCTTGATACCATGGAAACCTGTAAAATCATGTGTGAACTATTAAATTCGACAAAATATTTATTGCAATACAATAGAAGAACTGAAGATAATGCATAATAATAAGCCAAACCTGTGCTAGAAATTCCAGGTCTGGTTGCTTACTGGAATCTAATTTCTTGATGGCTGCAGCTGCCCTCAGTGCATTTTATGCCTCCTTATCGTATAGACCTTACTAATGGCTGGTCTACTTGTAGCACAACGTTTTCTCTTCATACCTAACAACTCATCTGCCTTTTCTTGCTGGCCAGTTTCCTGAAGCCCCTTGATCAGGATGTTATATGTAAAATCGTTCGGCACTAGGTTTCCGTGAAGAGAAAATTTATTAAACAGCTCCAAAGCAGTTTCGAGGCTCCCTATTTTAGACAATTCATCAATGAGGGAATTCAAGCATTCAATGCCAACTGCAAACTTATTATCTACTAAGGTATTAAACATTTTCACTGCTTCCAAAACACATCCATTCTTGCAAAGTCCATCAATGAAAATGTTATATGTCCAAGAATCAGCAAAAGCACCTCTAAGTTTTATCTCATCAACAAAATTCCGGGCACCTTTTACATTACCTTTAAGAAAAAGGCCGGTTAACAAGCTGTTAAAAGTAATCACATCAGGCCTAATTCCTTTAAGAATCATCTCTCGATAAAGATAAAAAGCTTTGTCGACTTCTTTATTCTTACAATACCCATTAATTAAAGTATTGTAGCAAACAACATTAAGTCTATACCCCCTTCCACTTACAAAATCAAAAACCTTCCTTGCATCATCAATTCTATTTTGTAAGCAATAACCGTTAATTAGAATGCTGCAAGTATAAGCGTCGGGATCCACACCTCTTTCAATCATTTCTTTGAAAAACCCCTTTGCATCCTGCAATTTCCCTTTCTTGCAATATTCATGTACGACCACAGTAAAAGTCACCACAGAAGGCCGCACACCTTGATCCACCATCCGATTAAATAAACTTTTACCCTCTTCCCAATTACCCACAGAACACAAACCATGGATTAGAGTGGTATAAGTGATCGAATTAGGCCTACGACCAACAACAATCATTTTCTTAAACAAAGCCCTTGACTCCACAATATTTTTCTCTACACACAGACCTTTAATTAAACAATTAAAAGTCACAGCATCAGGCCTGAAACCCTTCTTCAAAATCCCCCCAAAAAGGGCAAAACCATACAAAACCCTTTTGATTTTACACATGCAATTAATTAAAATGTTCAAACTCTTTAAATCTGGAGACAACCCAGTTGAATTCAACTTCTTATAACCCAAAATCACTTCAAAATAATGCTTCTTCTTTGCAAGTGCACCAAACAGTTGGTTGAATGATGACATTGGAAAAATGGGTTGGGAATCAATCATGTAATCGAAAAAGTAAAGAGCTTCATTGACTGTGAAGTTACCTGATCGACAATTTTCTTCAAGGAATTTAGCAAGTGAAAATTGTTGAGGGTTTTTTTTGAAAGAACATAAAAGTTCATTTTTGGAACTCGAAGTTGTGAGGTTCTGCAAGGGAGTTAATAAGTATGAAAAATTACCTTTCAGAGATGGGGTTTGACAGAATGAAGACGAACGAAATGGGGCTCTCAAAGCCATGAATTGAAGAGAGTTTTTTTGTGGGTTTTGGAGACAGAGAAGAGCTTTCAATGGATCAAACAATTGTTCGGTCGGCAATGGCTCACAAACAAAGCTTCAGGACAAGACAAGAAGTGGGCACCCGATAACATCAGCACTTGCTTTTTGCTGAATGCGGAGATCCCCATTTGTTAATGTCCACCAAGTATATATTTATTTCAATGAAAGCTTCATGTTTGTGTTGGCCCAATTTCCATCTCGCTGAGATCAAGATGCCAATTTTAAATCTTTGTTCACCAAATCCATCAATAAGCACCTCTTGTTATTTATGTAATTTTTTTTCCTGTTATCTATATGTCTCAATAATTCATATAATTGATAGTTCATTAACAGGGTATAGCTATTGTACATGTATATATGTATTGATTAATAGGATAGCTGATGTATAAGTTTATAACACCCTCATATTTTGGGTATTCAGGCTAACATATTGGGGAGGTTATTGTCAAACATTTTCTTAGAATTAGAAGTTGTCCATTCTGAAACTCATTAGAGAATGAGGCCCAATTATTTGATTTGGATAATTAAAATGGGCTAAATGAAATAAATACTGCTTATGGGTTTAATTGAATTCATGGGTTTGATGAGTTTAAATTGGTTAAATGGGTTGGCCGAGTATTACTTTAAGGCCTGGTTAATTTTTGGACTATTTGGTTCATTTAATTGAATTAAAATGGGCTAGGTTATGCAGTTGGAGTTTTATGTGTGTCAGTGAGTTGACCTATTATTATTAATAAGGCCAAAAATTGTGTTGATTGGGTTTTTAGGTTTTGTAATTGGTGGAAGGATCTTCAGGTGGCAGTTTGTTAGTCTTGCAAATATTGAACCACAGGCAAAGGGATTAATATGTTGAATATTCGATGAATAGAGTATTCAGCTTTGAAGTTCTATTCGGTTTTAGTTAAGAGTTTGAGTAGAGGTGTATCATGTTGTGTAGGAATAGGTTTAAGGGCCATATGTAACTAGTGGAATTGGTATGATAAAATTGAAATATAGAAGGCCTTATAAAAAGAAATGGATTCAGCCCAAATGCAAGAAGTTGTGAGTAATGGTATTTTGGGTTGACTTTTACTTTGTGGAAAGATATATTAAATTGGGTTGGGTTTTATTTAGGAAGTTGATGGGCTAATTTAATTCGTTAGTTTAATTGTTTGAATGGGTTGGCCCATAGAGAATGAAGCTCAATTATTTGATTTGGGTAATTATGTTATTAAAGGAGTAATGGGCTAAATGGAATAAATTGTGCTAATGAGTTTAATTGAATTAACGGGCTTGATGGTGTTAATGAATTTAAATTGATTAAGTGGGCTGGCCTACTATTACTTTAAGGCCTAGTTAGTTTTTGAGATATTGGGTTTATTTAATTGGTGGCCTTGTATTACGGTAAGGTAGTAGTCTCTTTTTACTCAAATCTAAAATTCAACTTCTCCTTTAAGGAATTCAAGATGAAATATGTCTAGAATGAATATTATGTCCTCGTGAAATCTTCACACTACACACCGTCAAGGAATGAGTCCATTTCAGTATCGTCACATTATAGGTTCAAATGCCATAGTACCAAGGGGAGAATTTAGGAATAACTCTTCGTTCATTATTAAATCCTTGCACTCGTTCTCCTCTTTCTTTTATTATTCTCTCTCTCTTTCTCTATATATATATACTATTCCTATTATATTTTATTCAAAAGAATTTAAAAAAAAAAAAAAGCCCACATTCATCCTTAACTTTTGGAATATGAAACAAGCTTCATGACTCATGAGGAATTGCGAAGAAGAGTGTGGAGAGATGTTACTCACCTCTCTTGTCACAAGTACTTAGCCTGCAGGTCTTGTGTTCGAGAGGTGGGGAAGGCGAAAGAAACCCACTTGTAGGGGTGGGGATATTCCTATGAGTGGGCCGCATGGGAAAGCCCCTTGCCCGACGGCCCAAGGGCAGGGTAGTTGAGGGATAGCCCATGGTCTCACACATAATCACATACTTTTTCATTAGTGACGTGAAATATTGACATCATATGGTATGACTATTGTGAAATAATTTGGACATAAGACACTTTTTATTTTCTAATGGAGATTCTATGATGTTAGATTGAAGAAGATGGAGAATCATGTTGTTATGCTAAAATTTTCCATTTTGTTGCCTTGTTTCTTTCATTGACCGTGATCGACAGGGTGATTATGCCTTGGGGGATGACATGATCCCCCTTGAATTCGTATAATGGTGTGGCAGCTAACTTTAGATCTGCATCCTTGAACCCTATCTTCTCGAATGAAAATTGGTAGAGATTGTTGACTGTGCTGCCGTTATCCACTAGCATCCTGTGGACCTCATTGTTATTCACCCAGGCGGTGATGATGAGCGCATCGTTGTGAGGATGATGCACCCATCTCGCGTCTTCCTTAGTGAAGCCTATCGCTTCAGCTTTTGCTTGAGGACATTTTGTTGGTCGTAGCTCGAGGATAAGCTCGCTAACGAAAGGTTCGAACCTCTCTTCTCTTGTGTAGAGGTCTTAGGAACGTTTGCAGCTACTTCCAACATGCAGTCCACCAAAGATCATTCTAATAACATGGATCTCCCTTTGTGGACCCTACCACTACTCTTCGTCATCACCTGGCTCTTTGCGACTTTGCCGATCATTGACAAATTCTTTCAGATGACCCTTTAAAATGAGGTATTCAATCTCATCCTTGAGAGCGTGACATTCATTGTGTTATGTCTTATGTCTCGATGGTGGCAATACTTATGGGGATCACGCCTATTATGATTCCCCTTCATAGCTGCTGGTTTTGGGAGCAGTCTAACGTCCTTAGAAACTACAAAGACACATTTAGTAGAAGCGACTAAAGGAGTGTAGTTGCTGTAACAAGGAAGCAATGCGAGTGTCTTTCTAGGCTCCACTTGCTGCTTTTTGGAATTTTTTTTTTTGTCCTCGTCGACCCTTCTATCCCGATCATCTCTTTTTGTCTCCCCCGACCTGTCCTCAAACCGAACAAGAGTACTAGTCGAGGCTTTAGAGTCGTTGTGCCTTAAAGTGGTCACGAAATTTTCAGTCTATAGCTATTTCTCGGCCATATTTTAGAACCAGGTAAGGAACACATGGTCCTCAATTAGAAGTTCTTTCCAGAGGTTAGTCTACGGGCGAACTTTGGGATGTGGAAGGTTCGCACACTTCATGCCTCGAAAACAATGTCTCATCTTCAATTGAACTATAGCAAAGTCTAATTACTTCTAATGAGATTGATGAACATTTGCATATTTCGAGTAACCCAAATGAGATCGGTGAACATTCAGATATTGCAAATACTTTTAATGATATGGATGACACCAAGATATTGCAAGCACTTCTAATGAGATTTATGAATATTGAAATATTGCAAGTAGTATTCCTACTGAGATTGATAAGCAGTGAGATACAACAAGCACTCGTTATGAGTTTGATAAACATTTGGATATTACAAGTGCTTGTAATGAGATTGATGAGCATCTTGACAAGCATTCCTAATTAGACTCATGAGTATTTGGATATTACATAATTTATCATTACATCACAAAGTTTTAGTTACTCTTTATCTTCACTGTCACATCCCTCATCGAAAAGACCTTGAATTCAGTTTATGAGGTTTGAAATCTCTTACCTAAGTAAAGCATTTTGGATGTGAAAGACACGGATGTGAAACAACCAAAAGCATACCTTACCCAGGATATGAATTTCGATCTGCAAGTACTCTGAAAGGACTAAATAACACTTTGTTCTTGCAAGTATTATTAATGAGATTGATTACCATTTGCCTATTGCAGGTATTTCTAATGGAATTGATGACCACTTGGTTTTTGCAATTACTGTTAATGAGATTGATGTGCATTTGGATATTGCAAGTATTCCTAAAGGATTGATGAACATTTTTGTTCTTGGGCATTTGCATATTGCAAGCACTCTTAATGAGATTGATGACCATTTTCATATCGCAAGTATTCCTATTGGGATTGATAAACATTTTTGTACTCCAAGTACTTTCTAACGAGATTGACGAACATTCATTTGCATATTGCAATAAGTACTTCTAATGAGATGGGTAAGCATTTGGGGATTGCAAGTAATCCTATTAAGACTTAACTAATGGCGGAGACCAACATAGTCAATGACTAGGGGAGCCTTCCTTTTCATATGACTCAAATTAACGGGCACAATCCTCATCAATTTATCCAGGTATGAATGTTGACATTTGTGTTTATGTAGTTCACTTATTGATGATTGCAAGACTTGGGTGTTTCATCAGCTCTTTGTTTTCATAGTTCATCATTCTATTTGTTTTCAATCTAGAACTTGACTATTTCTTGAGAATCAGATAAGATATTCCTTCTTCTCTCATCACTTTCTCAAACAATCTTCATTATGCCATTGAATCCTTCACGTATTGTCATCATTCTCTCATTACCTTCTCACTATTTAGGTTTAATCTTTTATATATGTGGGAATAGTTTAACTGGTTAAATCTCTTGTTGTGGAAATTAAAGATTCAAGATCCTTTATATTACAAAATGGATCACCATTGTTCACCATTATGTGTAAAATGATCAAGTGAGAAGTAGTGTTGGTATAGAGGAAGTAAATTAAAATTAAATATGATAGATAAACTTATAGTAACACAGATACCACAGATCCTACCAACCATTATTTTTTTCTCAGAACCAACAACAAGACCTATACAATGACAAAAAAACATAGAGTTGCAGAGCAAACATGACAAAGGATTGAGTCCATGCATGACATAAATAGATACATGCACATACATGTGTATGTGTGAGTATGCCTAGAAGAGAAAAAAAAAAAAAACCATAACAAGTCATGTTATGTATGCATGACTATACAAAAGGAGAAAAAATTTCAACTCATCTGGCCTAGCCTGGTGAAGGCGACCAATGGGATCAAAGGTATGATGTGATGGCTAGGTTTCTAGACTACCTTAATAGTTTGATAAATGGTTTTGTTGCAGAAGTTAATAAGAAGACAAGAAATAGGTTTAGTAAAGAAAGGTCTTTGATCTGCTGGGAAAAACGGTTGATCAGTTGTGGAGTGAGTACAAGGCCAGGTATGGAATGAAAACGCTTTCTTCTCCTCTTTATAACTACAGCCCTCCATTTTGAAATGAAAATGGGTCTTCTACGTGTTTGCTTCTCATTGCAAGCGTAGTCTGAAAAGTTGAAAAGTATGAAAATGAGTTGCGTGTTTGCTTCTCATTGCAAGTGTAGTATAAAAAACTGAAAAGTTCTCTGAAAAATTGAAAAGTACTTGGGCCTCTCTACGTGTTTGCTTCTTTTAGGAAGGTGTTTGAAAAACTGAAAACTACATAGTTGAAACGGGTTGAAATAAGTATTGGCTTAGTTACATCAACTCCATAGATCTAGACAAAATGGTAACAATCCATAATTATTTAATGTTAGACAGTTTGTAAACATACTCATGAATGCAAATATCTAATCCAAATATTAAACTATCTCATGAATGCAAATATCTAATCCAAATATTAAACTATCTTATGAATGCAAATATCTAATCCAAATATTAAACTATCTTTCTTTTATGCTTATTCAATTGTTTGTTTAGGTATGTGATAATTTCTTTCAAGGTGGGTCTCCTTCTTTCCTTTGAGTTCCAAATCTCGGCCATAGGAAATCTCCCGCTCGGATTGTACTCATTCACTTATCCTTAGCCTTTGCCCCCAAAGTAGATGTGGTACCCCAACCAAATGATGGTTCACTTGTCTTTTCTTGAGTAAATTTGTCATCCATAGCCTTTCTTTCCCAAGAAGTGGTGGTATCCACATTCTTCTTTCCCCGAGATGCAGAAGCATCTTTCCAGTTGATGGACTTCCTAGAATCCTCCTGAACTTTTGCGAAGTGAACATCTTCTATACCCCAACTTCACCATGGTTTTGATGCAGAAGTCTCTACTCTTTCAACTTTATCTTTAGCTCTTTTATCCTCTAAATCCCATTGTACATACTTGAAGTAGGGCCATCTCTTCCTCTATCCTTATGCCAACTAGGCCAAGAATCTGATTTAGCTAATTTATCCTGGCTTTCATCTTTATTCCAACTAGACCAAGGATCTGATTTTGCTAATTTATCTTGGGTTTCATCATTGATCCAACCAGACCAAGGATCTGATTTTCTTGCACCACCAGACTTGTTATGTGAACATTTTTCCCAATTTAGTCCTTATCATTGGCCACAAAATTTTGGTATTCAGCACTGTCCTCAAAGACTGGCTTATCAAAAGTAGAATCCTTTTCTACGAATAGGTTCTAGTCCATTTCGTCATCTGTCTCAAGATCATCAACTTCCACACCTAGACAACCATTGTTTACTTCATCTATACCAACACTACTTATCACTTGAGATCCACAAATAATGAACTTTGCAAGCATTTAAGATCCTTCATAAACACAAATTAAAATGGTGATCAATTTAATTTGTGTTTATGCATGAGGTTGGATGGAGCTTGTGGTAAGAGAAAAACACAAACAAAAGAGGTAGGGCTTAATTAACAAGGCTAGGTCCATTGTCAAAAATATTTTAACATTAATTACTTATCCATGATCATATCATGATTTTGCCTACTTAAGCTATGTCTCAAGAGAGTGGTTATCACTCACTAAATATTTGTTTTTTTCTATATGCATAGGAAAATATTCACAAAGAGACTAAATAAAATAGATGTTGAACATCGATTATCAATATTAATCGGGCCGCTCACATTTTTCCCTTGTTTCAAAGATAACCATAAAGTCCAAGTACTAAAAATAGATGATGAGGAAGGGAATGCGTGGCCCTTTCAAATGATCATAAGCAAAGGAAGTTGTGGAAAGATTGTTATGTCAGGTGCATGGCTTCAATTTGTTAGAAGTAAGCAACTTCAAAGTGGTTTCAAAGTCCAATTGTTCATGGAAGAAGATGTAGTTACAAGAGATGTGAAGTACAAGGTTAAATTGAAGAAACCTCATACTATATTTTAATAGTGTTTATGGTTAAGTACCCTACACTCTTGGATAAAGGCAGTTTAATATGTTCTAGCTCTGTTTTAGGTTGAAGGGTTCTGTTTTCTACACCTACCATATGATAATATAATAATGGGTAACTATAATAAAAAAAGTTGAATGAGGATTAGAAAGTATTAATGATAATCTATTCCTACTGAAAGCACCTACTGTTCTTTACTGGCAATAAAGTTATTAATTGATTGAATCACATGGTTTTTTTTTTGGTAACTGGTAATTTTATAAAGAAGAATTACATCTATCCAGGGAAGCCCTACAAGCGCCACAACCCCTGAAACAAAAACAAAGGACTAAACAGCTTAAAAATTATAAAAGAAAACAAGGATATACAATCCTTTGCAAAACAACAGACACCAAGAACAACTGAAAACTACCTTGGATGCCTATACAAACGGCCCACAAAGGAGACAAAGAACAAAACACTGCCTAAACCCCAAGGGGTGCCTAAAAAGAACCAGAGGAGCTGCGTAAAAGAACCTGCAAGCACCAACATTTGAATCACATGTTACTGTCATTAGTATACAAATGCCTTAAACAAAGTATCCAAACAATTGCATCAACGTACATGGGGTCTCCTCATATATTGTTTTTTAAACTTGTACATCCATTGCCAACTGGTAATTTTTAGAAAGTTAAATTAGGAGTGAACTACACTAAGGGATCTGATTTGTATTTTCTTATAGTTTCAATCAGAATCATCTTCCACTTGCGTTGAAGATGAATGTGCAAGACAATTGGTGAATTTGAAACGGAGAGTTGCCGACATCTGGTTATTGGATAATCCTTGGCAAGCTTGACCAAATGTATATCCCAACACAATACCAACCGAGATCAAGCACGCATTCCCAACTTTTATGTACCTGAAAAATGAAAAATAACCTTAAATGTTCAGGACTAAAAACTAGACCCTTTATGTAATTCTAAGGCTGGGGAATTCTATAGGTTTTAAAATGTCCAATTAGGGAGACAAAGTCTTAAAATGACAACACCATACCATAGTATTCATACGCCCTCTAATAAAGTCTTGCAAAATATATATTTAAGTTAATGAAAGAGTTCAAAGTCAATTGCTCTCTTTGATAGACCCAAAAAGTCAATATCAGTCTAGGACTCCTTGTAATCTTGCATTTTCACAAATTGTGAGTACTCAATCTTGTAAAGGAAAAAGTACACTTTGGAAAAAAATAATTATGAGGACATATATTGAAATTGGGTTATTTATGCATAGTAGAACATGGTATCTTATACCTTTTTATCTGGACTAACCAAGACACCTAGTGGATCCCTGAAGTTTGCACCCTAAAAAAACAATAAGAGATAGAGTTGATCAACAATAAGAAGTATCAAAAAGAGGTGTAAAACCAATAAAATGGTGTAATTCCATTAGGTAAAGTAGTGAAACCTTATTTTTTGGAATACGGTAAACTTTTTCAAAATCATCTTCGTTCAATTTCAACAACTGATGATCATATAATAACCCACGATGTGATGCATGTTGAGGAGTAGAAAAACTGACCACATCTACAAAGATGCAAATGTTGATCAACTTAATACCATTCACCAGTTGGCTATTTTATAAGATTTACATTTCCAAGAGCAACATGAATTGATTAAGCTTACGTTTTGCTTTAGTTTGATACATTTTTGAAACTTTGTGCGACTCTGTCCCATACTTCCTCTCATCCTGACTCTCATCATCTGTAACTTAAGATAAGAATGAAATTTTCATAAATGACATCAAAACACCAAACTTTAAAGCTTTTTGAAAAATTTAGGCTTCGTTTGGTTGGATTTTGGGAATACTACTTTTAGTATTCCCAAAAAAGTTAAACAGTAAAATACTCAAAAACTCACAATATTATTCAACTTTATTCAACATTTTTTAAACCCCCTAAATTTGTTAATTCAATTAAATACCCCTAAATATTTTTAATGTTTTTGTTACGGCGACTCCGGCCACCCTCCGCGGTGGTGGCTCATCCATATTTGAGGGTGGATTGGGGGTGTTTTTGTTAACTTTTAATGTTTTATTATAAGGGGTGTTTTGTAAAAAAAAAACATAGGGGGTATTTTAACAATTTGTAAATCCTACATCGTAATACCCGCCCAATTCAACTTTTTTTTTTAACTTTTTTAAAAAAACTTTTCCCAAAAACACAAAATTGTGAACCAAACGGAGCCTTAATTTAAGGATAT
Source organism: Pistacia integerrima (assembly GCA_026225825.1). NCBI lineage: Eukaryota > Viridiplantae > Streptophyta > Magnoliopsida > Sapindales > Anacardiaceae > Pistacia > Pistacia integerrima. Next base: position 50,556,943 of record CM047749.1, read on the forward strand.
ATTTTTGGGAGCAACACTTATGGTGGGAGATCTAATACATACGACATTTTCTAGCCGACGAGGTTGGTCATTGGCATATGCAATAGTGACTTCCTAGATGAATGATAATATTGGTAAAATTTTTGCCAACATTGATCACATATCAATTAAAAGACACATACCTCAAACTCAGTTGGAACCTCATGAGTTGGCAATGGATATTGTGGTAGTTTATGATAAAAGAAGAAAAGTCGATAAGATCATATAGCTCATGGTGTCATGTTCAAATGAAATTAAAGAATAAACTTGCCTTAAACGAATGGGCACCCCACAAGAAAACCCGCATCATAAATTGTGCTAAACCATAAGAACCTGCTGCCAACACCCCTAATCGAGTTTGATAATCCATGGAAACAAGACGTCTGATAGCATAACGAATAAAAAAATCCACAAGCAAACTTTAAAATATCTACAACATTCTCCATTAGAACATATCTTGGCTTTAGAAACTCAATAATGTCCATGAACACTAATAGCTGATGATTTTTTATGCCTTCCAAGGTAGCTTTTGAGTTTCTGAAATGATTGAAACCACTAACTCCTTGACATGGAGGCCTTCCACATATAAAATCAACATTGCCGTACATAGACATTCAACAAAATGAACATCATGAAAAAATTAATAATAATAATAGTAATAGCAGTAATAATAATAAAAGAGATTCACTAACAAGTAGACAACGTAACCATAAAAAAATATGTGATAAGGAACTCACAGGAAGTGACAATATCTATGACTTAAATGCTTTTGTAAAAAAATCTTTCAGTTTCTCCTTGCAGTTACAAATACAAATGTAAAGTCAGACAAATTTGTTGTATAGGAAACAAGAAAAAATGAAAGGAGAAAATGCAATGACAATTTCATAATGGAGTACTTTAAGCCTTCAATAGGCTTCCAAGTGTCCTCACTAGGATTGTATCCCTTCCAACGCACCTGAAATTCACATATAATAACTAAAAGATTGTTATTAAGTTTATCAAGATGACAAAATGCAGAATACCAAGATAAAAAGCAACCCTAGAGTTGGGAAAAAATATCGGTTCCTTATACATTTCTCAAAGCCATAAGTTCTCAACCAAACTATATTAATTTGTAGTTTAGGAAAAACAAGACAAGAATGTTATATCCATGTCAATATGTTTCCTTGTTCATTGTTTATTAGGAGCCATTGCCTAGTGATATAGTTAAAACTCTAGGCAGACAAATGGAAAATGCATTGAGGTAAGACTGAATCAAAATCAAACTCCCAAGACTAGCTTAGGCAGGAACACAAGGCAATGAATGAAGAAACAAGTGAGGAATGACTATTGGCAATCAATAGATGTCAAATTCCAGTTCTCTGCCTCCATTACATTTATACAAATTTTGATTAGACAAAATTACAATAAAGCAATGCCATAAATTTGCCAAACAATGGAACAAAACAATGAAGGAAACGCCATAACTATCCAAATTAGAAAACAAACATTTCAAAGGAAATATGAAGAAAAATTTGATTAGTGATGAAATATACCATATAAAGAGCTTAACAACAAAGACAATAAAACAACTATAACATGTGGCTCGTCTTTTCCAAATGAAGTGTAGAATACCTTAAAATAGACTCTAGGTTTCTTCACTTTGTTAGGATCACCATAGCAAATAGCTAATAACCTTTCCACTTCAAAATCCTCATTAGAAAGATTGGAGAGGTGTTATCGTTTTCTTCTTCTTCTTCCTCCTGTTCTTCGTGTTCTTCTTCTTTGCTAACTAAGTTCAAACTTTGCTTTAGCTCTTTATCTGAACCAAAAAATGAGAATTGTTGACACAATTTTTCCCATTCCTTCAACAAAGACAAAAAAATCTTTCACTGTTTCATTCCTCACATGCTTATCCAAAAAAAGATGAGATATCAAACTTAACGGAACAAATCTTCATCATATGAACAATTAAGAGTACTAATTTAAAATGACACTATATTCATGTCTTGGGATGATTGTATTTCAAACTTTTTACATGCATTAGTATTTATGTCGACAACTCACCCCTACATTAAACACAATAAGGAATCAACATGCTTCCAATTAGTTAAAAAGTAATATCTTTGATATTGAAATAATGCAAATCCTTTCACTAAAAGCTAATGGAAATATCATTAGATTTCAATTATTTACTTACAGTTACTAGTTTTACCTCCGATAATGATGTACCAATGCACATGCTAATAGACATGGCACCACAACCAGCATACAAGTCTAGCAAACACATCTCAAAATTCCCAAGGGTTTTGTTTGAACCAATCTCACTTGAAATACTCGATGTATCACTATTTCTTTTATCAATTTCTGAGTTAATAAAACAATTAACATCAATTAATTGAACAGAAAAATGAAAATTTCCATATTGTGGGAGCATTATAAATTACCTGTGATTATGTTTGTAAAAGTCAGGTATGGCAATGAATATTCCATGTCATAATACAAGTCACAAGGAGGAATATTTTCCTCCTTTGTCTTTAAGTTCATCTGCATTGTCAATTGAACTAGTCATGACCCTTTATGTTGATATGAATGCAACAATTGAATCATACAATGAAGAGAATAATTAAAGGAAGCATAATGCAATCCTCTTACATTTAGGGCAACATGAGCACTGTTTACTTTAGACACAATACAATTTAGTGGATTGTCATCTTTAATATATGAGAGAAACACTCTTCTTTTGTCAACAAGATTTGCATGGTCATTAATGGCCTAGAAATGACCAAAAATTGCAAGTTCAATACACCAAAACAGATCATAAAGATATGGGTGAAAAAATATGGAATAAGTAGAATAATCACCATCTCTTCAGCTTTATAAAACCATTGAACCTTAAAGTATGGCTATCCATTAGTGCCTTCAAACAACTCAATGTTTCTAGCAATGTCATCAAGGTTCCCATCTATAGCCTGAAAATTAAGTTATTACCAATACATGAACTGGGAAACACTTTCAATGAAAGGAAGATAAAGAATAAGAAGTTACCTTAACATAAGTATTATCACCAAGATTGTACACACACCCATTTATGAAAGCTTTAGTATAATGACACTTTGCTTGTAAAACTTCTTCATCTTCATCTTCATCTAATCCAGTATACCCTGAACACAAAAATCAACACAACAATATTATTAATCAATTCACAAATAAAAATGTCTAGAAGCCCTATGGAAGTGCTTGAGTGGATCTCGAGCTATCTAGGAGTTTCTTGAATTCAAGCAAGTTGTAGCAGAACATCGGAGCAACCGGGGTGGAGTTAAAGTGTAGTGAAACAATGAGCATTTTACATTGGTTTACTTAATTTCAACTTTGTAATTGACTTGCAAATGTTTGATATAGTGGATTTGCTTTGTCTAGACATGGTCCATGGATGTAGGTGCATGAAGAACTATGTAAAAATCCTTGCGTACTTTTTTTATGTCTTTTTTATTGGTATTATGTTGATGATTGAATGGCCACTCCTACCAGCACTAATGACCTCAATCAACTTATTCTACAATAGTTTAATGAACTAGATTATTCATAAACTTTTATTTGGTATCAAAGGACATTGTGAAGAGTTATTTTAGTAGATCCATTCTTGTCTAATTGTGTTTCTGCCTTGTTTTTGCTTTTGTTTGCATCTGATTGCTTTTGCGCATTTTTCATCTGATTTGCTTGTTTTGTGTGTGTGTCCACATCTTTCTTATGTGTCAACATCTGTTTTGTGTTTTATCATGAACTGTTTTAGTGAAGGAGGGTCTACTAACAGACCACCCATGTTAGAAAGATCAAACTACCCTTAATGAAGTTGAAAATGCATGCTTTTCTAAAGTCTATTGATGAAAGGGTATGGATATTTTTTGTGAGTGGTTAGAAAGCACCCGTAGTTGTTGAAGATGAGGTTACTAAACCTAAACCAATAGATGAGTGAACCGAAGCTGAATTAGATATTGCCAATTTTAACTCAAAAGCAATTCATGCTATATTTAATGTTGTAAATGTAAATCAAATGAAAATTATTGCCAATTGTGAGATCGCTAAAGATGCATGGGATAAGCTTTAAGTAAAAAATGAAGGATCTGACACTGTTAAGAAGACAAGGCTTAAGAAACTAGTCACTGATTTTGAAAATTTGACTATGCATGATGATGAAACTATTACTCATTTTCATGATAGAATTTGTTATGTTTCTAATGAGTGTTATGCCTTGGGAAAAGTTTATTCTAAAGTTGAACTTGTCAAGAAAGTTTTATGCTCACTGCCCAAGAGATTTATTTCAAAGGTGACTTCTATTAAAGAATGTCGAGATCTGGACGCCATGGAACTTGATGAGCTGATTGGATCACTTCAAACTTTTGAGCTCAATCTGAAAAGGTGGGACGTAAAGGTCTTGTTCTAAAGCAATTAACATTAAGGCAATACGTGTATTTGTCTATCTTCAGTTTTTATACAATTTTTATAGTGATGATGGGACTATACTATTAATCAATTGGGTGGGCACTCAAGTCCTGTTGACTTTTGACTTTTCTAATTTTACCAATTTTAAGCCCATCAAATCCACAGACTTGGTGTCCTTTTAGTGGAGCCTTACTTGGTTCCACAATGAAGGTCAGAGAGATTTGGGCTAGGCCCAAAAATTTTAGATGCCACTACTTAGCTGATCCAATGGCTGTGGATTTTTTCTCATGTCAAGCTCAACTATGCTTATCAAGGGTTGCTTCACTTCACTATACTCTTTCAAATTAAAATCATAATCATATCTTCAATAAAATTATGAGCAAAATTGAAGAAGCCTCCATGTAACCCTATAATATATAGGGAAGTGGGAATTTTATTTTTGATAGTCCATAAATCTCCCAACTTCACTAGTTCAAAATTCAAGTTCTTGTCAAACCTTAAAATCTATAAGCAACGTGTAAATAGTTTTGTACGTATTTGTGAGAAAACTCAAACCCTAAAACTTGTAGAAAGAAACTATAATCTTAATCACACGGTTGACCCTAATGGGTTGCACAAACAGCTTATTAGAGATAAGTATGTTATATGCAAAAATTTAGCCACAATTCTCAACACTCCACACACCTATATGCCACAGTATTGAATTGAAATGTTGATATTGTAATTAGGTGGCCTACATAAATAAGTAATGCTTATGAGAATCTATTAGTTTTTTTTATAATCAAGGGAGTCCAAACTAGCTTACGTGCATCTCAACTAATCCCCCAAGACCCAAGAACTACCGGCCGAGTAAGAGCTCTAATGGCCACCTGTGAGACCCTTAAAGATGCCAAGAGCATGGGCAGGCATGTGGCTTTTATCCTTGGCCACAGCCTTGCCAAGACAATACATAGGTGTATGCTAAACAAGGATGGGCAAGATCAGGCATAAGGTGCTTGAGCGTTGGGATGCCAAACACTCACCGATGAGATGGCTAGCGGGTCTGGCACTTGCAAGCTTGAACATGTACTTGCAGACATGTATCAACATGGGCATGGGGCACCCATGGGTAGGTCAAGCAGGCACACGAGCGAGGACGTGTGCAAACAGGCAAGGCGAGCAGCAAGTGGCTGAGTACACACATAAGGCAGACATCAATGTGCATGTGGACATGCGCCAGATGATGGGATGCTCAAACAAGGCTACATGATTGCTAGACAAAGGCTGTGGGGCGGTTTTGTTTGTCTAGATAGACTTTTATGTGAGCAAACTGCTTAGTAATTGCTAGATAGGGTTGTAACTGTTGTTGTAACCACTATGTAACTGCTATGCCAACATTGTAACACCCCACTTGAGGTACGTAGTTAAGATTTGATGAATGACTTGAATGTTTGTTGATTTATCTTTATTTGAGTCTGTATGTTGCTAATATTGCTTGGTTTACCCTTTGTTGAAAGGGTGGCTTGGTTTGGTTGAGTGATTGCCCTGAAAATTGTAAGACTTGGCGAAATATTGAGGTTACAGTCTTCACCGCGGCGATGAGGTGCTACAACCCCGTGTAGTTGCTGTGAGCTTTCGCCGGGGCGAAGAAAATAGCTTCGCCTCGGCGAAGACTCGGCTGAATGTTCCCCTTGAGTTTTTGAGAATTCTTCCTTTTGAGACTCAATGACCATTCTACCTCTTTTTAGCAAGAAAAGTGGGGAGTGAAATGTAAGGAAATTGCATGGAGAATAGTTTGAATGAGTTTGTGTTTGCAAAGAATGAAAGGTCTTAGATGAAATTTCAAAGAAAGAGCAAGGGTATTTTGGGAAAGAGTGGAGAAAATATGAGATATTAAGGGTTTAGCTTTAGAAACCCTTTCATTGATTCTTCTCCACCGCCTCCTTCATCTTTCACTTCTCTCAAATTTTTCATTCAAATTCCAAGGATCTTTGAAGAGCTTTTGACTAGAAATTTATACAAGTTGATCCTAAGCACTAAAAGGTGAGAATCCTTACTCTAGAGGTAATTTTTATTGTTGAAAGAGTAGGATCCTTATTGAGTTTTGTATTGAAGGTTTAAGAGAAAGTATCAAACCATCAAGAGTATAGAGATTAAGTGGATTCTACTTGTGTCTAAGGTAAGTAAATCCCCCTAAGTTGTGATTTGCTTGATTGAATGATGTGTAGAGACTTTTTAAATGATTAATGTTTGGATTTTTATGTTTGAAATGAGTTGATGAATGAATGAATGGGTTTAATGTTGATTTATGAAGAAATTTCCACCATGAGAAGGGTGGATTGTGTTGATAAATTTTGGTACAAGTATGGATAGAATTAGAAGGACTTGAGAGGAATATTTGAAGTGTGTTTTCTTTGCAGGATGTGTGATAATTTGAAGGAGTTAAACTCCAATTTTGGATGGTTAATAAAGAAGTATAATTAAAGTTAGAATAAAGTTTATGTATACACACACATTGTTTGATGAAATGCCTAAAAGAAGCATGAGTAGAAGTAGAGAACCTTACTTTATGCAACATAGCATATTTGCATGTCATGAACGCATATAAGAAAGATTTTAGGCATGAGTCATCCATATGCATATGTTTAATTGAGTAATCACATGAGAAAGAAATATGAGAAATGAGAAAGAAACACTCTATGAATAGAGATAAAGAAAAGAACCAATTCTCTTAGAATAAAGAGAAAGAAAGAACTAGCACTAGAGGATAAAGTGATTATTAAGTGCTACAGAAAAGAAAAGAAAATAGGTTGTGCGATGGGGAACTCGTGAGTGTAGAGTTACCCTCATGTAAACCGTTATGAGAAAGAGCGGTCTCCGCCATGAGAGAGCAGAATGCATGTAAACCGTTATGAGAAAGAGCGGTCTCCGCCATGAGAGAGCGGAATGCATGTAAATCGTTATGAGAAAGAGCGGTCTCCGCCATGAGAAAGAGCATGTAAACCGCTATGAGATCTCCGCCATGAGAGCGGAATGTATGTAAACCGCATGAGAGATGGTCTCTATGAGAAAGGTAATGAGAATGAGAAAAAGAAAAGAATAGAAAGAAAAGAAAAGAAAAGAAAGAAAATGAGATTTTGAATTAGAAAAAAATGACAAGAGTACGAAAAGAATCGATGAGTAATGCACGAGGATTATAGAGTAGGAGATTTTACTTACTGGGCATCTTTGTGCTCACTCCCTTGTTTTCTTTGTTGTACAGGACATAGGTGAGGACCTGGTCGGATAGACGTCGGCAAGCGGGGAGACTTGGCTGCACTGTCCACTGTTTTCGTTTTTGAGAGTCTTTTGTAAAAATGATGTTGTACTTTGTAAAGAATGTAATTATTACGTAAAGAAAATTTTTTGGGCCCAACTGTTTTGATAAATATGCTGTCTTTTTATTAATATATATTATGAATATGGTAGTAGAAAGAAGTTGTTACAAACATGTATATAAGGTAAGCAAGTTGTATAATGAGAGAGAGAGAGAGAGAGAGAGAGAGGCAAGGGATATGTGTCTGTATTCCTTTGTTGTAACTTGGGTGCTTAATCTGTGATTGTGATCAGATTGTAATAAGTGGGAAACACTGTGAGGGTGCTTAAGTTCCTTGTATTTGGAATCTATAATATAAGGTTGGGTTTTCTCGTATATTTTGTGTATTACAATTTCATTAGCCTCTCTTATGTGTTGTGTTTATAATCTATAACAGGGATACACACACTTGAGAAAGGCTGACAAGTGCTTGGCGTGCTTGTGCCGAATAACGCCTAGAAGGGAGTTTAGGCCTTGTGATAGTGGTATTAGAGCCAGGTTGGACCAAGTTCGTTCTTAAATTTTCCTTATTGTTGTTTCATGCCAAGAAGGGTTGAGATGGATGCCTTAAGGGAAATAGTGACTCGGTTAGAGGAGATGCTAGGTGAAATTCAAGATGGCCAGGCTATGACCATCAATAAGAGACTTGATCAGACTGATCAGAGTTTCGAAATTCTCCATAAACAATTTATGGAAATGTTGGACATGACAAACAAGAGACTTGAGACCCTAGAGAATGACAATGTCTTGCTGAAGCATGCTCTTCCTCGTAGTCTTGATGGGGGAAGTACAGCCAAGATTAGAGTACTTGAACCTAAGGCTTTTCAAGGTGCTAGAAATGCCAAGGAGTTGGAAAATTTCTTGTGGGATATGGAGTAGTATTTTGAGGCCGCAAAAGTCCCTAATATCGAGAAGGTCTCAATAATCAGTATGTATTTGGCTGGTGATGCTAAATTGTGGTGGCGCACAAGATTGGCAGATGATGTGAGTGCAGACTCAAGGTTGATATTTGGGACAAACTCAAGAAGGAATTGAAGGATCTATTCTTATAGGAAAATACATCATGGAATGCTAGGGACCGGATGAAAAAATTCCAACAAAAGGGTACTGTGAGGGAGTATGTAAAGGAGTTTAGTTCCTTGTTGTTAGACATTCAAAACATGTCCGAGAAGGACAAGTTGTTTAACTTTATGTCAGGCTTGTAAGGTTGGGCGCAAGTTGAATTGAGAAGGCAAAAAGTGCAAGATTTGCCTAGTGCTATTGCTATGGCGGATGGGTTGGTAGACTTCAAAAGTAATAAGGAAAGAGAGCTTATTGTTGCAGCAAAAGTAAAGAAGAAGGAACACCAGGAAATTAAAGGAAGCAAGAAGAAAAACTTCCAATTTTAGAAGAGAAATTAAAGGAATGTTATTTAAATTACTAAATTGTCCTCTAATTAAATAGCATTATTATACTATTATTTAGATTATTATATAACCCTCTCACATTTAAAAACTTAGCAAAAACAACCCCCATAATGCACCCCTACAAACCCGCACAATCGACTGGCCGCTAGTAGCCGCAACCTAATCACTCCACTGACGGCCGGAAATGGCCTCCGTGCGTCGATATGGCCATTTTTGACCAAAATGGCCATATCGTAATAGATCTGTTCAGAAAATGGCAAGATCTTTCTGGCCAGATCCACTGATCTGGCCATCGATATGATCTGGTCGAAAATGGCCGATGCGGATGATCTAGCTAGAAAACGACTAATTCTAATGTGGTCATTTCCGCGTATCTCCAATCTATATCAACGGCCATATCGATGGCCGTATCGGTGGATCCCGCCGTAAAGATCTTGCCGTTTTCTGAACAGATCTATTACGATATGGCCGATAATGGTCATATCAACGCACGACGACCATCTTCGGCCTTCTGTGGGTTGTTCCGTCGGTGGGGTCGGTTGGTGGGTAGGGCGGTGGCTTGGGTGGGCTGCAATTTGTTTTGAATTCAAAGATAATTTTATCCAAAAAGTTAATTAATTGGGGTAAAATTGTAAAAGCCAGGTTCATGTCAATTGATTTTAAAATAAGGGCATTATTGTCCAAAAAAAATTATTAATAAGAGATAACACTGTAACAAAAATAAGATAACCAAGTAATCGTACAATACCTAAGAAAATGGAGGTAATCAGATTACCTCCAATATTACCATCAGTAACTACTATTGGTATAGAAAGATTACTGGAATTTTATATTATTTAACAACCAAACGTGATAATCAAATAATATAAGGTGACATAACATCAGAAATCATATATAACCCTCAACCAAACACCCCTTAGGGTTATAGTCTTTGGATTATGGTTAAAGACCTTAAAGTAATAGTAGGCAGCCCACTTAACAAATTTAAACTCACCAACACCATCAAGCCCATTAATTAAATTAAACCCATTACAACCTGGCCAAAAATGGCCATATTGACGCACGATGGCCATTTCGGCTTTCCGTGAGTCGCTCTGACAGTGGGGCCGATAGGTGGGTTGGGGTGGTGGCTTGGATGGGTTGCAATTTGTTTTGAATTCAAATGTAATTTTATCCAAAAAGTTAATTAATTTGGGTAAAATTGTAAGAGCCAGATTTATGTCAATTTTTATTAATAAAGGATAAAACTGTAACAAAAATAAGATAAACAAGTAATCTTACAATACACAAGAAAATGTAAGTAATCAGATTATCTCCAATATTGCTAATAGTAACTACTATTGATATAAGAAGATTATTGGAATTTTATATTACTTGACAACCAAACGTGATAATCAAGTAATAGAAGATGACATAATCTCATAAATCTTATATAACCTGCAACCAAACGTCCCTTAGGATTATAGACTTTGGATTATGATTAAAGACCTTAAAGTAATAGTACGCCAGCCCACTTAACCAATTTAAACTCATTAACACCATCAAGCCCATTAATTCAATTAAACTCATTAACACAATTTATTCCGTTTACCCCATTACTCCTTTAAAAAATTAATTACCCAAACAAAATAATTGGGCTTCATTATTTATGGGCTAATCCACTCAAACAATTAAACCCACCAATTAAATTAGCCCATCAACATAATCAAAGCCATCAACTTCCTAAACAAAACCCAACCTAATTTAATATATCTTTCCACAAAGTAAAAGCCAATCCAAAAAACATTACTCACAACTTGTTGTATTTGGGCCGAGTCCATTTCTTTTTATAATGCCTTCTATATTTCAATTTTATCATACCAACTCTATTAGTTACATATGGGTCTTAAACCTATACCCACACAACATACTATACCTCTACTCAAACTCTTAACTAAAACCCAAAGAGAACTTCAAAGCTCAATACTATATTCATCAAATATTCAAGATATTAATCCCTTTGACGTGGTTCAACATTTGCAAGACTAACAAACTGCCTCCTGAAGATCCTTCCACCAATTACAAACCAAATTCAAAACCTAAAAACCCAATCAACACAATTTTTGACCTTATTAATAATAATAGGTCAACTCACTATTATTTTGACCTTCTCTGCCTCATATTCAACTCCTTTTGGGTGAAGAAGTACTTTAGACTCTTATGATCGGTGTAGATATTACTCTTCACACCATAAAGGTAATGCCTCCAAATCTTTAAGGCAAAGACCACGGCTGCCAATTCTAAGTCATGCGTAGGGTATCTGGTCTCGTACTCTTTCAATTGACGAGAGGCATAAGCTATAACCCTACCCAACTGCATTAACACAGCACCAAGTCCCTGCAAAGCGGCTCGTATAAATGTCATAATCTACACCCTCCTCGCGGTAACACTAGTACAGAGCGATGTTAACCTCTTCTTCAACTCTTGAAAGCTTTCTTCACAAGCCGCCACGACAGCTGGACAAAAAGGAGTCTTACATTTGGTAAGAGTGTCCAATGGTTTAGCCAACTGGGCGAATCCCGCTACAAATCGCCGGTAGTAGCCTACTAAGCCTAGGAAACTCCTGATTTCTTTCACTGTTCTCGGCTTCTGCCATTCCAAGATTGCCTGCACTTTACTCGGATCTACCGAAATCCCTTCCTTTGATACGGTATGACCCAGGAATATCACTTGGTTCAGCCAAAACTCACACTTGGAAAATTTAGCACACAACTTCTTTCTCTCAACCGTTGCAATACTAATCTCAAGTGTTTCTCATGTTCTTCTCTAGACTTTGAGTAAATCAATGTCATCGATGAAGACAACAATAAACCGATCCAAATACTCATGGAACACCCCCTCTTCATCGTGTCCATAAAAACTGCTGGGGCATTAGTCAAACCAAAAGGCATCACTACAAATTCATAATGGCCATATCTTATACGAAAGGCAGTCTTAGCCACATCTTGCTCAACCACTCTTACCCGATGATACCCGACCTCAAATCAATTTTGGAGAACACCGCCGCCTCCTTTCAACCCGATCAAAAAGGTCATCTATCCTGGGTAACGGGTACTTATTCTTCACTGTAACTTTATTCAACTCCCTATAATCAATACACATCCTTAGTGATCCATCCTTCTTTTTCACAAACAGGATTGGAGCTCCCCAAGGAGAATGACTCGGTCGGATAAAGCCTTTATCTAAAAGCTCTTGGAGTTGCTTTAACCTTTCCGGAGCTCGCTGGGGCCATTCGATAAGGGGCTTTAGATATTGGTGCTGTCCCGGGTGCTAGTTCGATACTAAATTCTACCTCTCTCTCTGGAGGCAAACCCGGTAACTCTTCCGGAAACACATCTAGAAAGTCTCAAACTACTGGCACCCTCTGAATCTCTAACTGTGGAACATCACCACTCTGCACTACATGGGCAATATACCCCGAACACCCCTTCCTCAACATCTTCCTGGCTTTCACACTACTAATCAGCATGCTTAACTGTTGGCCTTCTCCAAAACTAAACTTATCTCCACAATCGAGGTTAAACCTCGCCTTATTTTTCCGACATTCAATCTCTACTCCATATCTTCCTAGGAAGTCCATACCCAAAATTACATCAAAATCGGGCATATCAAAAACTATTAAGTCAACGATTAACTCTCTACCCTAGATCACTAAGGACTCTCTTAACAAAATCTCTTGAGTCACAACACTAACCCCATCGGGTAATTCTATCTTAATGGGTTGTGTCGTTCTAGTAGGTTTCAAACCTAATCTCTCAAGCATCCCATAAGATATAAACGAATGGGTAGCGCCTGAATCAATTAAAGCATATAAAGGGACTGCATGAAATAATAACTGACCGCAAGAATGGTTGATGGATCGGCCTCTACTTCACCCTGTGCCACAGTAAACACTCTAGCATTCGCAGTACCTCCTGAACCCTGGGTGGTTGGTGGAAGAGAAGCTTTACAATCTCTCATCATGTGCCCTGGCTGTCGACACCTATAGCACACTCTCTGATCCCCCAGACACTCTCCCGGGTGATTCTTCCCACATTTAGGGCAAGGAGGAAACCCTTCTGTCCGAGGTCGTTTATTCTTCCACTCTTTTCTATTCTGTTTATACTGAAACTTCTTCTTCTGGTTCTTCATTTCTTTGCCTCTTACACCCTCATGCTTCTCTCTCTGGGGAGTAGAGGGTAGCTCCTTTGGTCCTTCTGTCGAGGACCCTACGGGGAAGATTTTATTCTCAAAAATCTCCGCCTTCATTGCCCGCCTCAAGGCCTCACTGTAATTCCGAGGAGGGTTGGAGCTTGTCATAATATCCCGGGCTATCTCCGGCTTCAATCCATGCACAAACTTATCCCTTCTCAAGGCCGGAGTACTAAGTATTCCCGGTGCAAACCTTGCAAGAGCGTTGAACTTACCGAGTACTCTTTCACGCGCTTGTCCCTTGTCAGACCGATAAATTCTTGGACCTTCTCATGAATTTGGTCCTCTGTTCTATACTCAGCCTCAAACTCTTGCCTAAACTCTCCCCACGTCATCACTGTCACATCATGAGTTTCTTCCATTAATTCCCACCAAATTCGGGCATCACCCCGAAACAAGAAACTCGCATACCGGATCTTCTCCGGTCTGACATGGGAAATAAACTCGTAGGCTCGTTCTGCCGCCCAAGCCACTCTTACCGCTATCACCTTGGATCTGTAGTACCCTTAAACTACGAGGGTTGATGTTGACTAGAAAGACCGTAAATCGGTTCCACTCTGTTCGGTACTGGGGGAGGTACCGTTTGCCCTCTTTCGACAGGCGTAACTGGCGGTACTTGTACGGGAGGTACAACTCTCCCCTGAGTTTCAGCCATAACTTGATGTATAATTCCCCGGATTCTAGCTTCATCCAAGGGAGGGGGCGTAGACTCTGGTGGGTTAGAAGGTTCTCCTTCATTCACCACACCTTTACCGCGATTTCGATAACTACGCCTCATCTACAAAATGATCACACTAATGAACTCAAGAAACAATTACTGTAAGGAAAGAATTACCCACACAGTCGGTTAGAGGACGTCGTGGCGATGAGAATAGTACACTGTTCAATCCCAAAATCTTTGCTCTGATACCAAAAATGTAACACCTACTGAAAACTGTACAATGCATGCATAATAACAATAGAAAAGTTGGACCCAAAGTTTTCTTTTCATTACAATTCATGTGTCTTTTATACATAAAGAGTATTGTTTATAAAAATGTATTTTAAAAGACAAAACAAGGGAAACAGTGTAGCTATTCCTCATTGCTTGCCGACGCCCCTCCGACCGCAACATCACCTAGAACCTCGCATCCACAAAGGAAAGTAACGGTGAGCACAAAATAATGCTCAGAAGCAAAACTCTATCCGTCTCGTCTCCCCGTATGAATAACTCTTAATTCTTTCCTTATGCTATCTCGATTCTATTTCGTTTCTAATAACATCATGGCCTCATCTTACCGAGGTACGGCCGGATGGCGTTCACACAAAGACCATCTCACTCTATAGCCTATCGGGTGGAATTCACACAAGACCAACCCGTTCTTAGTGACTACCGAGTGAGGATCACAAAGCACCACTCGGTTCCTCCTAACTATCGGGTGGAGATCACCTAGCACCTACCCGTTCCTCATGGATTTTGGGTAACGATCACCAAGCATTTACCCTTCTCTAGTCACTATCGGGTGATGGTCACAAAGCATCAACCCGCTTCTACTAGCCGTTGGATGATGATCACAAAGCATCAACTTACCTATCTCTTAACTAACCGGATAGTGGTCACAAAGCTACCCCATTTCTATTACTCATTGGGTGACGATCACAAAGCATCGACCCATCTCTCTAAGGGCTTTTCGGATGATGATCACAAAGCATCAATCCGATTCCCATAACGGTCGGGTGATGATCACAAAGCATCATCCCAACTATACTACTCTTCTAATTCATTCTATTGTAGCATTTTTCAATGCTCTCTACCCTTAGAGTAATTTTACCCATTAAGCTCTCTACTCATAGGGTAATTGCATAAACCATTTCCTTACACTTTCTTAGTCACTTTTCCATGTACAACTAGTGCCTATGGATGGTTCATCTTCACCAATGCACTTATGAGATGCCAACATGCAATGTTGCAAGAATTAAGGTTCATTACTCACACTCAAACCTCTATTAGGCATTTCATCAAACAACTCATGTGCACTATAAAAACTCTATCATAGCCATGATTCTAAAACTTTTCTTAACCATCCAAAATGGGGAAAAACCCCTTCACAAAGCCACAAAACCTGCCATAGAAAACACTTCCAAAAAGGGAATACATAATACCCCTTAAATTCCATCTCAACTACCTTGCCAAACCAACAACCCATTTCTCAAATTTGCAAGGTATAAACCATCACAAAGCATAGAAATCTCTATTTAATCCTTCATACATGCTATATTACATGCACATCACATACATACATCATTTCTATCAAAACCCTAATCAAGAAAATTCATAAATCTCAACTTGGGTTGGGTTTTACTTACTTTGTTAAGAAGAGACTTCACCAACTCTTCCTTTCACTTGATTAGCTTGACTTCTCCTCTAATCTTAACCAAAAGAATGAAAACCCTGAAACTTCAATATGGGTTAAAACTCCCAAATCACACAACTTAAGAAGAAATCCTTACCTTAGGAAGCCTTAGGTTGCTTTTCTACCCCAAATCCCTTCAAAAATCCCTTGGAAATCCTTGATCAAAAGAAAAGAGAAGTTGAGAGGAGAAGAATGAAGAGTCACGTTTGAGAAGAAGAAAATGAGGGGTTTCTTTAATTCTAATTCCTTTTAATGAAATATAAACACACTCATTCCCATTTTGCCCTTGATCTACTTTGGGAATTCCATCCAAATCCTTTGATTCATTACAAACTCACCCCTATCTTAACCTATTCTCCATGAAATATCCTTACAATTAACTCCCCACTTTTCCTGCTAATTAGGGGTAGAAAGGTCAAATTGTCCTTAAGGAAGAAAATATCTAAAACTCAATCAACCTTTTATTCGGCCTGTCGCAGCGGCGAAACTGTCCAGGGAGTTTCCTTTGGTTTCAACACATCTTCGCCGCGAAGCTTCGCCTTACAAGCACGGCAGATCGAACTTCTCGTTTTCAACCAATTTTCAGGGCAAACATTCAACACAACACTCGATCAAACAATAATAACAAAAAACCAACTCGAGTAAGGGCAAAAGAGGAAACAATAACAACGTACCTCAAGCGGGGCGTTACACCACTTCCACAGAAAATTTCTCTTCTCTTATCTCATTCCCAGGCCCTCATCCTCCTCCCACTTCCTCATTACCCGCGACCACTTCCACATAAAATTTTTCTTCTCCTATCTCATGCCCATACCCTCCTCCTTGTAGAAGTGAACGCATCAGAAAACCATCCATTCTTTTTTCAAGATTTTCACCTGAGGGACAGTGAGTACAATGCCATCAAATGCAACCTCCAACCAGAAATCTTCAATCAAGTCAGGTACTCGATACTCTTTAAGTAACTACATTTCATATGATTCCTTATCTTCTAATCATAAAAACTTTGTAAATGCCATTTCAAATGTTCTCAAACCAACCTCACATGCACAGGCTGTATTAGATTTGAAATGGCAAGAGGCCATGCAACGTGAACTTGATGCACTTACTACTCAAAATGCATGGTCTTTGGTTCCTTTGTCTACTGGTCATCGTCCCATTGGCAACAAATGGGTATATCATATAAAATACAATTCCAATGGCACGATTGAACGCTGCAAAGCACGGTTAGTTGCCAAAGGATTTTCTTAACAAGAAGGCTTGGATTACATTGAAACATTTGCACTCATGCCAAGTTAACAACTGTTCGATGTCTACTTGTTGTTGCTACCGCCAAACAATGGCCATTACACCAAATGGATGTGACCAATGCCTTCCTCCATGGTGATTTGGAGGAAGAGGTATATATGACTCCACCACCGGGTCTTTGTCGACAAGGGGAGAAGCTTGTATGTCGACTGCATAAATCTCTCTATGGACTTAAGCAAGCCCTTCGCAATTGGTTTGCAAAATTCTCTCATGCTATCAAAAAGGCTGGTTTTGTTCAATCACATTCATATTATTCTTTGTTTGTGAAAACTAAAGGTCCATCTACAACTATGGTGCTTATCTATGTAGATGACATAGTGATAACAGGCAATGATGCTACTACTATACAGAATCCGAAAGAATTTTTGCATCAACAATTTCACATCAAAGATCTCGATTCTTTAAAGATTTTTCTTGGCTTGGAAGTTGCGAGGTCCAAAGAAGGCATTGTAATCTCTCAACAAAAATATACCTTAGAGATTATAGATGATGTTGGTTACTTAGGTGCTCAACCTTCGAATTTTCCAATGGAAGTGAATCTAAAGCTCACAGATGATCAAGGTGATTTGCTACATGATCCAGAACGCTATAGGAGATTAGTTGGACAATTAATCTACCTCACAATCACAAGACCATACATCACATACTCAGTCAATATCCTAAGCCAATTTATGCACGCACCAAGAAAACCTCATTGGGATGCTGCTCTTCGCATTATTAAGTACCTTAAAGGAAGTCTAGGTCTCGCCTTGTTGTTTTCATCAAGCAATTCTTTCAACTTGAAGGCTTATTGTGATGCAAATTGGACAAACTGTCCTATGACTCGAAGATCAACTACATCTACAAGTTATTGTGTGTACTTGGGAAATTCATTGATTTCATGGAAGGCCAAGAAGCAGAAAACAATCTCTAGATCATCCTCGGAAGCTGAGTACAGGTCCATGGCAGTAGCAACTTGTGAATTGTCTTGGCTCAAATTTTTGCTTAACGACATGCAGATTTCCAGAGGACCAAACTTGGCTTACTATGTGATAATCAATCCGCACTTCACATAGCAAAGCAAATCCAGTATATCATGAGCGCACAAGCACATAGAACTCAATTGCCATGTTGTAAGAGAAAAGATACAAGAAGGTCAAATTGTTACAGAATTTGTTCCATCTCATTTGCAGTTGGCAAGCGAGATGTTTTTACAAAAGCTCTTGGAGGAAACGTGTTTAAGGACTTAAGAAGCAAGTTAAACATGCTGGGTATACATGCTCCAACTTGAAGGGGAGTGTTAAGATTTGTTGAGATTTGATTAACGTTAGTTTTGGAGATAATCTCTACTGCACATATTTAGGAATTTGTAATCTCTTCTTTCAAGGGAATTAGTTGAGATTTTATTTTCTTTCCTTGCTTATCAGATCATGATTTGATCTGTATATGTGTATATATTATAGCCTTTTGGCAAAGAAAGGTAATATAAAAAAAAATACAGCTTTCTCAATTCTCATTTCTCATTTCAATAGTTAACCCTTTATAAAACATAACTGTTAGGTCATATAAACAAAATACAAAGGCTTTTATGGATAACTTCACCAACCTGGTTTGCTGAGATTTCATTCAGATTTATAGCAATATTACAACATGATTAGCAACCACCTGATTGTAGATAAGATAAAGGAGAAAGTGGACGCTGATTTAATGCTACAAAATAGGAACAACCGAAAACTACTTCCACTCCCACTTAGCAGTAACCCATGAACACACGTAGGCTTTGAAGATAAGTCTTGAACCTGTCAAAGGTTTATCCAACTATTTTAACTTGCCCTCTCAAACGAAAGGTTGACTCTACCACACCAAGTTTGTCACGCAAGAATTCAAAACGAGAATGTGACAGGGCCTTTGTAAGACAATCTGCAATCTGATCATGTGAGGGTACATATCGGATTTCTAGCCGTTTCTTTAAAACCATGTCTCTAACAAAGTGAACATCGATCTCAACATGTTTAGTTCGAGCATGAAACACGGGATTACCGCAAGCGCAACCGCACTTAAGTTGTCAACCTATACAATTGGTCGCGGAAGAGAGAGGAAACGAGAACTCTTTCAACAAAGAAGTCACCAAGACAATTTCCCCGCAACAAGATTAGCTAGTGATCGATACTCGATTCGTGGCTTGATCTAGCTACTACATGTTACTTTTTTAGAAGACCAACAAACTAATGTGTCACCAAAATAGACATAATAACCTGCACTCTGAGCCCAGGGCGATCATCAGGGACAACTAGCCCGGACCGCAGCGTAAAACCCACTTCCCAAAAGAAGTCATCCACCGTGCTTGATATGCAAAACCAATAGAAATAAGTGTCGCTTAAATAACGAAGAACTCTTTTCACTGATTGCCAATAAACCATTGTGGGTTGTTGCTAAAATTGACTCAGTTTGTTCACAGTGAAAGCTATGTCTGGGCGAGTGTGTGTAAGATATTGGAGAGCCCCTATAATCTGTCTATAGGATTTAGGATTCGCATGATTTCACCATCTTGTTTAGATAGAGTTTTACCCTACCGCAAGTGGCGCGGGGTGTGGCTTTGTCATGTCCCATTCCGGCTTTGGCAAGTAATTCTTGAATATATCTTGATTGTGTAAGATACATCCCAGCTTCATCCCCGCAAACTTCAATTCCGAGAAAATAATGTAGGGACCCCATGTCTTTGAGAGCAAAAACCTTATTTAACTTGTAAATGAAAGTTTGCACAAGTTTGTTGTCATTGCCTGTTATCAATATGTCATCAACATAGATGAGAATAAATAAGACTTTGGTTGTAGATTTGAAAAAGAATAGAGAGGTGTCACATTTGGAATTACAGAACCCCCAATCAATTAAAGTGTTCCTCATCCTATCAAACCAAGCGCACAGAGCTTGTTTAAGCCCATAGATAGCCTTGTCAAGTTTACAAACAAAATCTGGTTTCTTAGGATCAACAAAACCCCTCCAGGTTGCACCATATAGACATCTTCACAAGTAAACCATTAAGAAATGCATTATTTATGTCTAGTTGTCTTACCTCCCATCCTTTGGAGACAGCTAGAGTGAGCACAATTCGAACTGTAGAAGGTTTAATGACAGGGCTAAATGTCTCAAAAAAGTCAATACCAGGGGTTTGATGGAATCCCTTAGCAACTAACCTCGCTTTGTAATGTTCTATAGTCCCATCAGGGTTGTATTTTAGCTTGAAAACCCATTTGTTGCCAACCAAGGATTGAGTCAGATGATGGAACTAGATGCCATGTCGATTTTATATTAGAGCATTATATTCAGTTTGCATGGCCTTCTTCCAATTACTATTGTTGAGAGCTGCTGAGACATTCATAGGTTCCATAGAATTCAGACTTTCACTGGTCTCGACAATACCTATGTAAAGGGATTTTCGCTGAATATTCCACTCTTCCTCGAGTCATCATAGAGGTGGCGTTCTGCTTGAGTGTTGACACCTCTTTGCCTCTCATTTGTGGCACCGATTTCTATTTCGGGTTCAACTTGTGACTCGTCTATTTCTGCTTGAGTTGAGAGTTGCACAGATTCTGCATTAAGGGAACCGTAGTGGCAAAATCTTGAGATAAATCTCTTGGTGAGATGAAGTTGAGCCTCGGGAATTTGATGATGCTATTGAGGAAGTTTGATGTTGGCCTGTACGAGCAGAATCTGTTGTATGAATACAAGAACTTGATGGTGAGTGTCATGACAATGGTGAAGGAATAATGACAGGATTTATTGTTGTTTTGGTATTTAGGAACCCAAAATGGAAAGGAAAATCTTTTTCATTGAATACTACATGTCTAGAAAGATATATTTTCCCAAAGGAACTAAGACATCTATATCCCTTGAAGAATTTACTATAACCAAGAAACACACACTTTGTTGAATGAAATTGGAATTTATGAGTTTGATATGGTCTAAGACATGGGAAACAACTACAACCAAAAATCTTTAGAAAGGAATAATCTGGAACTTTGTTAAATAATTTTTGCATTGGTGAGATGTTTTGAAGAACGGGAGTCAAGAAGATAAAGCCTTCACAAGTTGTTTTGTGAAGGACAAGCTAACAGACTAGTGATGCTACAAGGGAAACTTGAAGATGGTCTACAAGCTTGAAGTTGTTTCCACTTCAAATCAGTCCAAACACAAAAATCAAAACCTTCACAATCAAAGCCTTCACGTTCCCAAGCCATTTCTCTTTCTGCTAATTTGTCAAGTCCACAATCATGTGTCAGTCCTTTTTATTTCTCAAAAGAGGATGAATGGCATAGGAAACTAGGCCATCCATCTAAAAGAGTGTTGTTTCAAGTTTTAAAACAAAGCAATGTCAATTTCAAATCAAATGAAATAAATTTTTGTGATGCTTGTCAATTTGGAAAATCACATGCTTTTCCCTTTAACAATTCTGATTCACATGCAAAATCCGTATTGGAATTAATTCACACTGATCTTTGGGGACCTGCACCATTACTTTCATCCTCTGGATATCGTTTTTATATATATTTCATTGATGATTTTAGTCGTTTCACTTGGATTTATCCTCTCAAACTCAAAAGTGATGCTGTTCAGGCTTTTAGTCATTTCAAAAATCTTGTTGAAAATCAATTTGGAACTAAAATAAAACAACTCTACTCTGATTGTGGAACCGAGTATCTACCCTTTTCTCAAATAGTTCAGCAGTCAGGAATCATTTTCAAACACACTTGTCCATATACCTCAGTTCAAAATGGTAGAGCAGAAAGGAAACACAGGCATACTGTTGAAATGGGGTTAACTCTCTTAGCACAGGCTAAAATGCCACTAAAATTCTGGTGGGAAACTTTTGAGAGTGCTGTTTTGATTTTGTGACATTGGACTGATTTGAAGTGGAAACAATTTCAAGCTTGTATAGACCATCTTCAAGTTTCCCTTGTAGCATCACTAGTCCTGTTAGCTTGTCCTTCACAAAACAACCAAAAGAATTAAACTCAACATTTACCTTATTATCAGCTACCAACTGTGATTTACTCAACAAATTCTTTGTGATATTAGGCCCACATAACACATTATTAAGTAATAAATCTTTCAGCTGAGTGGGTAATTTTAAGTTACCGATGTGACTAATATCAAGCTTGCTTCCATTGCCTACTACAAGAAAATTCTTACCACTATAATCTTGTTTCTGATGCAGATTTCCCAAATCATTGGTGACATGATGACTCGCTCCAGTATCTGCATACCATGAGGGATCTTCAAGTGTTTCAGGTGAGGCAATAAAAGCATTTCCTGATTGGTTTTTGTGCTGGTCAAACTGAGTTGATGTGTTGCCCATGAAATTCTGATCAAATCGATTCCAAAAAATTGAGGCAGTGTGCCCTATTTTGTTGCAAATTTGACATGTTGGTTTACTTCCATTACTTATTCCTCCTCTTCCATGAAATCAGCCTCTGGAGCCTTTACTATTGTTGTTGTTTGGTGGTCGACTCTGCCCTCTCCCATAACTGAAGTTGGACGACTTGTTTTCAGGTCTATTTATTGCAATATGGGCTGTAGCTTGGCTCAAATTGATGTCACCACTTTGATGGGTATTGAGTTGTTCTAACCTGCTTTCAAAGGTTAGTAAAGTAGTCTGCAACTCAATCCAGGATAGTGACTCTTTGTCACTGAGTTGAACCACTATCAGGGTGTATTCTGCATCAAGACCACTCAAAATTTGGGTGATTAAATCAGACAAGGATATTGGGCTACCTGCTAAGGTAAGGTTGTCTGAAAAAGCTTTCATGGTGGTCAAATATTCCTCCATCTTCATTCCCCCTTTCCTGGTTTATGGCAATTCACCTTTATAGTAAATGACTCTTGACTTGGTGTGTGCACCTGAGAGCTTCTTCGTGGCATCCCATAGCTCCTTAGAAGTCGATTTTTGCATTAGCTGAGAAGTTATGTCTGGATTCATGGTGCTATACAACCATCCTAAGAGCAACTGATCATTTGAAATCCAGTCTTCATAATCTGGATTGGGTATTTTCACCTGCCTGGTGTGGTTCTTGGCAGATATTCAGGAGGGCAAGGCCTTGTGCCAAAGATATAGCCAGCTGATTTGTGGCCTCTAATAACAGGTAGGACTAGTGTTTCCCATAGGAGATAGTTGGTGCGGTCAAGTTTGACGGAACTGTAGGGAGTAAGTGTGATTTTGTTTGAAAGTTGCAAATCGGATAAGGAAGATGGTTCACTGGCACCTGGTGATCTACTGCTGCCTGGAGTGTTTGGGGGAGTAGCCATGAGGGTGATGGGTCAGCGTTTGGTTTTGTTATTGTTGATGGCGTTGGCCAAGATATGCTCTGATACCAAAACAAAATACAAAGGCTTTTATGGATAACTTCACCAACCTGGTTTGCTGAGATTTCATTCAGATTTATAGCAATATTACAACATGATTAGCAACCACCTGATCGTGGATAAGACAAAGGAGAAAGTGGACGCTGATTTAATGCTACAAAATAGGAATAACCGAAGACTACTTCCACTCCCACCTCGCCAAGAACTCCCATGAACACACTTAGGCTTTGAAGTAAGTCTTGAACCTGTCCAAGGTTTATCCAATTGTTTTAACTCATATCCCAGAAGAGATTGGAAACTGCAGCGAGTTGCAGATCTTGTACTTGTATAGGACTTTATCTCTGACCCATCCCAAGTCGAATTGGAAGCTACAAAGAGCTAATAGATACTGATGTCTCAATGAATCTTCTAACTGGTAGCATACTGAGAAGCTTTGGAAAACTTATAAAGCTTCAACATGTAAGATTATGGAGTAACGACTTTGAGGATGCAATTCTAGAGGATTTTGGAAACTGCACAGAGCTGACAAGCTTTGATGTCTCGAAAAATTTTCATGTGGGCAAGATACCGAGAAGTTTTGGGAAACTTGTGAAGCTTCAAACCCTTGAGTGTCAATAGGTTGTCAGGTATAATACTTGTTGAAATAGTAAACTGTACAGAGTTGACTCATCTAACATTAAAGGACAATAAATTTTGAGTGAGATTCCTCCTTGGTCCATTCGCAATCTAAAAAGCTTGATCGTAATTATTGCCGAGAGCAATAAACTATTAGGCAATATTCAGATTCTTTCATCGGCCTCAAAGAATCCTTATTCCAAAAGCTGTTTGACAATAGTTAATCTCGGGGGACCTTTAGCCCATGTGTTACATTAAGTACCCAAAATATATGGATTTTATGTGTCCTATTTAAGATTTATAAAACTTTATGTCTTTGTAAGTTTCGTGCATGTAATCAATAAATATTTACATGTAAGATAAATATACTCGATTAAAAAACTATCTATTATACGCATTATTAAGTCATACGATATATATATATATATATATATATATATATATATATATATATATATATATATATATATATATATATATATATATATATATATATATATATATATATATATATATATATATATATATGTATATGTATAATTAATTTGACGAGTTAGTCTAAAACAGCATATTCCATTTCTTTAATAAAATTCTTTCAAATTTATGTAAATTTAATTGAAACCACTAAAAAATTTAGAATACAAATTCGTATTTGCTCCAAATGAGTTTCAGATTAATCTAAGTCAGCTTTAATCCCTTCTCTACAAAAAAAGATATGACCTATAACAAAATAGATTGAAGAAATTGCGAGTTTCAAAACTTATGAAACATAGTATTGTTCATTACAAAAAGTATTTGTATTAAAGTACTTGTTAACAAAAAACAAGGAACTAAGGTGTACTATTTTTGAAATAGCATCACAAAAATCCTTGATTTATTGAAGTTAGAAATAATTAAAAGAAAAAGTTGCGAATAAAAAAGAAAAGAAGATTAATACATAAAAATAAATATGATAAGAGATAAAAAGAGGTGTGATCTAGGATAATAAGCTCATGGCTTTGGTCTTACTCTATTGTCAGTATATACGCATAAGTATGATGAAAAAAAAGAATTTTTTTTACACAATATTATAAAATGACGACAAGGAAACTTATTTAAATTCATTATTTAGAGGGTTCGCGACATTTACAACTTCCCACTATCATATCCTTATAAAACTATGACAATGAAAGGTGAAGTATTTATAATATAAAATGACTACATCTCAATCGAAAAAAGACTTACACAGTTCATTAGCTAATGGCTAATAGGGTCGATAATTTACACCCCCAACTATAAGAAAATTATTTTTCTACCACTAACTCAAGAAACTAGCACATACCCTCCTCTTCTCAATTTTGACCATTAAATCTGTACATTGGCCGTCACTCTCTCTTGCAATAGAAATCTACCCATATGCACTCTTTGGATTGATTTTCTTAAGTTTCTTTGATTTCATAATTAAACAATATATTTATTCAAAATGGAAAGACCTTCTGTTATGTCTTAAAAAATAGGACTGATGCAGAGTCTTGTCAGCATAGGATGGTCAGAACTTAAGAATGTTCCACAACTGCTCAGATGCCGCCACGTCGCGTGATGACGTGAGTGGCATGCTCCGCCAATGCGGGTGGGTGAACGCCCAGTTGGCGAATGGCTAGAAACCGTCCACGTGTCTAATCCCTGCACAAGTCGAGGAAATCACTCGAGCAGGTGAGTAATGGGACGCAGGGAAGGATTTGCACAATACCCACCCCACTTGCAGATTTAGTAATCATTATCTTGATCAATCCCACTATAAATAAAGGCATTCTCTCTCATTTGCGGTATTGACTAATTTCACTATGGAATAGCATACTCTCTCTCTCTCTCTCTCTCTCTCTTTATCTCTCTCTCTCTTTTGTATTCTCTAAGTTGAAACTCAGCTCACTGAATGCGATGTGACCTTACTCTCATTAATACAATATCAGTGGACGTAGGATTCGCTTGTGAACATCCGAATCACTTTAAACATTGTTCTTCACCCTTTATTAAACTAAATACTTCTATAATCACATGTGACTTCTAAGCCCGCTTAGCATTTCTCACGTACGAGTAGTTGGTGTCAAAATCAAGCATCAACACCTTCAAAATACCAAATGCAAACCCTAAATTCATAAGATATGAAATCTTCTCGAAATCCCTTTGAATTTTTACGAGTTCTTACTGTTTTTAGTAAGTCAATCCAGTAGCTCACTCCTACAATATTATAGAAAAGTAAGAGGTTATTATCAGTTTCGGACAATTTTTGCAAAATATTTAAAAAGCACTCAAGTTTGAAAAAAATTCAAAAAAGCCCCAAAGAATTGTTAGTTACTAATAAATTTAATAGAAAAAATAAATAAAAGCCATAGATGCCTCTTAAACCAATAATTTAAAAATAAATCACGAAAAAAAAAAAACCCAAGTTTTATAAAAATTTAAGTTTTACCAACAAAAACTCTGAAAACACTTTATACCCCTGCAACTATCGAAAATCAATGTTCTTGCCACAAACTCTCAAAAACTACAATTACGCCCCTTGAAAAGGCATCGTGTGTCGGATTCACCCTCGACTGGTAGACTTGGCAAAACGGGTCCAGACCCGCGGGTCGGCCAGAACCTGGGTAAAAAATATAGGGTACGTGTCTAATATCAAACCCATTTTTTTTAGACCCATACCCACTCAAATAACTCACGGGTTAGATGGGTGAACCCGCGGGCACCCGTATTTGCAAATCTGAAAACTGAAATAAATCCCCAAAACGCAAAACCCCTAATTTTATCACGCCTCTCATCTCATCTCTCACTCTCACTCTCTCAGTAACTCTATTGCGGCCGCATCTCATCTCTCAGACTCTCAGTAACTCAAATCTCTCTTGCTTCTCAACCTCTCATCAGTCATCGTCTTTGCCATATTCTTCATACCTCAAGTTCAACTCCTTGTCGCTGTCTCCCTCTTCGATTAATTGTCAGGTCGTCACTCGTCACTCATCCAGTTGGATCTATGGTTCTATTACAGAGGATATATTGACTGGTTTTAAAATGCACTGGCATGGATGGCGATCCATATACTGTATTCCCTGCCCGGCCTATATTCAAGGGATCTGCACCCAATCAATCTTTCAGGATCGCTTGCACTGTGTCCTCCGATGGGCCCTCGGATCGCTTGAAATATTTTTGAGTAGGCATTGTCCTCTTTGGTATGGGTATAGAGGGGGTTTGAAGTGGTTAGAGCGTTTTTCTTACATCAATGCTACTGTATATCCATTGACTTCAATTCCTTTGCTAGCCTATTGTTTTGCTTGCTGAGAGGAAAATTTATCACTCCCCGAGGTGAGAAATTTATAACCTTAAAATTGATGATACAGAATGGCTTGGCTCTCTATTACGTTGCTTAAATTTTCCTAAATCATGTGTTTGATTTTATTTCTTTAAAATTACTGTTCATATTGCAGCTTAGCAATTTGCTAGCTTGTGGTTTTTGTCGCTTTTCATCTGTATTTTTGCAACAAGTATACTAGAAATGAGATGGAGGGGTTGGGGTTGGTATTGATGAGTGGTGGAGAAATGAGCAATTTTGGGTAATCGGGGCGGTTTAGGCGCATCTATTTATTGTGTTCCAGGGGCTCTTAAAGGTTCTTGCTGGTGTGGATACAAACTTCACAGTGACATCAAAAGCTGGGGATGATGAAGAGTTCTCAAAGCTCTATGCATTTAAATGGACCAGATTGCTCATCCCACCAACAACACCTTATAATAAACTTGATAGGAGTGGTTGGCCTTTGGAATCTCCAATGCCATAAATAATGGGTAGGAGTCATGGGGGCCTCTCTTTGGCAAGCTCTTCTTTGCTTTCCGGGTAATCGCTTCACCTCTATCCTTTCCTAAAGGGTCCTCTGGGTAGGCAGAACAAGACTCCCACAATCATTGTTATGCGGTCTATTTTGTTGGCTTCCATCTTCTCCCTGTTGTGGGTTAGAATCTGGAACTAAATCTAGAGAGAGAAAAAATGGGTTCACCCGTACTCGTATAGGGTAGGGCACTTATCCATTATTTCGACCCGTATAAAGACTCATGCGTTTAACCCATACATGTTTAACCCGGTCCATACCCGACCCACCCTCCCGTTTTGCTTTGAGTCATCGACCGGGCATCTAGATAGCAGTCATAAAGTTGGTGGAAATTTTGCATCCACAATGAAAATATTTGCTTTGTGCGCGCGGGGGACAGGGGGAAATGAGAATGAGCTTTTATATAGGTAAGGCCGCTAGTAAAAATAAGTAGTGCTTACTTTTCTTCTAGTCCAAAACAAATCACTGTTATCATCTCTAACCAAGGCTGAAGTTTGTAATGAATCGCTTTGTTTTCTTTTCACGAATATCATCTCATTCATCTTGTTTCTCAAAATAAACTCTCTTCTCTTCTCTACTTGTTATTGTATTGAAGAACAAGGCCAAGGTCTTTTTAACATGGAAAACACTTTATATTCCCACCCGATGCATCAAAAACATGGAATCGTGCATACTCAAATCCATGCAAATGGTTTGGGATTCATTGCAACTTAAATGGAGAATGGTGAATATAAGCCCTGAAAGCAACGTATTGGAAGGTTCAAGGTTTGCCTTCAAATTTTCTACCGCACAAGTCCTTGAAGAATCTTTACTATATCATCCTGTATTCTCACAGGCCAAATTCCAAAGGAAATTTCATTGATCTCAATCACTGAATGTGGAGATCGCCTCTAAGAAAGTTCGTGTTAAGATATAAACTTTGCAATATATTTACCCGACATATTTCCTTTGGGATTTTAAGAGAATTGTTATTGAGATCAATGAAAGTGAGCCTGCGATATTCAAGCTTATTTTCACCACTTCTCCATTTGAGTTGCAAGAGATCCCAAACCATTTGCATGGACTAGAGTCTGCAAGATTCCAAATTTACAATGCATTAGTGGGGCCCGCTTAAACTACTATTCCATGTTAAAGAGCTTGGCCTTGTTCATCAAGAGAATAACAAGTAGAAGAAAGAAGAGAATTTATCGATAATCAAGGTGATGAAGGAGAAGATGTTTGGATAAAACAAGCGATTCATTACAGTTTTAGGCATTGCTTAGAGATGAGAAGAGGTGATTTATTGGATTTGTGAAAGAAATCCAGGGGTAACTATTTAAAAGCTCATTCCATTTCCCTGTTCCCACACGCACAAAGGAAATGTTTTTCATTTTTAATTAATGCAATGTAACTGTAACGAACAATTCTTTGGAGATTTTTAACTATATTTTCAAATTTCACAAGGGGGATGCATGTGCTAGTTTCTGAAGTCGGTGGTGGACAATAATTTTTTTCACCATTCCAATTGTCGAAGGAAGACTTCTATAAATTTAACCACAACCCACTGGTGGTAATTCTACCATAAATAATTTTTCTTTATACACTGGTTTCCCCAATAATGCATTTCTAAATCTACTTTAATAGCACAACATAACTCATTAACTATTCACTCGTAAATCTTAAAACAGTATTTACATTAACAAAAAATCAACACAATAACAAAACATAATCATTGAACGTCAAAATTATAAAAAAAATGATAGATCTAAGAATTTAAAGTTAAGATCGATCTTGATATCTGCATATATTGATTTTCCTTGCTTGATATGTATTTTAGGCATGAGATTTTGAAAATCGGACTTAGAAATTGATAGGGTTAGGGATAAAGTGTTGTGAGGTTAGGAAGGAGGGTAAAATTGTATTAAACTAAGTTGGTTTTACACCATATTTTGGTTAATTACTAAATGCCCCCAAAATATGGTTATTTTTTTAAAAACCCTAAAAGCAAATTGTCGTGCTACATACATAAATAACAAGAGTTGTTTACAAATGGAAAGATTTAGAATTGAGTTATGTAAGGTCTTTTGGTTTTAGAATTTTTAATATCACTTGAAGTTTAGCTAATTTTTATGCGATCTTGTAAATATGACAAAACTAGAATGTACAATCAACAATAGAATGAGAGAGGGGTTATTATAGTGGACCTTGTGAGATTATTTAATTTTATTAACACTCATTATGGTTATTACTTCCCATGAAGGTCTCGACAAAACTTCAATATAGATTTTCATATAATTAAGTGATGATCTGCGATGTTTGGATGGAGAGAAAAAGAGGAAAAATAAGAGAAAATTCCGAAAACACATCATGAGAACTGCATTATGCCTTTTTTTCTAGCTCAGCTTACACTGACCATATCACTCTCTTCCTTCTAGATTTATGTCTCTTCTTCTCTCTTTCTTTGTAAATTCCTTCTTTACACTTGTTCCTCCTATAAGTTCTGGTCATAGATATGCAATATACAAACTCAAATAGGATTCTTACATCACCAAACCGTATTAATTAATACATTATCACTTTATCACATTCAATTTTAAATATTATAACACCTCATTTAGATGTGAAATCAAAATATCATTTAACACCTAGGTCATTATCGAAGAAAGAAGTGAATGTAAAGGACTTGGTGGTGATTGTGGCATTGTGCCACACGATTGGCTTTTTCACACCATTATTTATGGTGAAATTTACACTCTCCACTACCAGAAACTTATCATCTTCATCATTAAAAAACAAACAATAGAAAATAAAAAATCAATACTTAAATGAAGATTCAAATAGACAATAATGAAAATGGGTATATAATGGTAATAAAAGATTAAACGGTGAAGAGTTTATAATATAAAATGACTATGTCTCAATCCAAAGAGACTTTCAGTCCAGTTCATTAGCTAATAGAGTAAAAAATTTACACCACCGACTCCAGCAACTAACACATACATTTCTCTTGTCAACTTTGAAAATATACTTAAAAATGTTTGAATTGTTCATTTTTTAGCCAAATGGTGTTAATGGGTTTAATTGAATTAATGGGCTAGATGGTGTTGATCACTACCAACACGGTGCATCAAGTCTTGTCACAACATGCCATTAATCTCATTTTAACCAATTTGCGAAACACCACCCATTCCAAAAACTTAAGTCTATAGGAAAGATTCTAAACTGTATTTAAGCTCTAGCACATACTATCACATGCAAGGCCAAATTTTGAAATTGACAGACAACTCAAATTGATCAAAAACACATACTAACACATAAGACTCCAAACAAGTATCCTAGGTCAATTATGTTTTTATAGTACGTCGAAAACAGCCAATCCCAAAGACATAAACTTACAGAAATTGACCCAACCGTATTGTTAAACTCTTAACAGTTTTAAACTGATAATTGATGGAAATCATAAACAGGAGTGCATAACTAGATAGGGACTGTTTTCAGGAATGCTAAAATGTAAGCTTGCCAAATATGCTAGACATGTTTGCAAATACAATAACTATTATTCTACCAAAAGATTGTTAAATTGATTAGCTAATAAAACTTAACAAAAATTGTTGAAAGCAGTGAATAGTAACATTACATGGAAGATTCCGATCCCAAAGTGGAAAAAGTCCCCCGTAGAAACTGCAATCAAATATGTTCCAAATTTAAGCAAACATCATGAAAGAAAGAAAAAAGTTGACATCAAACTTTTGGGGACCATACCCAGCGAGTCCTTCAGTTGTATAAACTTTTGGAAATCCATCACTCAAACCCTTTGCAAAATGAGGCTGAGTTTGAACACGAACTTTGACGGATTCAAAAGGGCAGAGTGCTACATCAGCAAAAATTTGAGCCGATGCACTGGAGAGAAAGAATATGGAAGTCCTGTTGTAATCTACCAAGACATCAGAGTAAAGCCTCTTAAAGTATCCGTAAAGTCCAAATTTGCAGCCGCCTTGAACACCATATCCACAAAACTTTCCTGACCAACCTCTCCAAAGGGAAGAAGGGCCTTGTTCTCTCCAAAGGGTAGAGAACCCTGAGGACATGCTATTATACTTGATGGGATTTACCTAAATAAACAGAGTAACATTAATATTTGTTTGATTTGTTAGGATCAATATGCAGGAAAGCCTCCCTTTCCCTTTCCTTCAATTGGAAAAACAAATCACCCATTCAACTAGCATAAATCAATTTCTTCTTTCGAGGGTGGCAATACAACCTATTTCATAGAAAGAATTTGGGAGACAACTTGCCTTTTGATGAAACACTGTCCTCTACTAGATTTCAGAATTGAGTTCTTATCAAAACTAGCAAAATAAATTTACCAATCATCTCTGCTGAGGCATTGGCAGATAAGTATTCTAATTAACTCATGTACAATAATAGAACATAATAACCAGAAAAATAAAAAACTAAAAAGCATAAGCATATGATAATAAGTAAATGAAAACTACTCCGAAACTTCCTTAAGAATTGGTGAAAAAACTTCTGTCAAAGTTTCTAATTCTAGTGCACAAGATTAAGGCATACTAAGCAATTATCAAACTCCACTTCCAAGAAGAAGAGCTCATTGATGTAATGTCAACAGAAGCCTCTCATCATAACATTCAAATACTTTAGCTTCCATACCTTAAACGAAATCTCATTCCAATTAACATCAGCAAACCCAGGAAAGGAAAAAGACCAAAAACAGGCTAATAATGACGCAACAGACTGTATAATAATAAAACAAACTGACCTGCATATTCACTTTCAAAACATCTAAAGGCGTGCTCACGAGATGAGTAGTGCCAGCACTGAACATTCCTCCAAGGGTGCAAACACCATAGTACCAAGGAGAGAACTCAGGAACTCTTCCTTCATTATTAAACCCTGTAAACCCTGGCATTCGGTCTCCTCTTTCTTTTATTATTCTCTCTATATATATACTATTCTATTATATTTTATTCATACTAATTTAAAAAAAGAAAAAGAAAAAGCCTACATTCCTCCTTAACCTTTGGAATATGAAACAAGCTTGCGAAAAAGAATGTGGAGAGACGTTCAAAGTACGCTATTAAAACTTCGAACAAGTTCGATGCCATGACAGACCATTACTTTAACTGACCTCGTGTTGTGTTTGTGATCTCTTGCCGGTTATATGTCCACGTTCGCGCTTCTAAATGTTTAAGATTTTCATAATATTTTGTATATATTTTGTAATCAAGTTAATATTATGTAATCTTTTAGTTATGTCAGGTATACGATCTCAGAATATTCTAGAGATTATGTAATCTCCTAATTATGTCAGACAAAATATTGTGTAATCCACAATTGACATAATTAGGAGATTTAGGAGATCGTATACCCCTCCCCTATATAAAGGGTGTAACTCCTTAGTGATAAATTAATGAATTGAAAACCCAATTCTTTCAAACAAACATGGTATTAGAGCCACTCTCTGATCTCTAAAAAAAAAAATTCTCATTGTAGAGCAGCCATCAAATCCAGCCGCAAAACAACACCAAAACTTCTTGCCATATTCAACCTCCAGGCTTCCTGCCATATCAACCTCCTGCCATATCAACCCCCTGCCATATTCAACCTCCTGCCATATCAACCCCCTGCCATATTCAACCTCCAGACTATCCAAATCATCTTCAACAAATCTGCCATATTCAACACCAAAATACCCGGAAAAAAAATTCCAAAACCAACCATCTTCAACAAATCTGCCGCAAATTCACATCATCACCCAAACAACTTCAATCACCAAGAAACAACACCACGCTGACGTCAAACCCGATCTGTTCCGGCGACTGACGCAGCTGTCGTGCCACCGTGACTTGCTTGTTGTGCTTGTTGAGAGTTTGTTTTTTAAACTTTGTTTTATTTTTTTCCTTTTTTTATTTATTTTTCTTTTTTTTTTTTTTTTTTTTATTCTTAAGTAATATTTGAAAAAAAAAGGGAAAGTGAAGTCAAAAGTCAAAAGTCAAAAAAAAAAAAAAAAAAGGTCTACAATGTCTGAATCATTAGGATCAAAACCCATTATTATTCAACCCGATGGAGCTTTCAATGCAGGAATCACTCTTATTGAATCGAACTATGATATATGGTCTCGGGCTTATGGAAATGCATATTGCAAGAAGAGAAAAACTTTCCTATATTTGTGGAAAGAAACCAACA